>CM073775.1:31132824-31732824 GCA_037158775.1 Hetaerina titia | reverse complement strand
ATTGCAGAAAATAGGAATGGGTTGGAGGGACAGGAGACTGATCCGCAACCTGTACATGTCTCAGACTGCTCATGTGCGAGTGGGGAACGGAGAGTCCGGATGGGCAGTGTTAGGAAGAGGGGTAAGGCAGGGTTGCCCATTGTCACCGGTACTGTTCAACGTATATGTGGAGGAAATGATTAAAGAGGCATGGGAAGAACTGGAGGTAGGAATGAAAGTCGGAGGGGAATTCGTAAAATCGGTTATGTTTGCTGATGACCAAGCATTAGTTGCTCAGTCAGCCAAGGGATTGCAAGCATTGCTGAGTGAATTGGAGGTTCAGTGCGATAAATATGGGATGAGAATCAATATTAATAAAACAAAGGTTATGCGATTTTCCAGAAAGAAAAAGGCTAAGCTAAATATTACAATAGGCGGGGAAAGAATAGAGCAGGTAGAGCAGTTTACATATCTCGGAAGTGTTTTGGACCAATACGGTCAAAGTGGTAGGGACGTAAGGAGAAGAATTGCGCTAGGCAAAGAGGCTTTCTCAAGGAGGAGGGAGTTGATGACGGGGACGTTGAGATGTTTTGATGTTAGGGTTGGTTGAGACGTTGAGATGATTAGGGATGTTAAGACGAGACTCGTAAAAACTCTGATATGGAGCGTAGCTATGTACGGCGCGGAAACGTGGTCACTGAAGCAGGAGGATAGACATAGAGTGGAGGCTTTTGAAATGTGGGTGCGGTGAAGGATGGAGAAGGTGAAATGGACCGAAAGGAAAACAAATGAGGAAGGCCTAGAGATGGTGGGTGAGGAGAGGGGTTTGTTGAGAAAAATCCTATGGAGGCAGGAAAAATGGATGAAAGGCGTATTGAGCGGTAGTGGAATGTTGAAGAAGGTGGGTGGAGGATGTTGGGCAAACGGGGAAAGGGCAGGAACAGGATAGGGATGTTGGACGGGATGAAGGGAGGAAGGAAGTACACAAAGATGAAGAGGGACCTGATTTAGAGTAGGTTTTCTTAGTAGTCACAAAATATTTATTTGATAGTTGTGTCCATCCGAAAACCTACCCTAACCGGTAGATTATCTAATAATAATAATATTATTTCACATATGGAAATAGATATAAGGAAAAGGGATAGGAAAACACAAAAAAGACGAAAACACACACACACTATATATATATATATTCTTAAAATATATTTCATCAGTATTTAAATCCTAAGATTGTTTTACTGCAACCCTCCATTCTTTCTTATGTAGTGTTAATTTCCTCGCCCTCTGATAGGTTCCCTATTTTACGTCCTTAATTTGCCTTATGTACTTGTCTCTTGGTCTTCCTCGCGTGATCTTTCCCTCAATTTTTCCTGCTATTATATTCCTAATCAATCCATTGTACCTCAAGGTATGTCCAATCCATCTAGTTCTTCGTTGCAGTAGCACTCTCCATATACGTATATATAAACGTTTAACCTATTAACGGAAGTATTTTCTGATATTTTTTTAATTTATTACATAAAATGATGTCCGATGACAGCTAGAACGGTCTAGGGATGAGAAAGGAACTTTTTTACCAGGGCATAGAGCAAACTTTTCTTGATCTTAATTTTGACCAGAATTTTTGTTGCCTCTCTAGACACTCCCATTTCATTGAAGACTTTGATTATAATAATGCCATGGAGTTAAATACAATGATCAAACACTAAAACGGCTAAATTTTGAGATCGCACTCAGCTACCATGATAATTATATTCTTATTATTCGTAAGATGGATGCCATAATGCTACAAATATAGTATTAAAATGCCAAAAAAACAGAAGGAAGATCATCTTGTGTACGAATGAGTGTGTGAGGCATCCCAAGACACTAGGATTGCAGTAATAAGTGCACGTTGATACTTGGCAACTGAAGGACACTGAGGTACGGTGTTCACTCACTGTGTCGGGCCAGGGAAACAAAAGGTGCTTAAGTGACTCAATGCTGTGCGAAGAGGAGATGTCAACCGAAGAACCGCGTCATAAAACAAAGGATGAGTGTATTTGGAACTTTCAGAAAGATTCCAACAGGCATAGCTGCGATAAGGCACGGAAACTGAGTCTGGGATTAGCGAATTGAAAGCTATGCGACTCGTAAGTATTGAGAGCAATTGGGTCGTGAAATATTCAATATCTAATGTAGAGAGAAAAATAGCAGCGTTGTTTGAAAACGAGTGTTCATAAAAATATTGGATTTCAAAATTTTTTATGCCTTAATTAATGTTCACTTTATATTCTTAGCTTAATGCGATGTGTAGCACACATTCCATTGATTTGACTGGCATATACACATCAGAAGAACGTGTGGATGAACCTTTGGGAAGCTCTGTTTCATCAGACGGGTTGTACAGAAATGCAGTTAAGAAATAAGAGAGAGAAGTGACGCTCAACCTTGGTTAGGCCGCATTTGGAATGCGCAGCAAGTATCTGTGATTCAGTGGCTAAAAGTTTAATCAAGAAATTGAAAAGGTTTCAGGGAAAATTCTCTAGGTTTGTAAGAAATTGCTATCAGAAGAAATTAGGCGTGACTGATTTGTTGGAGGAATTAAGTTGGGAGCTTCTTGATTCAGGAAGAGAGCAGGCAATGGATGCTTAGACTTTTAGAAATATTCAAGGCAGCCAAGTTTTACTTGCGACTCTGAAGGTATAATTATGATGACAAATTACAATGGTAGATTCAACCACCGGGATAAAATGAGAGAGAGATAAATACCGCCAGAGACAAATTCAAGTACGCATTCTTCCATCTCCCGATTTGCAGTCATAACAAAATCGAACCCAAGTCCTCGTATGCATTAACTTAAAGACTAAAATTAAGTGATTTAGTGAAACACACATGATGTTTATAGGCACATAAGCATTTTTTAGGCGTTACAGCGTTAGGGCATAGGCGTTACGTAAATTGTATGAAAGCAAATATTCAAATGCATGCATGAACTAATAGACTGGCACAAATGTGCACATATACTTTACCCTGTTGAAGCCACGAGCTTTTGTTTTGATACCGGTGGTGCCTGAAATTTCCACACGGACCTTTGCTGAGTTCCCTCAAGTTCAAAGAGTTTTAACAAATTTTTCATGCGGTGTTTGAAGTCGATTTTCAGTACTGTGAACAGAAATAAATAAACAACTTCTCTACTAAGCGATTCTTGCATCAAACTACCAATCACGGATGAGCAGAGCCGTTTCTAGAGACTACCGATTGTTACGTCGAAATCAATATTATTCCTGTAGGAATCCATCTTGTCTTTATTTTAACAGGAAAAACCAATTCGTTGTTCAAATTTCTCGTTTCGTCTTCGATATTTTGATCTTTTATCAGTTATATTTGTCCATAATACGAGAACCGTTTCCTCCTCAGACCTCTGGATGGAATTTGGCTTGACAACTGCAAAAACGCTCATTTTGAATTCAAGCGTAAAAACACTACCGTCGACAAAATCAAAGCTTGTGCTCCCACGCAAAAATTGAACGGAGTTGGATCGTTTGATTGGATTCACGTAAGGGGCTTAGAGCTGTAATAGAAATAAGAATCGCTTATAAAGGACTTAAGGTGAGTCTAGATATTCAATATTGGTCCGCGGATACTATTCCTACGGCATTTTCCAATGGGTAACATTCGGAATCAAATAAGGAGGATGGCGACAATGACGAAATTCCCTCCCAAACAAACCACAATTGCAAAACATCGATACGGCAGAGAACGGCGTATCGCATCGCAGTACCTCAGCAACGTTTTGCTGTTCTGAGAATTCTTCAATTTTAAAGTTCAATTGGAGCCATAAACAAACGCCACTCATTGAAATTACCCGACCACGTCGTGTCATTCTGGTCCCTATCATTTCACTCCGGCATTTCCCTTCTTCCATGTACCTAATTATTTTCTTTGCCCTCAATCCTTGGCGTCTTCCGCCTCTCACTCCCACCCACGTTTCCCCTTGACGCACTCATCCCCCCCCACCGAATTCCCTCTCTCTACCATCCCTCGACACCCTCTAAACCCCTAATTTCCACACCCCCTTCAACTCGATCCCAACAGCACCATCCAGCTCCAACTTCTTCTCAACCCCTTTTTTTTCTCCACCTCCTCCTTTCTCCCCCGCTTGTTTTGCCCTCATCTCCCTCCCGAATCCTCCCAGGTCCCGCCTTCCTCCCCCCCCCGCCGTCACAAGACGCATTGGTCCAGAGTAATTGCTCGTGTATATTTTTTGTTCTAATCGCCGTTCTAAGGTGACTAGCCCTTAGGGTAAGAGAGCATCGAGCATCCCTCGGATACCCGCTCCCCACAAGAGAGGCGAAGCGCGTAATAACGGCGACGTGAAACCCTTTCTTTTTTACTATATATAACTACTTGAAAAGTATGTAGGACAAATTAAGAAGAATATATGTATGTATATACATAACACTTTTGTGAAAGTCTCACGGACGTGAATGATAATGCAAATGGAATTATCACTAGTAGACAAGGACAAAAACACAGAAACTGAGTTTCACTGAAAGCACTGAGTTCCGTTCCTTCCTTCTCTTGAGAAAGGTGGTTAGACCACCGACAATTCGATACCTAGTGAGTTTCTCTTTTTTATGTGTTTTTGTCTTTGTCTACTAGTTCTAATTCCGTTTATATTATGTACATATATATTTGTGCAAAAAATGCATACATATACTCGTATATATATATATATATGTATTACGCAAGATATATATGTATGTATAATAAATACATATATATATGTATATATAAATACCGTCGTTGAATGCCGTCTGCCATCTGATGATGTCATCCGTGCCGTCGAAACGTCAAAAATACAAGTAAATACAAGAACATATGCAAATGCCCTTTCTTTGTGTTTCCGTGTTTAAATGTTTTCATCAATATTTTTATAAATTTGTGTCGTCACCGAAGAGCGTTCTATATTCGAAGATATATATATGTACACACACACACACACATTCAAACACGAAATCCCGCCATACGGCGAACAAATATTCATTGACACAGAAATAGATATAAGGAAAGGGGAAAGGAACACACATAAAGGACGAGCACAGGGGCGGTATCAAGCAGACCAGTAATATAAAAATATTTTCCTCGACCGATATATATCTTCGAAATAGACCGCTCTATTAATATATATTTATATATTTTTAACTATAAACACAGTAATCAACCCTAAGGTCGGTTTGGTAGAATAGAGTTTACCCAGTACGCCCAACGGTTCGTGAAATTCACTCATCAGGGTAGGGGGGCCATTTCCTTTCCCTGTGCCAATTATGGTTTCTCAGGAAGACCCAAAGACCCCAAGACCCAAAAAATGAAAAAGCTTGGGTGGAGCTGAGGATGCCCAGAGAGGCTTACCCGGGAATCGAACCAGTCCGTAGTCCAACGCTCTACCCCTGGACTATCGGGATCCATATGTGTATGTATATATATATATATATATATATATATATATATATATATATATATATATATATATTACATAAGGCCTAAGTCCCCACTTTAAAGAAGTCTTTCGGAAAACGCCGGCTGATGTCAAGAGTAGAGCTTTAGGAGACTCCTTAAACGGAAAAGCCAAAGCTTTTTTGTCCTGTTTGAGAGAATTTCAAGCAAATACACCATCGGTACACTCACTAAAAATGGGGAATGACAAAAAATAAAATTAACATCTAGCTTAGAAAAAGTTATTTTACGGTACTTCCTCTTCAAAAGTGCTTTTAACTCACGCCAGAAAGAAACTAGCGTGATTAGACCTCGTCAGTACCAGCATGCCATTAATAACATTAATGCATCATGTTGTGGAACACTGCGTCAGTTGGAAACACTGTAACCCAACCAGTCTCCCGGTCCCGATGAAATTCTTATCCGAGTTTGGGAGACATTGGCGTCAGAAATATAGTAGCCCCATACTTGATTAAATTTTGAATATTGGCAAAACACTAGGTACCCACTTATTGGGAAGTAGCTAACATCACGCCCTTATTTAAAAGTGCCGATAGAGAATAACCCAGTATTACAGACCAAATTGTTCTGACTTCAAATTCATGTAAGGTTCTAGTACACATAACTGTCAGATCTATTATGACTCGCATTGACAGTCAGGATTTATTAATGAGGAATCACCATGGATTCCGAAAGGATAGATATTGCGAGACACAACTAGCTCTTTTATTTTTGTTCCCATCATTTTGATGTCAGATGAAGAAAACAGGTTGATCAGATTGGATTAGAACTGAACGCGAAAAAAAGGGCAGTTTTTAAATTTTGGAACAAAAGGAGTGATGAGCAAGACATAAATTACACAGTTATAGAGAGGGTTCAAAGCTAACTAAAGCAGAAAAAGTGAAATATTTGGGGGTAGTTCTGATACCACGACTTTCGTTGGGAGCATATGCGTGTATATCAGGAAATTATGCGGATCTATCTTGAAGAAACTCGGTTTCATAAAAACGAGCAGTGGGGAAATGTGACGGAAAAGTTGAAGAAATTTGTGATTTCGCTATACTAAGATCCCATCTGGAATACGCCGCAAGTATTTGGGATCCTTGAGAGAAATTATTGATAAAAGAATCGGGTAAAATTCAGAGAAAATCCGAAAGATCCTCAAATATTATTCTATTAGAAATTAGACTTGACGCCGCTTGAGATGTGAAGAGAACAAGTAAGATTTGGGCTTCCAGCAAGGTTTACGAAAATTTATAACGATTAAAAAAAAATTATATTACCTAATTTTCTGTCAACGTTCTGTCCTGCTTATTTGATATAGGGGCTGAATTATATCGTATTATCCTCTAAATTTTCGTAGAATTTCCTCTTGTTTTCCCCACATTATTTTCTTCTACACTTCTACAGTCGTACAAAAGCCATTTCATTATTATTATTATAAAGTAATCTACCGGTTAAGGTAGGTTTTGGATGGACACAACTACCAAGCAAATATGTTGTGACTCCTAACAAAACCCAATCCAGCAACCTACTCTACATCAAGTGCCTCTTCATCTCTGTACTTCCTTCCTCCCTTCATCCCGTCTAACATCCCTATCCTGTTCGTACCCTTTCCTCGTTTGCCTAATATTCTCCCCTCTATTACAGCCTACAACATTACACTGCCGGTCAATACGCCAGTTACATTAGATGAAATAGCCTATGTTGAAACAAACATGAAGCAGGAATGGACGCATAAATTAAATAGGAAAACGATGAGCTGAATACCTCTAGCAGGTAATGAATGTGCTAAGGGTTGTTCTGAAGAAATGAATTGACAAGCTGAGAGGGCTAGCTGAGTTGAAGGGTGGTGAATTAAACCAATCTTCAAGCAGCCGATAATGAATACACTTTGTCCCATTTTTCGCGGGATTTCCCCCACACCGTTGTCCCTCCCAGTCCCTCGCGTGAACATGAATACCGTGTGGTTATGAATAAGTAAACCCTCGTTAGTGAGAACTCGGATAGAGCGAAACATAAAAATTATACTTCCGACGGCAGCGTGTGTCATCAAAATTCACGTGGGAGGAAATCTTTCAACAAAATTTTTGTCATCGAAAACGGAAGAATCCTTGGAACCTCCCGAATAGATGCTAACGAGGGCTCAACCTTTGCTAATTGCGCGCGAATAGAAGAGACAGCGGACTACTCGTTCATGGGCACACTGTTTTGAAATCTCCTTTTCAACACGAGGAAACCGATGCGGTCACCGGCCATATTGAGGACGTCACCACCCAACTCTCGGCGAGACGATTATCCCACGCCCTCCCTCCCTTCCCCGTGCACACACTTGTAAACCCAATTTATCCGTTCACCCCTTTTCATACCTTCTCTCCCTCCCTCCCCCCAACCAATCCTTTTCGCCCTCACTCTCGAGCACACATATAAAACTCTCCCGTAGTTAGTCTCAATCCCCCACTCTAGATCTCAGTTGAGCATTTTACTCTTCCCCTCGGCTTTTCCTCTAAGGCACGCTCCCCTTTCCTTTCCCCCCTCCCCCCGCGTCGGAAACTCGCCCTCCCCCCCTGTCCACTGCCACCTTTTTCCTTCAACTGCTCCCTCCTCTCGAAAAACCACCCCAACCCCCCCCTTAGGGCACGCTCTGCAGGGCGTTCACGGATGGAACGGATTGTGGCGAGGGTTTCCAGGGGAGAGAGGAAAGGAGAAACGGGTGGACTTGGGAGCCTTGAAGGGAAAGGGGCCGAGAGAGAGAGAGAGGGAAGCACATTATGGAGAGTCTGACAGGAAGGAGATAGGGTGGGGAGGCTGGCACGCGGCACGCCCACCCCCGCCACCACCTTCCCCTTTCAAAAATTCATCCCCAACCCCCAAAGAACACCCCTATTCCTCTCTCTCTCTTTCTCTCTCTCTCTCCCTGGCGACCGGCTCTCCATCCGCTCCCCATCCCCTGGCTTCGGACCATTTGCACCTCCGTTTAATTCGAAACACGGAATCGCACCAAAAATCTCCAACCCCCACACCCCCTTTTTTACCCCCCAACCACCTCCACCGACCATCCAATCTCTCAAAGACCATCGTCCGAGACGAAAGCGTGGCCACACCGCAGTCGCGGAGATAAGGACAAACTGGATTATGGTCAAAATCTCCTCCCCACCCCCAAACACGTACACACACGACCACCCTTCTCTTCACCAACCCACCCCCTTCTCTACCCCCGCACCCCCATCACCGCATCTCTCACGCGCGCAAGGATGTCGTGATTGTTTTTTCCACGGGGGTAGAGCGCGCGACTGAATGAGAGGAGAGCGATATCATCCGCACAAACAATTGCCGGATGGGAAGCGTAGCGTTGGAGGGGGGTCGTAGCATTGGAGGGAGGGAAGTGAGGGGAACGATTCCTCCCCACGAACTTACTTCCTGCTGGGGGAGGAGGAGGAGGGTTCACCCTTTTTTTTATTTCGTACATCTTTTATTTTTTTTATTCCGAGACCGTAGGATGGATGGGGAGGGGAGAAGGGCGGGGATGAGGAATTAAGGGAAGGGGAGATGGTTGTGTAGGGAGGAGGGGGAGAAGAGGAAGGCAGGGGGCAGGTGTAGGGCCGGTTTGTAACAGACGAAAGGACGGAGGGGGGAGGTTAGTGGGGCCTTCCCTTATGGAAGGGGAAGGGAAACCGCCAGAGGGCGAAATGACTGGCGACGTCATTGCCCTGCCTCGGCAGTTACGTGGAGAGGGGAAGGAAGAGTCGGATACAGTCGAGGGTAAAAAGGATGAGAGAGAGAGAGAGAGAAAGGAGGCCCTGGGAGAGAGGTTTCACCACCGGTCAACGCCTCGGTATCCGCGGTGTTCATATGCAGTGCCGACCAATACCCCCTACTGTCCCCCCCCCCCTCCGGGAGGTGTTGAAATATTATTTTCTCGGGACATCACATTGTGGTTAGTGGACACATTAGAGTGCTTGCTTTGAACACATTTGTATACGGGAAAATTAGGACACCAGAATATTAGGCGCAATTCTCTAGCAATTTACGACGATCGACCTTTAAAAGGTAGACTACCAATAGAAAATGATTTGTTGTATAAAACTGAATGGAGCAACTGAATATATACTAGCTATAGCTACGGATAACTACGGATATATAATGGAGAAAGCACATTCGTGTAAATCGCGAAATAGCTAATAAAAAGTTAAGATTCACAAAAAGAATGCTTGGGGATTTTAATGAAAGGGCCAAGGAGCTTTGTTATCTCACGTTAGTTAGACCCCACCTTGAGTATCCTGCAAGTGTACGGGATTCTCATGAAGTAGGCTTAATTTTGGAACTGGATCGAGTGCAATGTAGAGCAGCTAGGTTTGTGAAAAGTTGTTATGAAGAAGATACCAGTGTCATGACACTATTAGAAGAGTTAGGATGGTACCCACTAGTTGACCGTAAGCTTAACTATAGGTTAAATTTACTGCGTAAATTTGATGCAGGTTGCTTATCTGAGGATGTTAAGAACATAACTGCATTACAGGCCTCCATTAACTATGGTATATCAGATCACCAATGTAAAATCAGGAAGATTTATTGTGGAACGGATAGATATAAAATGTCGTTTTTCCCTCGAACCATTAGAGATCATAATAGACATGACAGCAGTCGCGTAGATGATAATTAAAATTGGTAGTGTTTACGATATTTGGAGATATTTTGCATGTTTCTTCCTCCATGTTATTCTTTTTATTTAATAAACCCATATTTTTAACAGTTATACAGCATTATTTGAACGTACGTTATTATTAGGTAATCTACCGGTTAAGGTAGGTCTTTGGATGGACACAACTATCAAATAAACATTTTGTAACTCCAAACAAAACCCAATCCAGCAACCTAATCTACATCAGGTCCCTCTTCATCTCTGTGTACTTCTTTCCTCCCTTCATCCAGTCCAACATCCCTATCCTGTTCCTGCCCTTTCCTCGCTTTCCTAACATTCTCCCCTCTGCTACCTTCTTCAACATTCCACTAACGCTCAATACGCCTTTCATCCATTTTTCCTGCCTCAATAGGATTTCTCTCAACAAACCCCTCTCCTCAACCACCATCTCCAGTACTTCCTCATTTGTTTTCCTTTCGGTCCATTTCACCTTCTCCATTCTTCTCCACACCCACATTTCAAAAGCCTCCAATCTACGTCTATCCTCCCGCTTCAGTGACCACGTTTCCGCGCCGTACATAGCTACACTCCATATTAGAGTTTTTACGAGTCTTGTCTTAACATCTCTACTCAACGTCCCCGTCATCAACTCCCTCCTCCTTGAGAAAGCCTCCTTGCCTAGCGCAATTCTTCTCCTTACGTCCCTACCACTTTGACCGTATTGGTCCAAAACACTTCCCAGATATGTAAACTGCTCTACCTGCTCTATTTTTTCCCTGCCTATTTTAATATTTAGCTAGGCGGGGAAAAATAGAGCAGGTAGAGCAGTATCCTATTATTAAATATTGTTGTATGTAAGTACTTTCTTTGGTGTGATTAAGAATTGTCAAGTGCATGAACATACTAATATCATGCGCAGAGGTTAAATGGTTTGGTTTTGTACGCGGTTTTATTCTAGTTTTTACGGGTGATAACCTAACACCCCCCGCCACACGCCTTTGCGGCGGCTTGCGGGGTATTGTGTAGATGAAAATGTAGAGTTTAAGTGTAAGGCCAACCAATCTTCGGGCCGTTGGCAATGAGTATATTTTGTCCCATTTTTGGAGTGGTGAAGGGATGGTCTTCATTTCAACAGGTTTAACTGTCTTTCACCATCTCAAAAGCTTTCTTACAATTAGACACTGTCCCCTTTTTTATGTCCTCGTTACAGCTTCGATTCTAAGCTTCCCAAATGCTGAAATGATTTCATTATTTCAACAGTTTTTCCTTCAACGGATAAATCAGCGCTTATTTCATTCCCACTTACTCTCAACACTTGAGTCTTTGACTTCAATTCTGTTTAATCTGATTACTTTCCTCACCGTCAAAGGGATGGCGGTTTGGATTAAACGGAAAAAATTTACACTGATGAAATTTTTAAATAAAATAAAAGACGAACAAGACTTAGACTGCAATTATTCTCAAATTTTACCTCATTTCTAACTTGGTTATGGAATGATTTTCACAATATTTTCGTTATCATCCAGAATTTCCATTTAGAGCCATGTGTATATGCATCCAGATCTGCTGCTGTCCACAGAAAATAGTTATCAGCCTCATCAAATTTAACAGATGCATAAATACTATAAATATACAAAGATAGATACGCGTACACATAGATAAGGGTGTAGAGCTAATGTGTTTGTGAATTGATCGTCCTGCCCAAGTAGAATTCTACCTGGAACTTGCGTGGCATTCAGAAGACCGAATTAGTTAGGATAGGAACTTGATGTTAGGACAATGTTGAAGACGGGAAAATTAGATAATATAAAGCGAGAGATCGAAATAGGATACATAGATCTTTTAGGCCTGTGCTAGGTGAGATGGGAGGATAGCGGAGATTACTGTAGGGAGAGTTAAAGCGTAATGTACAGCGGAGGGGACGAGAGCCAGCGAGGGGTTGCAACAATAAATAAAAAAAGGTAAGAAGAAGGACCACACCTCGAGGCGTCATCAAAAAACTGTTATTATTCGTCTTTCAAACAGTTGACAAAGGAATTGTTATTTTACGATAATAATTTGTAGGCTAGAGGCGTGACGGTCATTTCCTGGGTCCGAGGAGAATATCAAGGCGGCAGGGTCGCCCACTTCCTCCTACCCCACTACATCGACCTAGTCGGGAAAATGAACCGAAAGGTTTGCTTGGATGCTATTGGGTCGCATCCTAGCATAGAGGAAGTACAAGCGCCATTTTTGGAGCGAAGAGGACAATAGGCAGTGGAAGAGAACATTATTATGTTAGATGTTAGAAAGACACTACTACGTCAAAGGCTATGACACTCCAAGACGAAAAATATTAGGGATGATATATCTAGCGATAAAAAGAATGAAACCACTTATGATTATCGTATAACCAGGGCGAATTCCAAGAATGAATTTCGGAAAGCGTTAAGTGAGTTCAAAAGAATAAGGTTAGAGGAAAATTTGAAAGAGAATCCAAAAGCATTTTGGTCAGACGTCAGAGAAGTTCAGGGAAATGAGTCAACTGTTAATTCACTCAAAAATGATAAAGGCGAAAGAGTACTCAGCAGTTTGGAAGTGGATAACTTATTAAATCCCTTCTTTCAAAGCGTCTTCACTAATATCTCACAGAATATCTCCAATAGCTACAATGGCTCCAGAATATCTCCAATCTCTAATAAAATCGTGGCGGTAAACCGATGCCCAAAATTGAAATCTCTTGGAATGGCATAGAACGTTTGCTGAAATATATCATGCCTAATAAATCCTCCGGGTACGATGAAATACCCGCTCGTACATTTAAGGATATAGTTTCGGAAATTGCGCCATATCTAGAAATAATATTTAAGAACTGGCTGGTAGATCACAAGGTTCCCAGAAATTGGAAAACGGCTAACGTAACACCAATATTTAAAAACGGCGACAAAGAGGAACCGAGCAATTACCGACCTATTTCACTCACATCCATTTCATGCAAGGTCATAGAACATATAGTTGCTAGTTCGATCGTGAGACACCTCAATTATCAGGAGTTATCAATGAAAAATCAGTACGGTTTCCGAGAAGTTAGATCCTGCGAGACACAACTTACGCTTTTTGTTCATGATACTCTTATTTTGGGAGAGAGTTATGCTCCAGTGGGCGCGATTATTCTTCATTTTAAGAAAGCCTTCGACAAACCTCATTGTCAACAGCTCATAAAGCTAGAAGCATATGGCATAGATCAAATTACCCGGGGTTGGATTAAGGACTTTTTAAATGGTCTGGCTCAAAGAATAGTGATAGATGAAGTAAACTCAAATGCATCAGAAGTCACTTCAGGTGTTCTTCAGGGAAGTGTTATCGGACTTCTTTTGTTCCTACTTTACGTTAACGACATTGATTCCATAGTAACTAGTAAGACACGTTTATTTGCTGATGATGCAGTGGTTTACCGTGATATCCGTGATTCTGAGGACACGGCAGGTTTATCAGATGACCTTAATGCTATGTAACGCTGGTACGACACATGGCAATTAGAATTACACTTATCAAAGAGCGCTAACATAAATTTTTGGAAAAGAACAATTCCCACACGAATGCCTACTGTATTGGGAACACCGAAATGGAATGTGTACAATCAATTAAATACCTAGATATTACCCTCACTCATGATCTCTCCTGGGTTAAACATACGTGGAATATGTGGACAGGCTAACAAAAAATTAGGATTTATTAGAAGAATACCGGGTTAATGTGATGAAAAGGTCAAATAGAAATGTTATCTTTTGCTGGTTAGGCCTTGTTTAGAATATTCAGGAAGTGTATGGGATCTTCGCGGGGTCCGATTAATTGCCGAATTGGATTGCCTGCAGCGTAAAGGAGCTAGATTTGTAAAACGTTGTCATAATTAACTTATTAGCGTATCCAAAATATTAGAGCAGCTAGGTTGGAAATCACTCTAGGAGCGAAGGTAATATTAGATATTGAAGCTCTTGCATAAACTGGAAGGAGGTCTTTTTGGCAGCGATGTTGAAAATTTATTATTATCCCCATCGTACTACGGTAATTGATTAATTGATCATGCCAATAAATTTAGAGAGATCAAGTGTAGAGCAGATAGATCTCAGGTGTCATTTTTTCTATGAAAGATAGGGGATCATAATAGCATTGTTCGAACGCGGTAGAGTCATGTTCGGGTAAAAATCAGTCTGGTGTGTAAAAGTATTCACCTGCCTGCATACCCTGCCACACACCCTGGCGGTGGTTTGCAGGGTATGTAAATGAAAAATAAATAAATGAAATTACGCCTCGACCTCGTCCAATAAATACATTAGTCAAACCAGACGGGAAAGACAGACTAGGGGAAAAGGCCCCCCTCATCATTATTTCTGGTTAAATATTAATTCTTTTAGCGTCAGCTGTAACTGTGTGACCGTTTTGAAATATGATGTGGATGACGAGTCAAGTCAATAGGCACAGAAGCCTGATGGCGCGTAGAGGGTGGGTAAGATAATTTCTGCTTCTAGGTTATTTTTCAGATTTTTGAGGGTGAAAATTCCTTTGTCCAGGTTTTGTGCTACAATTTCTATTAAAATACATCCACATAATACTCCGCAAGCTGCCGCAAGGGCATGTGTCGTGGGGTGTTAGGACACCACCCTACCTCGTTGCCCTGATGCAATCTAACGGATCCTGATTAATTTACATTCCCAAATTTTTAAGCATGTTCCGCTGTAATTGATTCATTCAGTGGCAAATAGTAAACACAGGAGAATTACAAATTCGATGACTCACCAACATCTAGCCTCGTAATAAAAAATGGTTATTAAATTGGTTCGAGTTCTGGTCTTTTTCTGAGATTTTATTTTTTCATGCATTTGGATGAATGTTAACATAATTGACATGACAGTGTACTGAGGATTTTCATGAATAGCTTTCAAAACAAATTTAATTTACTGTGGATGCGAACCAAGTACGACTTTGAACAGGACAAAATACAAAAAGATCCAAATTAGGCATTTATATGATTATTTGGTAATCTACCATTTAAGGTAGGTTTTCGATGGACACCAACTGAACACCGTTCCATTCAGTAGCCACACCTACTAAGACACAACCTGCCACACACCTTAGCCGTGGCTTGACACCCCGCATATAACATTCCTCCATTCCGTCTACCTCCTCCTTCCATTATTCCGACCAATATGCTTATCCTATTCTTTTTCCATTCCTTGTTTGCCAAACATCTCCCCTCTATCACAGTCTTCAACATCCCATTGTCAATCAATATGCTATGCATCCACCTTTCTCCTGCCTCCTTCGAATCTCTCCCAACAACTTTCTCCTCTCCTCCACCATGCCTAGCACTTCCTCGTTTGTTTTAATTTCCGTCTATTTCACCCTTTCCATCCTTCTCCACGACCAAATATTAAAATCCTCCAATCAGCGCCTTTCATCTTGCTTCAACGACCAAGTTCCCACGTCGTACAATACCATGCTCCACATGAAAGCTTTCACCGATCTTTGCTGGAGACCTTTACTCAGCATTCCTGTTATCAACTCACTCCTTGTAAAATGTCCTTTACCTAACGCATTTCCTCTTCTTACGTCCCTACTACTACCGCTAAGAGTATTATGCCGCGAGTGTATCGGATTCTTACGAGGTACGCTTAGCCTTAGAACTAGATCGAGTGCAACGTAGTACAGCTACGAGTTGGTTTGTGTATCAGGTGTAACAGGACTCTTAGGGGATTTAGGCTGGGAACCCCTTGAAATACGAAGAGAACAAGCGAGACTTAGACTTTTGGAAAGATTCAGAACCAGCGAGTTTAACGATGACACAAAAGGAATTATAATGGCCCCACACTACTTAGGTAGATCAAACTACAAAGGTAAAATAAGAGAGATAGATTCCAATACAGATAGATTCAAATACTCATTCTTTCCCAGAACAATCAGACAAATCATAATGGTAAGAAACCAAAGTCCATTTAGACATTTTTTAAACATTTAAGTTACAAGTCGGAACAAAATAAAAAAATAAAAAATTGTGCATGTGTATGTTTGTAGGCAGTTTGTGGGTTTGCACGTGTGTGAAAGGGTTGGGACGAAAGGGTTCTTGCATGAATGTTTACCATGTTTTTCTTGTGGTTTGTATAACTTTGTGGCTTCTGCATGCGGTTTTTTTCTACATTACGGGTGGTGCCCTAAAACCCCCCGCCACACGCCCTTGCGGTGGTTTGCGGGGTATTGAGTAGCTGTAGGTGTGTATAGATGTTATGAACAACGCAGCAGTGTCATAACACTATTGGAAGAATTTCGTTGAGAGCCACTAGTCGACCGTAAGTGAAAGTAAGTAAATACATGCTAAATTTATCTTGTAAAGTTGAGGCACGTCACTTATCCGAGGGTGTCAGAGAAATAATTGTATTACAGGCCCCGATTAACTCTCGTAGATTAGATTACGTACGTAAAATATGGGAGCTAGTGGAAAGTATAGATCGAAATGTCTTTTCCTCCTCGTACGATTACGCATCAAAATAGGTATAGTATGAAGATAGTGGTAGGTATGAAGGTGATAAGAGTATAATTGGAATTTCTAGTCTATATATTTGCTCGTTATCATGCATACATATCAGATATACATATTTTTGAAACTTTACTCCTGAATGATTTGAATATTATCCTATCACTTAATATTTTTGCGTTTAAGTAGTTTCTTGCGTGATTTACTGACTTAATTCGATTGCATGTCCGAACTAATACATGCTCTGTTGTAGATGTAATGATTGTGCATGCATGGCTGGTAACCTAACACCCCCCGCCACACGTCCTTATGGCAGATTGTGGGGTATTATGTAGATAAAGTAAACTGCTCCACTTTCTCTAGTTTTTCCCCTTCCTTTTTTAACGTTAATCCTTCCTCTTTCCTGAAAGCCTCATAATCCTTATTTTCTTTACATTATATTTAATACAAATAAAGAAAATACGCAAGTAATTTTTATCTCAGCCCAACACCGTGTATTTTTAGACAAAATGACATAAACTATCCAAAATTCTGAGTTTTATTCCTTAATTCTAGGATTTTTCGAGGTTTTTTCCTTTCCGGTTAATCTCCGGCTTTCAAGGAGCCAAGGATGGCTGATTCCCCTGTACTCAACGTAGAAATGCTGCCTAATGCTGGCTGTCCATCAGGATTTTGGCTTCTTTCGTTCTATTGATCCTTCCTATTAAAGGTAACTTTATGGACGACCCCTACAGGCTTAAATCTTCTACGAAACGCGAGAACTCCCTTTGGTTTTCCCTACATTATTTCCTCCTTCATTTCTTGGTTAACTTCTGTTTGCCTCCACAATTTTTAAAAGGTTCAATCTCATTTCCTTCCTCCTCCCAGCTTTCCCAAAGTTTTCACTTCTCCAGTGACCTTTAACATCCCACTACCTTTCAGTATTTCCTCCACCCACCTCCTCTGTCTTTCTCAGATTTCTCAGAGTAACTTCCGTTCTTAGCCCAACAAATTTAAAACCTCGGTGTTCTCGTCCTCTATGTTCAACTTATTTTATACACTCTTAATGAAAACTTTGTTGCAATTTTCCACAGTTAAAACTTTATTGCCGACCATGGTTTCGATACACTGTATCATCTTCAGGCAATAAAGTTTTAACTGTGGAAAATTGCAACAAAGTTTTCATTATGTCTCGATTCCACAATATCACGCCTGATTCTTCACTTTTCGTTATACACTCTTTTTTTATACCAAAATCTCGATTGCCACCGATTCACGTTCATCCTCTTGCCTCAAATACCAGGTTTAACACATGTACAAGATGCAATTTCTGGCTTACCATTGCCTGCATTTGACACTGTGGAGTACTGCGATGGTTACTAGATCCCACATGCATGAAAATAATAGATTCTAGTTACAATTTGGTGTAGGTGAAGTCATATCAAAATTTTCAAATCGTATAGCTCAGGCGAAGCTAAGGGTGCGCAGAGGTGTGCTTGGGAATCAAACTCGGACTCTTCGGCCAGCATTCCAATGCTCTACCCCTGGATTGCAACGCTGGCCACGCATATATAAATAAATAATAATTATAAACATAAATGTGTGTGTGTGAGTCTGGGACGCGGTAGTCCAGGGGTTGAGCGTTGGACTACTGACCGGAGGGCCCGGGTTCGATTCCCGGACAAGGCTCTCTGGGCACTCTCCCCTCCACCCAAGCTGTGTGATTTTTCAAAGTTCATTCAATGCTAAGCCCGGCGGCGTACGAAATTCACACGCCGTCTACGTGCTCTACTATCACCTACCAAACCGACTTTCGGGTTGATTACTGTATTTATGGTTACATATATATGTATGAATGGTTACATATTTCTATATATTTAAATATACACATATATATGTAACATATGTACATATATGTAACCAAAAATACATCAGGGTAAGGGGGCCAGATCCTTTCCCTGTGCCGGTTATGGTTTCCCAGGAAGATCTGGTACCCGAAAAATCAACTAGCTTGGGTGGAGCTGTAGGTACCCAGAGTGGCTTCCCCGTCAATCGAACCCGGGTCCCTCCGGTCAGTAGTCCAACGCTCTACCCCCTGGGCTACCGTGATCACTGTATATATATATATTTTTTTTATACATTTTATTAATATATTTTAAATGAAACGCTCTTCGGCGTGAATGGACTGAATCTAATGAAGGAAGATTAACTTGGCCAGAATTCCACTAGAATTTTTATTTTTCACCACCATAGTCTTTTCGAAAGGCATCATCATCAGGTCTTAGGCTAAGTTATCTTATATCGTTGTCCAGTCCAACCAAAACCAATATTAAGCAGTGTACAACCTAATAATTTTGATAATAATGATTGGAAAGGCCTCATCTAACACCAACATTAAAATAGATATAATAGGTGACATAGTAAAAGTCCAAAGAACGTCTCTGAAAATGCATCGGGATACATATTCATACGCCATTTTCCCCGCGCAGAGTAGGCAGCAACAAATGTTGACAACGAATTCGAGTCATCCCCAAATGAATGAATACCCGTGTTCACGGTCAAAGGGTCCGATACCAGTCCCCCTCCAGTACGAAGCACGCATAGGAGAGCCCAATCCTTCTTTCCCCTTTCCGGATGCGACCGTATTCGTTTAATTAATCGCTTTCAACCGTTCTCTCGCTTATGGCCACGTTTACGTGCGCAACTTCCGCTTTTCCCCCCTCCTCGGACATCGCAGGTCGATCACCGCATGCTTGATCGTTGCCACCTGGGATCGCCTTCTACAGAGTACACATACTGAACTGAATTTCAACGCAGCAGCCAATTAGCGAGCCACATTTCGAGTCCTGAGAGTGATTGAAATTTAAGTCAGCATTCAGTACACGTTTAACCCTCAATCATTGGTATTCACCCCCATTGGGTAAGTTTTCATTCTCTTAATGGATGCATTCAAGTCATCCGTACTCCATAACGTTCGTCACACGATACTTTAATTCAATACCTTGATGGTATGCGGGATATTCATCTATATCTACATGAACACCCCACGATCTCCAACAATAAGTTGCGTGCAAGCACCAGGTGAGATGGATAAGGGAGAAGAAGGACGTTGAAATGGTTAGGAAAAGGAAAAAAAAACGTTCACTAAAAATCCCCGAAAAGGCGTGAAAATCTATATGAACGGAGCAGGCTTGATAAAAGAGTTATATCGCATGATGCTTAGGACAGTGAGATTTGACATAGGAGTATCTGACAAAAAGTGCGGTGTTACGACATTGTTGAAAGTTCTAGGGTGAGACCCTCTCCAAAATTGAAACAAAATTTTGAGTGAATCTCTCTTAAGTAACTTTGAAATTAATGCCCTTTCTATCTCATCGTCGAGTAAGCCTGGACGTAAGCTGTCCTCATCTACGTCATGTTCCTTTTCTATGTTTAACCTTGTTGGCCTAAGTTCTTTACCATGAAGTGCTTCTAAAGTGATTAAGTGAGATATAGATATATATACATACATCACACACACACACACACACATATATATATATATATATATATATATATATATATATATATATATATATATATACACTTTTTTTGGAAAACCCACAAACGTGTAATGTAAATTCACTGATAGTCATAACAAACACAGAAACCAAAACACACAAAAGAGGGAAAACTCACTGGTTCTCGAATTTTCGGTGGTCCAACCACCTTTCTCAAGAGGAATTAGGAACAGAACTTCTGAGTTCTGTTCCTAATTCCTCTTGAGAAAGGTGGTTGGAACACCGAAAATTCGAGAACCAGTGAGTTTTCCCTCTTTTGTGTGTTTTGGTTTCTGTGTTTGTTATGACTATCAGTATTTATATATATATATATATATATATAGATGATGCGGAAGTACTCACGAGAGCAATATAACTTTTGGACGGCACAATAGAACACGAATAAAACAGATAACACGTAAAAGAACACTCACATTGTAAAAATATATATAAATATATATATGTATATATATATATATATATATATGCTTTTGAAATGTGGGTGTGGAGAAGAATGGAGAAGGTGAAATGGACCGAAAGGAAAACAAATGAGGAAGGAAAACGGTCAAAGTGGTAGGGACGTAACGAGAAGAATTGCGCTAGGCAAGGAGGCTTTCTCAAGGATGAGGGAGTTGATGACGGGGACGTTGAGTAGGGATGTTAAGACAAGACTCGTAAAAACTCTAATATGGAGTGTAGCTATGTACGGCGCGGAAACGTGGTCACTGAAGCAGGAGGATAGACGTAGATTGGAGGCTTTTGAAATGTGGGTGTGGAGAAGAATGGAGAAGGCGAAATGGACCGAAAGGAAAACAAATGAGGAAGTACTGGAGATGGTGGGTGAGGAGAGGGGTTTGTTGAGAGAAATCCTATGGAGGCAGGAAAAATGGATGAAAGGCGTATTGAGCGGTAGTGGAATGTTGAAGAAGGTAATATAGGGGAGAATGTTGGGCAAGCTAGGAAAGGGCAGGAACAGGATAGGGACTTTGGACGGGATGAAGGGAGGAAAGAAGTACACAGAGATGAAGAGGGACCTCATGTAGATTAGGTTGCTGGATTGGGTTTTGTTTGGAGTTACAAAATGTTTATTTGATAGTTGTGTCCATCCAAAAACCTACCTTAACCGGTAGATTACCTAATAATATATATATGAAGTCAGCACGGGTGAACAAAAATAAAAGCACAGAAACGCACAAGAAAGGAAAGAAACTCACACGTTTTCGCATTTTCCGTGGTCAAGCCACCTTTCTCAAGGGAGAGAAGTCAGGGATCTGTAGTAAGTAGCTGGCGATGCCCAGAGGGACCTGCCCGGGAATCGAACCCGGACCCTTCGGTCAATATTCCAACGCTCTAACCCTGGACTTATTCGACCCACATTGAGGCAGGTTTCGATGGACACAGCCTATACAACTGTACAACCATTCATCTGCTTGCCTTTCTCAACAACTTAAACCCTGACACCCACACAGTACAATACATGTAAACCCTCATCGATTCCGCATACTTCCATCCACATTCCTAAAGTTTCAAATCAACGACTATCATCTTGCTTCAACGACCACTTCACAAGCCGTACAAAACCACTTTCCATACCAAGGTTTAAACGAGTCTTTTCTTAACATTCTTACTCAACGCTCCTGCCATCGAATCTCTCTTCCTCCGGAAGGAGTGACTCTGGCACCGGTTTACAAATATTGGTATGCGCGACCAAAGAGAGAAGTTAAGGGAAATTCACTACAGAAGCGATAGCTACCAAATGAACCATTTTCGCTTGCACAAATTGAGACCATATCGAGTAGGAAACCTAATTTAGGACACATCAATTAATAATTTTAGGCAGTCGGGGAATTTTGACACGGTTCCGTTGACTAAAAAATAATTCACACATTTTCCAGAAGGCTTATTTTAATCAGTTGCTCAAAATAGATGGACATTGGAGAATAAAATTACCAATTACTGATTAATATACTCGTACACCCTCATTTCTGCGAATGTAGCAGCTAAATTGACGCCTGCTGCAAAGAAATTGACGCCTTTGAGGAGGTGGGGATGGCTAATGACTTGTGAATAAAAAAATCAATGTTCCATGGTCAATAAAAAATGAGACGTACAACTTTAGAGAAAAAAGTCTCGTAGTTGGTAGATTTGATGTTTGGTAAACCGTAAAAGGTAGAATCCCAAATTTTTTTTAATAGTAATTGCAACCTGACTGCGACGAAAAAACTTAAAATGAAAATCAACCACAAAGAAACTGGTGGCTACGGCGACAGTAACTTTAAACTTTTCCGCGTAAACTTTAAACTTTAGTAGATGACTCCTTAATTTAGTTTAGTACCCTGCAAGTCAATGCCAGGGTGTGTGGCAGGGGGTGAATACATATCAGATTAATTTTGACCCGAATATGATCCTTCCGTGGCCGGAATAACATTGTCCGAACGCGGTGGGGTCGCATTCGGGTCAAAATTAGTCTGATGTGTATTCCACCCCCTGCCACACACCCTGGCGGTGGCTTGCAGGGTACTAAAATAAATTAAGGAGTCATCTAATAAGGTTTATTACACGTTGAAATTTTTGTGCTGTAAATCAACCTTTCTCTATCAAACCAATGTTGATTTTTAGCACGAACCTGATTTCTAATTGATTTCAGATAAAATTTCTGATTTATGCCAACCTTTTCCTCTGAAAATTTAATCTTTTTTATTCTCCTAGCTTTCACAATTTTGTTACGCAGACATTTACATCTCCCAAAATTGACATTCAAAGTGATATTTTATCTCCGATGCATTACTTTCACGTGTGATTCATCCAAATGTCACGCGTCACTTGTACAACACGAGTAAGTCACCGCATAGCAATTGGACAACCATTGAGCATGGAGAAATAACCCTCTCTTCGGAGTAACCTGCGGTAAGGAAAAAGCAACTCTGCATCAAAAGAATGAAAAGTGAATGTTAATTAAATTTCGAGCACTCCTCCGAATGAAATCTTCCCGCGTCGTAAATACGAATGAAGATCTGAATCACTACACAAAGTTTCAGGCTTGATAAAAGGATTTAATCTCGGAATGGAGTTTTAGCTGGTGATGATGAGTGAACTGCCTGCGTGGCAATCGATGCAAACTCCATTACAAGAACTGCTCTTCCTCTGTTTGTGAACGTTGTTTTTCTTTTGGTATTTAGGGAAATGGTTTTTGGAACGAATTAAAACGAGATATTTTGATACACCCAATGAAAAAAAGGGGCCCCGTATAAAAAAAAAAGAAAGCGAAAGCAACAACTTTTGAGAAACCCTTAATCCGCACCCCATAAACCTCGAAATTCGTTAACATGAGCGAAAATTAATCTTTTTATCAACAAAGAATTCGTGTGACATTAAAAGCGTCGTGGAGAAGAACGAAAGGGTTGAAAACTCCAGAGACTAAGACGATTGTATTAAAAAATATATCACGGGTAAAATAAATCTGAAAATAAATTGTTGAACTGCTTCCGAAGCGTTAGTATTTAATCGACACCGGTTTAAAATTTGGAATTTGGGTAGGTTAGACCACAAAGATAAGATAAGGGAGATAGACTCCAGTGCATATACGATATATAAGTACAAATATTCGTTCTTTCCCCGGATAATCAGGAATCGTAATAGTAAGAAATCGAAGTCATAGTAGAAGAAGTAAAAACAGTTGAATTACAAGTGAGGACAAGATGAAATGCTGCGTAGATATAAGGTAGGTGCATGTGCATGTTAGTTGCTGTTATATGTACGTACTTGCATTTGTGTAAGTTAAAATGGTTTTTGCATGAACATATATTCGCCTCTTCAGGTGTGAATTTGTATACTTATGTTAATTTTGAATGTGAGTTTATTCTGTTTTACGTGCGATGACCTAACAACTCCCGCCACACGTCTTTATGGGGACCTGCGGGGTATTATGTAGATGTAGATGAAAAATACCGTGGAATTTCCACTTCAATACGAGCAACAGATGAATGAGGATATTGTGACTTGGAATAGAGCGTCGTTCGCAAAAGTTCTTGACCCCATTAAACCTCCATGGATCGTTAAAATCCTGCCCATGTCTAAGACACTCGAGTGTCTCTAACCTGCAGATTATCTTGAATAAATATCAAAGAATTAAGTGGTATGTGTTTTGATTCCGCAATAGATCACGTTCAGCGAAGAGGAACTATACAGGATAAATACTATATATTGAAAACATTCATTAATTGGTCACTTCAGCAATGATACAGAAAATATGCTACCAGTCCCATAGTAATACGGTAGGAGAGATTATGATAATTAGAAATGAGGGACCAAGTGTAGAACCGACAGGTTCAGACAGATTTAAGATGCCATGGATGCTGTCGTGCAAGTGGCTGCGGTTAACCCTGCCTCCATTATTTTAAATACGTTGACATGCATGTTGATGGCATGCAAAGATACCAACCGTGTGGTTTTGCATCCGGCGTACAAATTGTAATTCAGTACTCGACAAACCATAGTCACATGAAAGAAAGTACTTACATGCAACACTACTTAATTACAGGATACATACATTGAAATCATGCTGTGGAACTCTTAAAAAGATGGGTCTGTTTAACAAAAAAATTACATGTAGAATGTCAACAAATATACGCATTTCTAATGCTAATTATCTCCTACGCGATTGCTGTCATATCTATTATGATCTCAAATGGTTCGAGGGAAAAACAGCATTATAAATCTATCCGTTTTACAATAAATCTCCCTGATTTTACGTTGGTGACCATAGTAAGTGGAGACCTGCAATATATCCTTAACATCATTAGATAAGTAACCTGCCTCAAATATACGCATTAAATTTACCCTCTATTGTAGCTTACGGTCAATTAGTGGCTCCCATCCCAATTCTTCCAATAGTGTCGTGACACTGCTCTATCTCGCTCATAACAACTTTTCACAAACCTAGCTGCTCTACGTTGCATGAACCTACTTCATGAGGATCTCATACACTTGCAGCATACTCAAAGTGGGGCCTAACTAACGTGAAACAACAAAACTCCTTGACCCTTTCATTACAATTCCCAAATATCTACTTCTACTTAATACCCCGCAAGCCGCCGCAAGGGCGTGTGGCGGGGGGTGTTAGGGCACCACCCGCAATTAAGAAAAAAACGCATGCAAAAACCACAAATTTATACAGTCCACAAACAAAACATGGTATACATTCATGCAAGAACCCATACAACCCACACACATGCAAACACACAAACTACCAAGTAACATACACGTGCGCTTACAGATACAACTAATAGATTTGCAATATTTAATTTTGTTCTGACTTGTAAATTAAATGTTTTTTAATATTTCTAAAGTGACTTTGATTGTGTGAGTCAAAATATGATCTGAAATGACAGAAAATTCTGGAACTATTTTTTTTAATATTCCGAATGTATAACCTGCACTCTCTGATCCTGCCTATCGCAAACTCTCGGCACAACTTTCACCTTGTGTGTTTGTGCACCGTAGAAAAAAACAAGACCAGGAGAACTTCGACGGAATATATCAACGGTACCTGTGCAGATATAGTTAAGCGTCTCTTCCAAGGGTCTCAGATCCGACGTAAGGACGCCCTTCCCCATGCTACCGTGAGGTAAACAGCTCAAGTGCATTTTACACAATGCACTCACTGCACTGTGCGGAGTTACCGAGGGTGATAAGGGGGCAGCTATGGGGGGAGGAGGAAGCAGGAGTTTGCAAGAAAGGGTCCGGTATAAATCCGCATAATCCCTCACTGGTGTTGTCACCCCTCAGGGATTAGTGACAGGACGGCTTTCTCCCCCCAACCCCACGTGTGTGTCCTTTCCTTTCTCCACTACCCATCCAGCCCCTCCCTCCAACCCTGAACGAAAAGCCAATTCACGGTCGATTAGGCTCGAAGGGGTGCGACAGGGACATTACCGTAGTGGTAAGGGTTCCAGGTGGAAAACCAGCTTTACTTTCCTCTCTCATTCCGTAACTCTACATTCGAACCCTTTGACCAGGACGTATCACAAATAAACGCACGCTAAAAAAAAACTTCCCAGTGATTTTTTCCCTCCTCTTCTCCACTCGAGGCCGTTCGGAAAAGAAATTAGATTAAAAAAAATATGATAACGTGAGCGTGCGGGATCTAACATGAGAGCGTTCACGGGGGCGAACTGAGGATGGGACCGATGCGACGGTGATTTTCCTTTCCTCGCCACTTCCGCGGAAAGTTAAAAAAAAAACACAACCAAGCGAAGCGCATGGTCGTTCGGATTGATGATCAGATAAAGGTGAGCATAAAACTTGTTGCGCATGCCCGTATCGCAACAATGTGGGAGGGATCCTTTGTTGGGGCTCGTGCTCGTCTTCTTTTTATTAATGCGGAGATGCGACACGGCCTCATTCCGGCAGTGTCTCCGAGTTTTTGCCATCGCTTCAAAGAAATGACGCCTAGGGCTAATGTCTTCAATTCCCCGACGCGTGCCGCTTCACTTCTTATTCGATCGGCATCGAGTTGCATCCGTTGTCGCCACATTTCTGTCGTAAACTCTTTTTTTATCTTTCCCTCAAACTCTGAACCAAGGAATACAATAGTTGACAAAAATGGCCGCCATTACGCTCGAAACGAAAATTTCCGCAACAAATAAAATGCCATGCGCTATTCTGCGTAGGTGGTCCGATCGAAGAAAGGAGTCGAATAATCTCCCGGAGGATTCCCTTATCGAACTGGTGGCTCCATGAGGAGATACGACTACGCAGATTAGACACGAAATGGACGTTAGCTATTTTCCTCGTAGCATGCCAGAGACCTTAAAAGCGGCAGTGATATGTCCAGGTGCAGGAAAAGAGTGAGCACACTTGAAGTCATTTCATATGGCGAAGTTGATATACTAGGATGATTTATCCCAGTTTTATCTTACTTTTGCCATTTTTGTTATTAGCGGTAACTCACCGAGTTAGGGTAGGTTTTCAGTGACCCCTGGCGCTAAACACTCTACCCTATCCACCTGGTACTTGCACCCCCTACCACATACCATTCCTTAATATGCAGAATATTTTTCTTAAGTTTTGTCTCATACATGACATTAGAGACCATTGTGGGCATTAGAGACCATAAAGCTTTATTTGTTGAAATGAAACCCAAATTCGCGAAAGCAATCAAGGAAAAGCATGAAGCATATTTATTCAATTAAGGAAATTTCAACAGGTCTCGCGAGGAATTACGAAGCTCACAACACTAACACGGAGCGCACTTTATAGGAAATTATTCTAACAGATTATAAAAAAAAGGAAACAGAAATATAATCCATAGGAACTCAAATGTGACCATGAACCAAGTTTGTTCACAGAACGGAGAAGTAAACTCCGTTTCGGTGGCAAATACTATACAATTCTAATTTTACAAATAGTTCATAGAGCAATTTAAATATACAAGGAACGTAGCTACGGTCGTGAATCAATGTAAACAAAAAATGTAAACAAAAAATGTAAACAAAAGCCGAGACCGAAAACATGACTGGCACTAAGCGACAAGAAAGAAAAGGGGGAAAAACACACACACACAAAAGCCAAAATAAATAGAACAAATAATAAATAATAAAACAAACTTACAACCACTCTATCACTAGGTTGTGTTGTAAGTTTGTTTTACTATTTTTATTATTTATTTTGGCTTTTGTGTGTGTGTGTTTTCCCCCCTTTTCTTTCTTATCACTTAGTGCCAATCAAGTTTACGGTCTCGGCATTTTTTGTTTACATCAGTTCACAGGGCAATGACGAATAACTTAATCTCAAGAGGAAAACACAAAAATGATAATACGGATACAATTATGTACCTTCAAAAGCGAAATGCTAAGCGAATATTTAGGGAAAAACTAAATTATGTTGTTCTTACGTCGGAGAAGCACAACGGAAAATAATATTACTATTAAAAGGCAAATGTGCAGATAGACAATGTCAGGTGGCAGACAAGTCCCAAGTGTTAAAATCAAAATTGCCTTGGAAAAATAACATGGCATCTCAAATGCCCAACTGCATATTCTCTAGACATCCACAGCAAATGTCTCGCGGCATTCAACAAAGTCACTCAGATATCCGAAGTGTACTAACTTATTTCGGCCTAAGGAGTTTTCCTTCAATTTGTTAGTTTCATTTTTTAATCCGAAGTGTTCATGGGCAGCATAAAATTGGCCCAGGAATGCACAGAAAAACAGCTCGGAAGTATAAAAATATATAAAGACTACGGCCCGGAAGAAATCCTTTAAAAAATATTGAAGAAACTGGCTGAAGACATCGAACCTTTCTTAAACATCGTGTTTCACAGTTTGATTGCAGAAGATTGAGAAACTCGCGACAGAAAGATGGCTAACACGACTCCCCTTTCTCCACTAACTTACTACTCAAGTAACTCAGACCACAAAGATAAAATAAGGGAGATACAACTACTCATTCTTTCCCAGAACAATCAGAAATCATAATAGCAAGTAACCGAAGTCACTTTATAAATATTAAAAACATTTAATTTACAAGTCGGAGCAAAGTTAAAAATTGCAAAGATGTTAGGTGTATCTGTAGATGCGTGTGTATATTAGTTGGTAGTTTGTTGTTTGCATATGTGTGGGTTTTAAGGGTTTTTGCATTAATGTATGCAATGTTTTGTTTGTGGTTTGACTAAATTTGTGGCTTTTGAATGCTTTTTTTCTTGATTACGGGTGGTGCCCTAACACCCCCCGCCACACGCCCCTGTGGCGGCTTGCGGGGTATTAAGTAGATGTAGATGTTCTAAGGCGGTGATAGGGGGAGGATTAAAATTATTACAGAATGATTTATTTTTCACCGATATCCTTCATAATAAAATCTTACAACTAATCATTGTTAGCAATAAGATGTGTGTTCAAATTATAAAATCTTCTAATTTTTCCTGACAAACTATTCACATAAGAAATTTGAGACATCTGCCTCTCCTTAACATAATTTTAATTTAGACGTACAAATTGATCATAACGTCCCTATGGCGGCTGAAAGCTCTTCTGCGTGGATCCCTTTAACTCACTGTAAAAAAAACACGGCTGGTCCGTGACCTAAGGGTTTTTGAATTGTTCCCACAAGACGTTCGGCCTTTTTTTGGCATTTTGGCAGCCACGAAAGAGCTTTTTATACTCACCCATGGCACTATCAATACATATTTCACTTAGTTTTCCGTGTAATTCGATAGAATTAGTGGGAATCATCCATTACATGATTGAACCGTCCATTTGGATGGTTGAACCACACAAATGGAGAAAACAGGCATTCACAAGCTGTTCATGTACACTAAACGACTCCATTTTTCACTGTTGAAAAAACTTATCATTCTTTCGGCAACGAAAGAGGAAAATTCGATCTTATAATGTGAAACATTACCGCGTGACCTTGCGGCGGTTTGCATGGCATTGCGTGCACTTAATTTTTCATGAAATTTGCTACGAAGTGATTTCAATTTCATCTTCATCAATGTTTATTCGACTCTAAAGACTACACATTGTATTTACACATAAATATTGGTGAAAATACAAGGTTTATCCTTTTGAGTCATGGATCGCTTCCCCAAAGTAAATCTATAAGCTAAATCTTAATGTTAATGCAATTTGTGGAGATGACAGTGTAAATTTTTGTGTTTACGATATTCTCAACGCGCTGGACCCTCCAAAATTTCAACAGTTTTTCAAACTAGGAATTTATCAGTGCTCTTTACTGCATTGTTCGCTCTGCTTTTGTTTCCCTAAATTTCCCCTTCCATCCCTTGTCCCTCTCCGTGGGGGAACCCTCCTTCTACCTGCAGCGTTTCTATACCTGTCCTCTTGGGGAGGAGAGCGTATTATGTTGCAAGTTCTTGTGGAAGTGGAGTTTCGCCTTCTTGCTTTTCAAATTCTAGCTTCCACGATATTGGATAAGTCTCTTACTGCATCCAAAGGTGCAACTATATGTTAGATGATAGCATATGTGATTGCGTGCGTGTAGAATGAAAGGAGGAAAATATGTATTTGCATGCGTGTAAAAAGATCACCGTGGGCATGGGTTTGCATGAATGTGTTGGTTTTGAATGAGGTTTTTTTTCCTCTTTTGGGTTGTGCCCTAACACCCCCCGCCACACGCCCTTGCGGCGGCTTGCGGGGTATTATATTGATGAATCGAATTCCATATAAATGATGTAATATCGAAAAGCAGCAGTTATGGGGGGGGGTATTTTAATTCCACAGATGGTGGAGAAAAACAATGACCATTATTGCGCTGACTCTCAGTTCAGACCTCCCCCACCGGTCCCGGTCAACGGATGGGCACATGGCTTTTCATTCACTTTCTATCATGGCGTGGGGTCGCATTATTCGCGACCTGTCGCTTGGACGGCAGACGTGGCGTGACGGAAGATATTTTTTAAGGCGAGGATTGGGGGGGAGGGGAAGCTGTGTGTGTAGGAAACGAGAGGGAAAGGGGGTCTCGGGAGCGTGCAGAGTGCGAAAAATATTATTTCGTGGGAGGGTAATTACTGAAGGGGGGTTGAAGGAAGCTATTCGTCAATCGTGATAATTTGGTGAGTCATTTCACTTTTGTCCCCATGTGGCTTTTGTGTTCGCAGTCCACGTTCGCCTCCCGTTCGATCCACTTCACACTCCCCCAGTCCTTAAATGAAAGGACTGTCTGTTATGTCTGGAAGAGTCGTACCATTGTGACTCTGGAGCACGGAGCACGAAAAGGGCGATACGAACGAGTTAAATGGACGCACGTCTGCGATGCATTAGTGAGCACCAAGAGATAAATGCACATTTAAAGATCTTGATCACCAAACCTGCTTGACTACGCCCTTTCTGCATCTACCAAACACCAAACGAACCTCGGAAAAGGCGGCGTGCGGCGGAGGATTTGAATACACCACCGAGTTTGCGCAAATATTCGCTTATACATAAAAAATAATTAATGCTTCATAGATTACTTAAGTAGATTAAGAAGTAGAGAACACACAAAAGAAACTCCCACGAGAATTGACTGAATATTCAAGGTCTGTCCCAAAAGTAGTAGGATTGGGTCGATTAAAAAAAACTATTGTCGGAATTGATGCATTCACTAAAAAAATTCAAAGTAGCACCCTTATGCGTCCAGTTAAATTACTGATCTTATTACTACAGAATATTTTAACAAACTCGACTGGCTATTTCTGTAGTCTTGCCGGAAGCTCCTCATGCAGTCCTTACTCTACCAAATACTAAATTATGAAACCCCTCAGCATTTTACTAATCTACATCTACTCAATACCCCTCAAGCCGCCGCAAGGGCGTGTGGCGGGGGGTGTTAGGGCACCACCCGTAAATTAGGAAAAAAACAGCATGCAGAAGCCACAAATTTAGAGCCCACAAACCAAACATGGTAAAAATTCATGCACGAACCCTTTCGCCCCAACCCTTTCACACACATGCAAACCCACAAACTACCAACAAACATACACAATCTTTGAATTTTTAATTATGTTCCGACGTGTAACTTAAATGTTTTTAATATTTCTAAATAGACTTCGGATTCTTCCTATTATGATATATGATTGTTCTAGGGAAGAATGAGTATTTGAATCTATCTGTATTGGAATCTATCTCCCTTATTTTATATCTTTGTGGTCTGATCTACCCAAGTAGTGTGGGGCCATTATAATTCCTTTTGTGTCATCGCTAAACTCGCTGGTTCTGAATCTTTCTAAAAGTTTAAGTCTCGCTTGTTCTCTTCGTATTTCAAGGGGCTCCCAGCTTAAATCCCCTAAGAGACCTGTTACACTTGTGTTCTTGTCATACATATTTTTCACGAATCTGGCTGATTTTCTCTGGACTTTATCTAATTATGGTTATATTAATGGTTTCAAAAGTCTTGATAGAATAAATAAACTAAATACCAGAGGTAATCATGAACTCGTTATCCCTCATCATAGACAAACTAATTGCAACCACTCATTTTCAGTAATAGCATGTCGTCATTGGAGTGAGCTATCATTCGTAATAACTAATGCACCATCTCTCCCATCACTCAAACGCGCACTTCATAAACCACAAATTTCCCAGCAAATTAACCAGTAAAAATAGAGCTGAAAACAGGCTTCGAGACCCTTCATTTTTCTTTCGCAGGAGCATCATACTTTGTATTGGCGATTGTAAATATAACCAGGAATATTGTTTGACAAGTTCGGTTTCCATTGATATATGTATGCATAGCATTTGAGAACTAGTGGAGGGAGCCGAATGGTCTCTATATTGACACACACAGTAGGTCAGTACGCCTCGAGCTACAATGGTTGGAAGGTGGCGCCGCTTGTCGTTTATTTACAATAGCGAGTCAAAATGAACAATACCATTGAAATCCCCGCCAAATTTGAAGTCCGTTCAGTGATAAGGTTTTTACTGATGAAAACACTTCAAAGCTGCTGAAATCGGGAAATTTGTGCTCTGCACGAATCAAATGTGAGGAGTGACAGAGTTGTGCGTCAGTGTTGCCGTTCGTTTAAGAGTTAACATAAATGTCCATGACGATGACAGAAGTGGCCGCTCGTTTGTGGTGAAACAATGAACTGCACATGAAAATTGACGAAAAGTGAGTGAAAATCGGCGATTTACGATATCTGAAATCTTTAGTGAAATAAAGTTTTCCACTGATTTCTGCGAGCCTGTTAGTCCATCTACGACACACCAGGCATATCTCATAACTCTGATGTGCCATGCCTGGTGTCAAATCACACAATTTCGATGGTTTCCAGGATATCTTGTAGATGTACATGTTAGCATTGTTTACAGGGGACTTGCAAATCGACTTGTAGTCAGACGAAACGGGTCCCAGTTCAATTATTCACTTACAAAAAAGGATATTCTTGTGCAATTACATGGTACACATACCCTGCAAGCCTCTGCTAGGGCCCTTCTAGGGGGTCTAACATCAAAAATGAAGTTTTCTTAATTGTCAGCTTCAATATACGTAAATTATTAAAAAAAGCATCATGATTACTTCAGGAACAAGTACTGCGGTATCTAAGTGAGATATACTTCTGTGCGTATATGAGAGGAACTGTAGTTAACTATAAGGACAATAGCTAAAGATAGATAAGGACAACATGTTAGGATGCTTAGAATGAAAAAAAGAAAAATGCTTTTCCCCCCTAGTGCGCTCGGATAGTGTATTTGTGCTCCCTTATCGTTCGTGAGAAAATTGACATCTTAGACCTGTTCTAAACTTAATATCTCCAACCGAATTACGATGGGGTTAGTGACGCATTTTCATTGTCATCGCTAAAGAAATCTTTGAATTTTTCTAAGAGTGATTTTTTATTCTTTATTTTGATTTTCTATTGTGATTTAACCTTCGCTCCGTGAATGATTCTTAACCTAGTTCCTCTAACAATCTATGCAAACTACTAGGTTAACTCGTATTCTAACCACGCTTCACAAATCTAGCTACTCTCCGCTTCACGCGATCTAATTCAGTAATCAATCCAACTTCATGAAGATCCCATTTACTAGTGGTATATTCTAAACAAGGTCTAACTGGTGAAAGATAATATTGAATTTTAACTTTCTCATCACATTTCCCTAATGTACTCTGATAAATTTTCATTTTGTGGTAGCTTACCCACACATTCTTGGGATATTCCACCACTTAGAAATCACAAGATGCTTCCTATAGCAGTCCTACTGACTTTTTCTTTTAAAGTACCTATTCCATATTTTTAAATAATGTTAAATTCACGGGTAAGTCAACTTTGCTACAATTGGAGCGAATTTGTTTGGGCGTTGTCGTATCATTTTCTGATCCAAGAAATGGTCGTACCAAAACAATAAGCGGGATTTTCCTGTTTCTACTCTGGAGATTAAGAAACGGTTGGAAACAATAAAACAGGACCACCACGTACGTCAACGTCAAAACATAATTGACGAATATGTGTCCCTTGCATCTGGTGCATGCCAAAATGACATTTGTTTCCAGAAGGAGCGTTTGCATTAGTGTCAAGGCAACCGAGGCACGCAACCCTTCACGTACAAGATGTCACGTTACCGCTCGATATCCGCCAGACGAGACTAAGAAAAGGGAAATAAAAAAAACCCTTCACTCTTGCTTTATCCAGAATGTAAAAATGTTTACAAAGATTGGCTTCTGTGTCGACAAAAACATGCGTTGTGTGATTTGACCTAGAAGTCTGTCGAAGTTGACTCCGATCTCCTCTATGAGAATAAATCTAGCGAATGAACTAGCTCGGTGTATCTTTAAGACGAAAAAAATGAGATGACGAAAGAGCACCGAAGAAATGGCATCACTGGGAAGTCACTGACAGTGAACAAATCAACCAGCAGGCACTGCCTCAGAGAATTTGAGATATTTCATGCAATAACTTGTACACCAAATTCATTCCTTAGACCTCACATAAAGTCCATTCATATTTCCTTAACAAAGTTAAAGTAAATTTAATAGATGGAGGATGCCGGTATCATATTGCTATTCTACATCTGCACAATACTTTTCTTAAGGGAGGGAAAGCTTGGGCGGAACTGAGGAAAAAGGCAGAAAATTCAAATTTTATAGGGAGGACTGATTACAAATTCAAGGTAAAATGCCGGGCACAATGAACGAATTTATAAAATTTATTTTCTTAATAAAACAATTGTTGATTAGAACACCTTACCTGCGAAACTATTTGAGCCCTTTCCTAGAAGGGTAAATATTTAAAAAAAGACGTAAATAAGTTATGTAATTATTTGATTCGTGTGTAGCGTAAAATTGTATGAAACAACTTAATTTTTTATTCTCTTTTCTTGTTAATTGGGAAACTGATATTAATGAGATGGGGATTTTCTTTTTTTTGTGCTAAAGTTTTGTGTTTAAAAGTTTCCTTTAAGTGTATTTATTTTTTACTGACTGATTTTATTTATTATCTTTTGTAATGTTGATTTATGTCATGATATGTCATGTTATTTTTTTCCAAGGTAAGTTTGATGATAATACTTGGGACTTGTATGCCACCTGGCATTGTCTATCTTAACATGTAAGTTTTAATTATAATAATAATACCCCGCGAGCCGCCGCAATGGCGTCAAGCGCGCTAGGACCTCACCTGTAAAACATAACGCAACTACATGCAAAACCAAAATAAAATATTCAAGTTACCCGATAAATTATTTACCACGTCTAAGGTATCCAAAATTCCCAATATTATTATTATAAATGGCAGTGTCTCGTTCAAGGTAGGTTTCGGACGGACACAAACTTTTACACCCTTACATTTCTTAGCTTCGTCTATTAATAAGACACAACCAGATATCCCACACAAAATTAAATCCTCATTCAATTCCGTACACATTTTATCTCTCTTCATCCCGCCCAACATGTCTATTCTATTCGTGCCCTTTCCTCGCTAGACTAACGTTTTCCCTCTATCACAGTCTTCAATACCCCACAATCAAAGTGCTGAATACATCTTCCCTGCCTCTTTTGGATGTGTCCCAACAATCCCCTCTCCTCCCCCACCATGCTTCTTCTCCACACCCACATTTTAAAAGGCTCAAATCCACGCCTATCATCTTACTTTAACGACCAAGTCGTCGCGTCATACCAAAGTTTTCGCTAACATTTTGAAAAATCTCTTTAATCAACGTCCCCATCCTCAACTCCCCTCCTCCTAGTGAAAACTTCTTTGCCTAACTCAGTTCTATCCCTACTACTTTGACCGTCTTATTCCGAAGCACTTTCAAGATTGGTAAAATTGGTCCAATTGCTCTGGGCAGTTTATGAACTCCTATTCTAATATTTACTTTAGTCTTTCTGTTTCTCGAAAACCGCACAAACTTAATTTTGTTTACATAGATTTTCATCCATCAAACCGCAATGTTATTTTGAAAATACTTTATAAACATCTGAGACACTGAATCCACGTCTAAAGGTACACCGCGACGATAGGCAAAACCATCCAACTATGCTTCCAATCTCTTTTTCACAAGAGCTTATTAAAATTTGCCTCGGTGATATTCAGTCGTGAAAACAAAAAGAATAACACTTGTCTGGCAATACGAAGTGGATCGATGTTGGCCTACTTGCTCAATGGCATAAAATGGACGAATAATTTTCCCGAAAAGCAAGGAGTGAGCATGTTTTCATTTTATCCTTAGAATTTACAGCCGTCGCGCACCCCTTTAAAATGCTCTGGGGAAACTAATGTTCTCTAGCTCTGTCGGGTTCGTTCTCGCACTTTTTATCTGCAGCAAAGAGCGGGCGAGGGAATTGTGTGGATAAGGCAGGGAGGGAGTTGAAATACGACGGCGACGGCAAACCAATATTTTTGCGAATGGGGTGCGGCTCGCTTGCTCCCTCCCCTGGATACACGGTAGTTGGAAAATTCATGCCCTCTGAGGGAGGCTCGTGGTAAGCATGCGAATTATTCCGCGCGCTATTTTTTTTTATACGCTTGAGATAGGGTTTTATTTCCCCTTTTTTTCGCCAATTAAGCCACCGCTCAAACAACCACCGCCTCTCACGTGGAGTACACTGAGCGTGATGATTTCGTCATCGGCGTAATTAAACATTCCTCCATGTGGCATCCCTTACGTGGAAACGATGCTGTTTTACCCCTCGCATGAATGGCCGCTCAGGAGGAAAAATGTCCCTTTGAAATTCTATCAGCAGAAAAGGAAAATGAATAAATAACATCGAACTCTTCCTCGCCTTGCATATATCCACCACATTCAGTGATTCAATAATGTGTGCTTAAGGAGATGGAAAGACAAACAACACATTTAATTCTCATCGCAGACTTCGTGCTTTCTACTTATTCGGTCTCCCTTCTCTCGATCTCATTCCGAACGGAGAAGAATTATCTCTTTGGCGGTCCATCCCTCCACTTCCAACACCCTCTGGCACGACACTGTACTGAGGAATCGAGTGTGTGCGAACGCACGCATAATTTAACTTACCACACTCGTTAAAAAAAACCTGGGTCAGATTTTCTACGAATCTTATCTATGGTAATGACCAAAGCCGAGATGAATTACGATACCCTAGTGAAAAAATGAACATGGCCGGCTGGTTGCTAGGAATAATAATGATATCAACAACGCCTTCATTTGGGTGTTATTGATGCCAAACAGTCCCTTCTTTCATTCAACCCTTCTAATGACAAATTCAAAGAAAAAAAAGAATCGTGTGAAATAGAAGTTTCAAAGATGGTTATTTCACTACGCACGAGATTAAAATTCGAACTGAAAGTAATTTAGTTGTCTTCCGCGAAGGCAAAAATATCTCTGAAATTAGAGTAAGATAAGCTCAATTCGGACTCTAATTAAAGAAGACCCATGCATATCGATACGAATTAATGTATTTATGGCCCTGAACCCTTTCACGATGACAATCGACGATGCGCGCCTTAGGAACGCCATCTTTGTTTGGTACCAATTAGACGATTTGTAGAGGTCTCTTGTCATTAAATTCGCGTTAAGGGAAGAAAGACTGAACTTCTCGAAATAGAGCCATGAAAGGTTTAAGTGCTAACCATATAATAAACAACTTTAGACAGATAAATTTCCATGAGCAGAAATGAACAATTAATAAATATAGGATAATTGCTCAAAAATTAATTTATACGAAGGACGTGGCGAATTCACGAAAGAATTAACAAAAAGATATACCTTCAAAGGAAACTTACAAAAGAAAACGATAAAAGCAAAGTCAGTATCAACCTAATGGCAACTTATTCCACTCCACCATGCACAAATCAATCTATACTATGATTATTTAAAACATATACGGAGAGTATTCGGGAAAACTAGCAAAAAAATAGTATTTATTAGAAGAGAATTTAGGTAATGCGACTAGAGGGTTGAAGTCAAATGCTATCCTCCACTAGTTGGGCTTCGCTCAGAATATTCTGCTAGTATATGGGTGCTCATCGAGTAGAATTGATTGATAAATTAGCTCACAAGCGACGAAGGCAGATTTGTAAAACGTTGCTATGACAAACTGAGTACTGCATCAAAATTATTAGAGGAGCTAGGTTGGGAATCAATTACAGATAAAATGTCTTGCATAAATTGGAAGGAGAACTCTTAAGCAACAATGTTGAAAATGTATTGGCCCCATTGTACCACGGTAGGAGAGATTATGACAGTAATATTTGTGAGATCAAATGTAGAGCAGGTAGAGTTAACATGCCATATTCCCCACGAATGATAAGGGACCAGAATATCTGTAAGCGACCGCGGTATGGAGAAAAAGTTTTTTTTTACATTGTACGTAGACAAGTATGTTGTTATTGTTTTATCTAACCTTAATTGTATTTTCCTTGTTCCTAGCAGCTCGGCTCGTATGGATAAAAAAAGTGTTCCGCACTTAGTTACGGTAATGCATGTACCTTCAGTTTTTATTAAATACATAATTTGAATTATTTTACATATTTGTGGTAACTTAACAATTCGGAAAACCTCATTTTTCGCTGTAACATGTCTGGTGTTGACTCAACCCTTGCCACACACCCTATCGGTGGCTTGTAGCGTATCATGGGGATGGAAAAAGGCCAATAAGCTTTGATGCCTGCAGTAAACATTCCATTATTTTTTTAACGCACACACTAAGACTAATTTCGATTCATAACGAATAAAATAGCTTTACAGACACAGCTACGACTAAGTGCCTTGTGAAGTATTATGTGAGCGAGTTGGTATTTATTATATGTGAACAAAACATTACCACATTTTGGCCGCTACATAAGCATCACACACTTTAATGTTCCATAGGCTATTTAATTTATACTTTCAAAAATTATTCTAGCTTGTAGCAAATAGCCAATCGACTTCAAAATAAACATCGTTGAGTAAGCTTGGAAGCTGTTTTTCTTCGGATGCCTACCTAGATCTACTTTTTCATCTATCATTCATTTTAAATAGATGGATAGCTCCAACGTAGCACGAAATTTAACTTCTGGCGTTGCTATAGAGATAGTTTGATGTTACCATTTTACAGTATTTAGACAACATGAAGGTAGGCAGGAGTTAATGAAGAAAGACATAGGAAGTTTAATGAAAATTATAAATAAATAGACGCTAGGGACCGTAAGACAAACTACCTTACTGATCCTGAATTAACCTTTTGTAACGGCATTTTACATTCAATGAGTTTCACAACATCTTCAGCATCAAAGCTGAAGGCATTTTGCTGTAGGAGGGAAGATGATTCAACTCAAACAGGAATTGTGATCAAGAGAGTTATGATCCAACCCGCGGAAGCTGTTCCTTACCCACGAGTCATTTATTTGGACCGCCTCTCGCTCGATGGATCCCCCCCACCTTCATCTCTGCTCCAATGCGACACAATCGGCCCGTCGTATTTCCATCGGCGACGCTAATTCACCGTTCCATATGATTTCCGGTGTTCTCTTTCTCCCAACCATCACAACTTTTCCCTCGCTTCCTTTCACCCATTATTCCCTCCCACCGATAGAAATTAAATTTTAGTACAGTTCTTGAATATATTAACTCGACAAATTGCGAGGGTATCATAAAGGCAGACTTTACTAATAGAAAAAAAAATACTACCAAGAATTTCGACCACGCACTCATCAATAAATGAGTCTAATCAAAACATAAGTGCCGATAAATAATTTTTTTATGAATTTTCCAACTTCATTACAGAACGCTCATTGTTTACGCAGCTTTATTTGCGCAAAACAAAGTTTTTTTCGTAATCTAGTAGATGAAAATTTGTACCTACTAGAAATAAAAATTCTTATATAAATTACAGTTCGCTTTTTACATGAAGGAAAAAATTAATTCCACCACTTTCGCTTTTGCCGGCCCAGTTATTGGAAAGTAACATTTTCAAATCTCTTACTATAACCTACTACTTTTTGACACTTCGCATTTTTATATATAACCTGGAAATATTACGGAAAATGACAATTATTCTAATTTGTTCGATAGAGTTATCTATGTTTTATTGCATTGAAAATGTATTACTTACATCAACAGCGCATGTAGTATACTGGCCAGAAGAGAATGGAAGCGTATTCAACAAAATTATTCTGATGTGTATTTACCCCTACAACACACGATAGGCGGAGGTACGCTTGCAGGGAACTAAAATAACTAACAAATGACTAACTAATATAACACCCGGAGGATCTTTGAAATTACCTTTTTGACACATTTTGCCTTCAAATTATTACGCATAAAAGTAATGTCCTCATAGTTAGCAACGGCTATAAGTTAGAAAAATACACATAATTAAAAAAACTATTAAGCTTAAATGCCGGTTTACGTTTTAAATATTATGTTAATGGTAAAGTTAAAAGCGGTTATCCTAAATTTCTACTTTGGAGGAAGAGCCCTTCTGGCATCGTTCATATTCTGAACAATTATCACGCTACGACTTTTCTCACGCTATGAGCAGTGCGACAAGCACTGAATCCATGAATAAGGTCTTAAACAATTCTGGGACCATGCTGGGAGTGAATTCATACTGGATAATGTTCTCTAATAGACGACGCACAATATTAATCACCATGGCCTCAAGAGCGTGCGGGCAATCCACCAGCTGGCGCTCTCGGGCTGCTTATTTATTTTCATGGATCCCGATTAAACCTTTCACCGCTTGAGTCATACGAGTGGAAATTTCAAAGGGTTGCTCACAAAGGTAAAATTAAAAATATCGATTTGCACTTAAGTGTTACTGAGACGGCGCCCGTATGAGGCACGAATGTACTTGCGGAAATCAATATGAGGAAGGTAAAGAAATAACCTCTCCGGCTGGACTCGTGGCATCTTGAGTTGACAGCAATAAGAAAACAAACATACAAGATGTAAAATTTAGATTGCATGCTTCCTTCTAAGAGCAATAAAGTTAGCCATAGTGAATTCTGATGAAAGAAGAGCGGAAAAATGCCCGTGTGGTGCTTTCTGACGAGTTAATTTTTCTACATTCTTTGACGAACAGCATCTTAGGTAATCTAACGCCCCCTAGCATCTGATATTCATTGTTTTACGTGCAATTTCTAGTTTGCCTACATCCTAGTTCCTCCAAATTCTTCTACGAGACTTACCGCCGTCAAAGAAGCTTATTTTCTTCCTCTTCCACGCTTTCCCGAAACACTCCCTTCTACTGTGTACGAATGTTAGATTCTACTTGGTTTTGGCTCTAACTTTGTTCAGCTAAAAATGTATATTCGACCTCGGGAAATAAATAAAAGAAAGAATGATTCCAACAAAATGACCGCAACATGAATGCACACGGAATTTTCCAAATTAACAATCTAAGAGAACTGATTTCACGGCGTTGTTAACGAGTACTGCTTGTCCCAAGTGTATAAAACTCTATTCGCAGATGTACCGTTTGTATTCGGTATTTACATCATTTATGTCGTGGTAATACATTACCTAGATGTACTGAAGTTGGTCATTCGAAAGGTCGTTTAATGCTGACATATTTTATCTACGGGTAAACTTACGTAAATGGTGAGCTTCGAGTACAAGCTTGAACGAAAACGTAATCTATTGTCAATATTGCGGACGGTAATAGCACACACAGGTGCCTAGAATATTATAAACGGAACATGGGGACGTTTTCAAAAAAGAAAATGTTAGGTTGAAATATGATAATTGTGGAGGAGTCGACGTAAGTGATGTTCTACAAAAAAACAGGAAGGCATTACGAAGTATACATAGCTTCGCTTAATTTAAAACTGAGGAATTGATTACATCACTTGGACGTACGCTGAAATTCCAAATCAAGCTTGTTGGGGGTTGTTTCATTACTCTTGAATCGTTTTTGTAATCAGCTCATGCGAAGCAGCCGAGTGGGTAATTTCATTGACGAGGTTGTATTCCTTCTATTTTTCAAGTGAAAAGGTTTGGGTCCACACATTCGCTAATCGATGAATACCGTCATGATGGAAACATTGTTACAGTTTCAATGAATACATTATACTATAGCATAATAATCATGACTTTACCTCAGATATTTATGATAAATTAAAATCCAATTGAAAACCACTTGGAAAATAGTATGAGTGTAAGCACCTACCTAGACTTCCCCTTGTGTCAATTTTATTGGAATTGATTGGTCACAAATCGCTTTGCTTAATACCTCTTTACACTGACGTGGAAATGGCAAATTCTCTTTATACTTCTAAAAAATCTAAGTTATCATTAGAGATAATTTTTAAAGGGCACATTTAAAATATCTTCACCAACCTTTGCAACAAAAAAATCAGATGCTAACAATTGGTCAGAACCAGTGGAGTACATGAAGAAACTACAAAGTGCAAAAGAATTTTTATTTCCCCCACTGAGGGATGGTCTTTGTTAATGGCAGGTCTAAGAGAATATACAACCTATATAAGGCAACGCCTCTCTCTTTGCTATCAGAAGACTTCCCAGAGTCTCCTGAAGTTTTCAAATGTTTACCATGATATGGTGATAAAGAGAAATGTCCTAATGCAATTCAAAAGTCACTTTTTGCACAGATAACCCACTCCTTAATCAATTAATCTGCATTTCTCATCCATACTGCTGGTGAGGTATCACTCACAATAAAGTTTGGCATCTTTTAGCAATTTTAACAAGTCGAACCTAAGACAGGTTAACCAAACTGGCTAATTAGAGAGACATTAGTAAACTTTTTTTCTCACAGGACATAATTGTTAATTTTTCCAGTCCCTGACATTAGGTTAGATATTACAATTTCAAAAACAGGACAACTATTACTCAATACCAAATGACATATTATATAATACTCGGAGAATCAGATTGAAATCTTTACTTTCAATCTTGTGGAAAACTTAGTAAACTGATGAACACACATTTGGTTCTTCGTCACACAAAAATCCATGGCAAGACTTACAGATAGGCAAACGCAATTTGTCAGCTAAGGGACAAATAAATTTGAAGCATCTCTATTTTTCAAATTCAGTGCTTAACGAAAACAGAGTACATTTAATTTTCTGGGAAAAGACAACTCAATATCCTTTAAAAGATTTTCTCAGTCCCACAAGAGCTGGGATAGTAAATTAATATCAATTGGGTCTGATTTTGCAAAATATCCGACATGAGTTTCATTTAGACTATGGTAAAACAATAACAAAACTCCAATATAGCTTGTGTAAACAAGATAAAATATGTTATAACTTCAACATTTAAACTAAATTAATCTATTTCATAAAAAATACCAGCACGTATCTTTACTATGCAAAAAACATACCATGTAAAGCATATTTTACACGTGGTAAGACAAAAGCAAAATGAGATTCCAACAGTGTACCAAATTACTTAAGGAATTTACAGTAGGCTTTGGATTGACAAAGACTACACAATGGTACAATGATACATTTCTTTGCCTTTCTTAATAAAACCCACCCTGACCTCTGACACTATAATAAACCCTTCAATTCATCATACTTTCTACTTCCCTCATTTCATCCAACCATTCCTTCCCATTCCTTGCTTGCCTAATGTTCTCCTCCATATATCAAAGTCTTTAACATCCCAATGTCAATCAAAATGCTCTACACCCATCTCTCTTGCCTCCTATGGAATTATTTTGACAAATCCGTTTCTTCCTCCACCATTCCTAGCGTTTCCTCATTTGTTCTCCTTTCTGTCCATTACACCTTTTCCACATCCACATATAATAAGCCTCCAAGGCAAAAACTAGAGCAGGTGGAACATTTTACCCTTCACAGAAGTTCTTGGTATCAAAATGGTCAAAGTAATAGGGACATGAGAAGAACAAATGCATAAAGCAAAGAAGCATTCACAAGTAGCAAATAGATGGCAGAAATGCTTCTAAGGATGTTGACCAAAGATTAAAACTTTGATATGGAGAATAGTTTAGTACGGTATTTGGCCATTGAAGCAAAATAATGGGCTTTTGAATAGGTTTTCAAAATAAGAAATAGGAGGCATATGAAAAAAGGGTCATTTTATGATATTTAAATATTTGCAAGTATGAACCAATTTATATGCATGTAGTGCCATCTATGGAATGTTCCTAAACCCGCTGAAGTTACTGTTTTGATTCAGTAGTCATTTACCAGTTGGGGAAGTTGGTAGATAACAATGCCCGCAAAAATCTCTACTCCTGCCAGTTGAAAAGCACAAGATGTGATTCAATTTTTGCGGGCAAAAGGATCATCAGCTTCAGCCCAACTTCATCAGGGCTTGTGCCTAGTTTTACTGGCCTAGGGCAATGAGTGATAGAAAGGTTAGACAATGGTGTCGAGATTTTGAAACTGCTTGCACAAATGTGGATGATGAGGACTGGAGTGCCAGGCCCAATATCCAGACCGATGAAATTATTAAACATGTGGGCCAATAATTGCAAGCTGAGGAATGATTGGGACTCAGGAGGATGAATTTCCTCTTGTTGGATACACCACGATTTACATGATTGTTAAGGAAAAACTCAAGATGTCACAAATTGTGTGCAAGTTAGGTATGGAAAATGCTTACCGAACAACACAAAGGGCAACGAATGTTGAGAGGGCAAGCAGTCTTGAATATTTCCTCTTCTTGTACCTGGCTTGGTTGGACAATGGTTTGTAGACAAGGAGGAACTCAAGGCTTCTATTTCTAATAGGTTAAATTTCCAGGTGGCAAACTTCTCTTCTGAGGGAAAAAAGAAGCTGGTACAGCATTAGCAACATGGCTTTTGAGTGAAAAGTGATTATGTAGAAAGATGAAATAGGTGTATAGGAAACTAAAACCAACAATAACAACTTTTTATAACTAACATATTTTTTCATTTCCAAATGGACCTAACTTATAATAAATAACCTTTGTATATTAGGTTTTTCAACATTATAAAGACTTAAATCAATACAGCATAATTGAAACACCATCTTTAAAGATTTCGGCGATTCTCTAACACTCTCAATTACATTATCATTTTGATCCAAACAAGAAACATTTCACCATAGCACTGATTCTTGTAAAGTCACTACCATTTACAGAGTTTATACACAATTCAAATGGAAGAGATTATTGCCAACATACATATAAACAATTACGAGATTAAATGGGGTTATAAAAAGGGGACACAAAGTGAAACATGACATCATGGAAGTAAACACATGAGCAAAATAATTCGAATGAGAGACTTTAATATCACATTAACTACCATTATAGAATGATGGATACTATTAAAGAACGCATTACGATTTCAATGATATCATACAAACATCACCATTTTGTTGATCAACCATCCTTTAAGGCGATGAGATTGATATCATGAGGGTCAATTGTTCGATCCCTCCTTCAATGTAATATTTTTTCAAGTAATACAAGAAGACTGCAAGAAAAACTCATCACAAGAATTTCAGAGGAAAATAATTCACATAGACATTGGATTTCTTTATATTTTAATTTAATTTTATAAAACAGTTTCAAATCCTCAAACAATGATAAAAATAATTATTCATGAAAATATATAAATTATATAAAAGCTATTTATCAAAACAATACAAATTCACATTGCTTCATGTAGCACCATAGTTGAAAAATGTTGGTAGTGGTCATGATAGCTACATTAATGCTAATTGAACATTCTACGAGAAGATTAAAGCTGAAAAAAAAGAATGTTTGGGGACTTGATTAATAATGAATAAAAAGTAAACATTATGTTCAAAAACATCACTTTTATTTCTTTTTGCCTGTGTTGTAACAATGAATATACACTCTTGGAGCTGGCTTGAAACACTAAGTCACCCAGTTTGAGTCATTCACATGGGATTCAAGAAGATGCCCATGACAGCAACACACAACAACAGACCCAGTTTTGTACCCTAACATGCGGTGCACACTGCCACACAAAGTAAATGGTGCAATAGTTTGTTAGGCGCAAAGTAATGCCAGCTTAGCACACTAAAAGTATTGCATTTTTAAAAAAAGGCATGGTTAAGTAAAAAGGATGAGCGATTAGCCCAAATTTTTTCAGAGAAATCAGCCGTGGGAGATGATAATCACGAATGAAAAAGAAACGGAATTGAAGTTATAAAAAGGGTGGCATTAATATTTAAAATCACATTCATGAAAAATTGAAGTGAACCCCAATGGGAAAACAATGGAAGAAATTAAGAAAAATTCATTTTTAATAAGCTGTACAAGGCACATTCCACTATTGACATTGGCTATTTAGATTCCGAGAATAATTACTATTTCTTTTTTTAAGAAAAGACATTAACATGAAAATCCAAAACAAAGACTCAAACAGAACTTTTATTTTTCTATTACTTTCCACGTGTTAAAATCTGTAATCAATGATTTTGGTATCCCTAGGTGTAAACTCCACAGTGCAAATTATAATTTGGTGCACTTGGAACAAAAGAATGTATGTATTTCCATTCCAATAAAAAATTTGGGTCTCCTTTTTTTTTATTAGGATTACTTTGCGATTCTCTGCAAAAAAAAAACAACTGTATGAAAAATTAGTCCCCCGTTTTAAACAGGTTAAAAAAATTGCTTCCAAACAAATGCAACGGAGAAATATAAAGTATGTGGATGAAGTATAGCTACTAAAAATTGTGCACTCAGAATAACAGATAAAACGATACAGAAAAAAGCAAAACACAAAAAATTATGCTCATTCAAGAGGAAATCAGAAGTTTTTGCTCAGTAGTTACACAACACATATATGACTTTTTACAATTTCAAACACATGGAAAATGAAGAGTTTTACACACAAACTTGGGTGAAAAAACACATCATCCTTTGTATACTATCCCAGATAAATTAAGGTTTGGATTAGGAAGTAATTTACAAAAGAAGTATCTATACTGCACACCAGCACATTAGTTTTACTCTTCCTTCCTACAAACTTCTCCCAAACTGACTTGCTTAAAATAAAAATTGCGCGCCTTCATTATTCACTCATTTTAATATAACATTTTCCTATACAAGCCCTGTAGAGGGGCTTAGAAAAGACTGTGCAATAAATTACAGTATACAAAATTTATCAAAGAAGATCTCTCATGCAAGAAAAGTGCAAAAATATAACTAAAATTTGAATACAGGTACAAAAGCATGCATTGAAGTTTTTTTAAAAAATATATAAAATCGATATACACTTTTAGGACTAGTTCCAATTTTAAAAATTAATCTGTTAAATTTGAACAAATGTATGTGCTACAGCATAACCTTGCAATAACACAACATATAATTATAACATATTCACATTTAGCTCAGATTCAAAGTCTTCTCACCAGCACAAAGAATCACTCTTAATATGTATAGGATGGAAATGATGCATCAAAAATTAAATGGAATGTTATTGATTAGTCATTACCAGGCAGAATGAGCTTAAAAGCGTTTAACAAACGATTGGCAATTGAGGTAAACCGAACAATCACTGCTTAACCCAGACTTCACAGTGACCACAGATCTGAAGTTCACATTTATAAAAGTGAGACACTGACTTTTAAAAGATCATTTTCAACCTCACACAGATAAAACGTGCTAGGCACATTAAATTAGTCATTATTACATTGGTAGTGTGTGCAACCTTTCAGGCAAAAGCCACTTACTCTGGCATACCACTCATCAGAAGAATGCATTCATTTTTTTTGCCTCGGTTAGTACCACAAACATCAGAGGAAATCATTCAAACCAACAGGAATGGCCACTTTCACTATGAAGATGCACGGAACAAGTTTGCACAGACAGCACCCAATAAACACCCTACAGAATCCCTCACTCGCAAGCAAGCTTACTGTCAAAACTGCTTAGGGCAACAGCGAACGCCTGTAAGGCACACATTGGGTAGCGATAGTCCATTGTGAAAACATCCTCTGCCACTCTCCCAAACTGCATGACAATATATTCCTCTGAAAACAGGTGAACAGGATGATGTTAATTGCTTAGATGTTAATCCGTGCTAATTGAAATGAAATGGGCATTGCTGTTAACTGATTAAAAAGCAAACAGTACTACATGTGTTCTAGGGAAAACATTATTCCAACTCCCTTGTATGATGAACTTATTAGTAATGAGGTGTATTCGGAAATGGTATCTTAGCACCAAAAAATTATTATGCTCAGAAATATTGACTTAGCAAACTGTAGGAATGTCGCTCAAACAGGGACCTATCTTCAAAATAATAGGATAAATAAGATAATGGAGGGATCATAACTTGAGCACAATATTTTTTTTTTAAATGAAAAAGTTCTTCCTGAGAATCTTATTTTTAATGTGCAAAAATAACCAAAGGTGGAACCACTACACATTACTAAGGTTGTAGGACTAGTATAAAACAGTGACAGGAATGCCAATGTACAGCACAACAAATATCCTTCACATCATTCAAAAAAGTTGCTAATGGGTAATTGACGGTTCCTGGCATAACTTTATGGAATGGATTCATATTGGAAATGAAAAAATGGTAACTTTGTGATTCCACAGAACATTTGTTACAATATGATCCGGGTTAAACATTCAACATGAAGATGACGTTAAACGTCAAAACCCAGGCTATATAGTAATAAATTTTCTATGGAGTCACAAAGTTACTATTTTTTCATTTCCAGTTGCTAATGGGGAAAAATCCATTTTTCATTCAACTTCATTTTCTCATAGATCAAAACATTTGATCCATTCACCCACAAAAACAACAAACGCAAGATGGCGTGTTTCAATGAGGGAAGGGTTATAAAATGTTTTGAATTATGGCTTCAAACAATTACTTTTAAAAAATTAAGCCAAAGCAAATAAACAGCATATGTATAAGAATATAAAATTGAAAAAGAAATTTATACATTTTGAACAAATTTACACCAAAAACTTTCAGTTAATTTGAATTCCCTTTAGCCCATAAAACCTTTCATTGCTTTCTTTAAAAGAGCACAATTTTTCCCAGTCAAGGAACAACATGGTTCAGATAAACACAAATAGACAATTTCAGTGGATTTCATTTCATCAAGAATTAGGTATGGAGTATTTTTCTTGTGAACAGAAGAGATGGAGAGAGGCTTAGAGATTATTTGACCCTTCAATTGAAAACACATACCATATTTATACATTGGATTGCCTCTAGAAAAAGTTACCTGAACTGGGAATTGAGAAAGGAATCTCTCAATTACAGTACAGTGAGCAAGCATCCAATTCCTTGTTAAAGGTTGTTTTAACTTAAAGTAAAGTATATATGTTTCGGGTTTCACCTTGTAACATCTTGAAATAAAACTAATATTCAGGGCTGTCCTTAACTTATGTAAGACTATTTTCTGCTCATTGTACCCACTCTTCCCCTATTGTAAGGATCTGCAAGGTACGAGCCTCTCCTGTCTAATCCAATAATTATTACCATTAGGTATCCTATCGATTAAGGTAGGTTTTGGATTTAGACTATATAATGGTATAACAATGATTTCTCTTGCCTCTCCTAACAAATTGACATTCAACACTACAATAAGGCCTCTTCAATTCCTCATACTTCCTTCCTCCTTTCTTTTCATCCAACATCCCTATCTTATTCCTTCCTCTCCTTTGCTTGCCTAAAAGTCTCCCCTCTGTCACAGTCATCAACATCGAACTGCCAATGAAAACGCTCTGTATCAATCTTTCCTGCCTTCTTCCGATTACTCCCAAAAATCCCTCTACATCCCAAGTATACCCTCATTTATGTTTTCCTTTTGGTTCAATTCACCTTTTCTTTACTTCTCCACACCAACATTTCAAAAGCATCCAATCTATGATACTTTTATGTCACAAGGACCATATTTCTCTGCTGTGCAAAACCAAGCTCCATATCAATAAAGTGTTTATGAGCCTTTTATGAACTCCTTTTTTAATATCACCAATGCTATATTTAATATGAAAATAAAATTTTTCTCAAAAAAAAAAGAAACTTCAACTATGACACTAACATTTTTCCCTGTAACTACTGATCAATCCAATCATGTACATGTATTCTAGAAGTACACTACCTTGAAAGATATCTCATTTTATTTTAGTCATTTCAGAATTCATACAGCGAAATGGAGCATACATTTTGAACCTGTTGCAATAGGTTGATATTTTTTTTTTAGGTAATCTACCGGTTAAGGTAGGTTTTTGGATGGACCAAACTATCAAACAAACATTTTGTGACTCCCCACCTAGCAAACTAATCTATATCAGGTCCCTCTTCATCTCGGTGTACTTCTTTCCTCCCTTCATCTCGTCCAACATCCCTATCCTGTTCCTACCCTTACCTCGCTTGCCCAACATTCTTCCCTCTATTACCCTCTTCAACATTCCACTACCGCTCAATACGCCCTTCATCCATTTTTCCTGCCTCCATAGGATTTCTCTCAACAAACCCCTCTCCTCCCCAACCATTTCTAGTACTTCCTCATTTGTTTTCCTTTCGGTCCATTTCACCTTTTCCATTCTTCTCCACACCCACATTTCAAAAGCCTCCAATCTACGTCTATCCTCCTGCTTCAGCGACCACGTTTCTGCGCCGTACATAGCTACGCTCCATATCAGAGTTTTTACGAGTCTTGTCTTAACATCCCTACTCAACGTCCCCGTCATCAACTCCCTCCTCCTTGAGAAAGCCTCCTTGCCTAGCGCAATTCTTCTCCTTACGTCCCTACCACTTTGACCGTGTTGGTCCAAAACACTTCCGAGATATGTAAACTGTTCTACCTGCTCTATTTTTTCCCCGCCTATTTTAATATTTAGCATAGCCTTTTTCTTTCTGGAAAATCGCATAACCTTCGTTTTATTAATATTGATTCTCATCCCATATTTATCGCACTGAACCTCCAATTCACTCAACAATGCTTGCAACCCCTTGGCTGACTGAGCAACTAATGCTTGGTCATCAGCAAACCTAACCGATTTTACGAATTCCCCTCCGACTTTCATTCCTACCTCCAGTTCTTCCCATGCCTCTTTAATCATTTCCTCTACATATACGTTGAACAGTACCGGTGACAATGGGCAACCCTGCCTTACACCTCTTCCTAACACTGCCCATCCGGACTCTCCGTTCCCCACTCGCACCTGAGCAGTCTGAGACATGTACAGGTTGCGGATCAGTCTCCTGTCCCTCCAATCCATTCCTATTTTCTGCAATACACGCATTAATTTTTCCCAATTCACTCTATCAAACGCTTTTTCGAAATCTACAAAACAGGCAAAAACGTCCTGATTGTATTCTATATTCCTCTCGACTAGTGATCTCATTACTGCAATGGCTTCACGCGTACCTCTTCCTTTCCTGAACCCAAACTGATCATCCCCTAAGTAATCATTTGCCTTACTCTCTATCCTTTTGTTGATGATCCTGAGAATAACCTTAGCTGCGTGGGATATCAAACTTATTGTTCTGTAATCCTCACATGACGAAGCCTTTGCCTTTTTTGGAATAGGAACTAACATGCTTCAATAATTTTGAAATGGCAGTTTCATTTGCGAGTATTCATACAATTTGTTCTTTGTTGATCAATGATTAATAATGTTTTTTCTTCACAAACGATGGCCAAAATAATGCATTAATAAAATGACAGGTTGGGTTTTTCCTGCACCCTCCCAAAAACCTTACATTATTTTAACGACAGCCCCAACTAAAGCTCTTTCTCAAGATGGTTTAACTTGTACACCTCCAAACAATCAATGGACTGGCTTTTTAATAATGTAACAGATACCCAATTAGAAACCAATGACAGAAATCTCATGCAGAAAATCGAGATACCAATTTTAGTATGAAACAATGCTACTTTTACACAAATTTCGTTCATATCTAAAAACAATAATTCCACGAAAAGATAATAGAAGGGGGATTCAAGTGAAAACATTTAAAGTTCATTGAAAATCTGGAACATCATGCCATTGTCCACATAGTTTGAAATACTTAAAGATGGTCATTTTAGCAGTTAAAGCCAGGGTTTTTCTAGAGGTATTAGTGAATTTCGAAATGCTGGAATACTTGCATTGTATACCATTGAGATCACACATGATCATGATATATATGAGAACCTTTTGTATTGAAGAAATTAAGAGACAAAAATATATTTAAGTTTAACAGCGTTCACTTGAACCTCCTTCATAAAATAACAAGAAATCATTGGTCCATTAAATAAAAGTTCTTGGGTATTAGCATCGTATACATTCAATTGTATTTTTGAAGCTTCGTGAGATTGCATCCAATAATTGTGTGTGGTTACAATTGTAAAATGAAATAACATGCTTGTTACTCTAATTTCTAGCTCCTTTTAATACTACACACCAAGCAAAAAAACACAGAAGGGCTGAAGAAAGATTATAAATGATGGTGAAGACCCATTAAGCATTTGCAGTAAATAAATGCTAAGTTTATCACATTTTAATACGCACCATTAATCAGTACGCATATTGTATTTCTATTGTATGTAGCTATGTACGGTGCGGAAACGTGGTCACTGAAGCAGGAGGATACACATAGATTGGAGGCTTTTGAAACGTGGGTGTCGCAAAGAATGGAGAAGGTGAAATGGACAGAAAGGAAAACAAATGAGGAAGTACTGGAGATGGTGGGTGAGGAGAGGGGTTTGTTGAGAGAAATCCTATGGAGGCAGGAAAAATGGATGAAAGGCGTATTGAGCGGTAGTGGAATGTTGAAGAAGGTAATAGAGGGGAGAATGTTGAGCAAGCGAGGAAAGGGCAGGAACAGGATAGGGATTTTGGATGGGATGAAAGGAGGAAAGAAGTACACGGAGATGAAGAGGGACCTGATGTAGATGAGGTTGCTGAATTGGGTTTTGTTTGGAATTACAAAATGTTTATTTGATAGTTGTGTCCATCCAAAAACCTACCTTAATCGGTAGATATCCTAATAATAATATTGTATTTCATCATGTGTATATTTACATCAACAAACACCACTGTTTGGTTCTGAGGGGAGAATACTTATATATTGGCCATATCAAGAACTTTCCACGCAAGGTAAGAGAGTATTGGGTATGTTGGAGTTGGCTAATTGAGAGCGGGCCAATGATCAATTGCTGTAATACCATATTAGCAATGCAGTAATTCACTGAAGTTATTTGTATGTACACGCGTAAGTTATGGTAGCAAAAGCAAATTCTTGCCACAGGTTAAAAAAAAAGGGGAAAAAAATGCTCGGCATGCAATGGGATCAGTACTTATTTACAGTCATTCAAGTTACCCCTCCAGTACAGTCATCTTTGATGAGCTAGTCCATGAAAATGATTTTTGTAATTTCAATGGAATTATACAGCAATGTAACAAAGAGAGCCTCTCAGTACCCTGAAACTAAAAACGTAGTCAGTTTAAATGAACATTCATTGAAACACTTAAAAAATAAAATAATTGATTAAATTATTACAATCTGTCAGAAGACGGCTGCTGTTCAATAAGATAATAAAACAAATCACAAATTTTCTATCAGCGGAGACTTCACCAGAGATGATCAAAACAGGTATAACAAACTTTGAAATAACTGCAGATCGTAGATTTACATGCCTCTACCATCAGGGATAATTTATATGGAAACATTATTTTGCATACTTCTTTAGGAATGGAGGCTGATATCTTACAGCTATGGATCATGTTTAAATGATAAAATCTTATACACTGCTTCTGAACAAGGGAATTACACTGGCAAGAAAGTGAGCGACGATCATAGTGATCTACATATGGAAAATCTGACAACATTAAATGACGCTGGGTAACATAACACAGGTAATACTACAATGGCCAAACTTGACACTAAGTACCTCATAACAAGTATCCAGAATTTCATGCCTCTACACACAATAAGTCCACCTATATGCCCATACTATCAGCATATGGCAATGAATTCCTTGAAAACATGCAACTGACTACAGTAAACTATCATCAGAGCTACTACAGTAAAATTATTATCAGAGTACCAACCGTCACTCTCATGAACAATTTGGAAATTCTTCACAGAAGCTTGCGTAACTCTCCCATGGAAGTTCAGAACATATGATTGGCTTTCATCATTCCAAACCGGTGTTTTGTTGTGGAGCTCAATGAGCTTATCCATATTCTTGTTTTTCCAGCATTCTATGTGTGACATATTAAAAAGAGCAGCTCAAATTTATTAATGAAAAAAGGAATGCAAGCCGACTATCATGGCACCAGGTACAACACTGCATAGGTAAACATAATACACAAGAATAATCGTCATATAATGAATATACAAAAACACACAAATGATGTTGTTTCCCCTTAAAAACAAAAACAAGTAACTTAATGTAGTAAGAATTATCAAGAGCTCTACGGCCTCTAGGTTAAATTATAAGGGGGGAAAAATGTTTTTTACGGCCAGTGGAGTTTTCCCCCCTTATAAGTAACTTAATGTCTTAATAATGCTATTTTAAAACTGATGACCCATTAGTGTGGAATTCTATGTACAATGCTAATTTTAAGTGTGTTTTTACATTTGTGCCAATTTGACATATGAAAATAACTTCCGAATATACCAGTAAGTATTACCACATTAAAATGAAAAACATGCAAATAAAGTCTAGACAGCACTGTACAATTGTAAACACAACAGACAATAGCAAGCACCTGTATGAATAAACACTTGAATTACTTTGAAATCAACTTGTAAAAGCACGATGCAATGAGCACCCTATGATGCAATAAAACTTAAATACCATATTATACAATATAAATTCATGTATTAAACAAATACGTTACATATTTAGTATCACCAATGCAAGAAAGTTTTATTAATTACACATATGACATCCTCAACTTCTCATATGATCCAGTTCCCAAGTTTACACATGTCCTAAAAACAAATTTGAAATCGAATGAAATTTCAGAGCTATTTCCTTCATTAAATAAATTGCTTGTCATTTGGAATAATACCAAAACTGTTTAACTTACTCACACTTTCTTTACTTTTCACACTGAAACAACATATCCAATACCCAGTGAAGTATTTCTTATTTGTAATAAACACATTGTATTAATTAATACTTGAGAAGGAAATATGCATAACTTCAATTAGCATCAACAAGCAGCTCTAATTTTCTTCAAATATTTTAACCAAGAATGGTAGGTTTTTCCATAGCATTTTAGAATGCATATATTGCATGTCATGTTCATCATACTAGTATATATTAAAAACATTGAAAACATATATGTACATGAATTACATTCATCATTTAAAAACACCCAGAAATCATTAAGCCATAATTTAAAATGTACGTTATTGGTTATTTTACTCCAGCAAGGCATGTAAACTGAATTATTTCATTTAATACTTTACACTTAGTTAATTTTTTGACTTAATTATGAAAGAGCAATAAAATTGAGAACAAGATTATTAACCCACAGAATGTTAAAGCAAATGCAGCGGACAATGCAAATACTCACCCAACAGACTCTCGTTTTCTGAGAATGGGGAAATGGTCAAGCGTTTTTGGTCATGGGTCATACCAGGTAAAATCACAGTCATTTTGCGAGGTCCTTTGAAACCTAATACATTTGTTTCCTGAAACAAGGTTATTTAATTTTTTTTACAAAGCATCACAATGAAATAAAATGTAACAATGCACACAAAAATGTTTATAAGAAGTAGAAACTTGTTTTAGATGCCAAAGGGAGTTTTTTTATTAATAACTACACAGTTTATTATTCTAATTAAACAGATTTTGGAATAATATAATATCTTACAAAAGTCAATATATGAACTCATTCAATAAGCAGGTGCATAGAGTAACATTTTTAGAACTTAGTCACCTGACTTAACATTAAAAAAATCACGTTTCACTAATATCTAACAGTAAATGTATGTTCAAAAATTTCCATTTTCAAGAGTTAAAAAAAACTGTATCCCCCAAAAATTTATTTCAACTTTGCTACAAAGAGAAAGCTGGCCATTTCAACTGCCAGAATAAAGAAAAATAATCACATTTCAGAAAGAATATTGAATGAAATGACCTTTAAATTAATTTGGAAAGAAACTTAAAATAGTAAATTTTATGTCACTCACATAAACAACAGCGGCTAATTCTTGTCGGGTATGATTCCTTTCCGAGGGGAGGCCAGTTTGGCGAGGTGAGTGCCCATTGTCGAACACAGTGAAATGGGTTCCAAGTAAGTTTGATCTCAACTTGCCCACAAATGATTCTCCGCAGCGGGATAGGTCCGTGGGATCAGTGGAGATCAAATAATTACTCGTGGTGCTCTTTTTCCTTTTCCTTCCCGCAAGGAGAAATACCTGTGAAAAATATTAACATTTAATGACAATGAAAACTTACAAATGAGGAAATACTTGATATAGTGGGTGAGGAGAGGGGTTTGTTGAGAGAAATCCTGTGGAGGCAGGAAAAATGGATGAAAGGCGTATTGAGCGGTAGTGGAATGTTGAAGAAGGTAATAGAGGGGAGAATGTTAGGCAAACGAGGAAAGGGCAGGAACAGGATAGGGATGTTGGACGGGATGAAGGGAGGAAAGAAGTACACCGAGATGAAGAGGGACCTGATATAGATTAGGTTGCTGGATTGGGTTTTATTTTGAGTTGCAAAATGTTTATTTGATAGTTGTGTCAATCCGAAAACCTACATTAACCGGTAGATTACCTAATAATAATAATAATGAAAACTTACATGAAGAACATCAATTAAAAGCAAAAACTGCTATTATGAGCAGTTTTTCTGCTATTATGCTCAACAGACTGGTATCAGAGATAAAGAATGATAAAAAGATCAGTCTTCAGGAAAATGCTATTGAAGCTCCTTCATGACATATCATTTTAATCTGTTAGTGATTTTTTTTCATTTGTAACATAATTCTAAAATGTCAATTTGGATAAATTCCAAGAAACTGTGGGAGATGCAGGGACATTAACTTTTAATGGAGTCATCTGCTAAATGTTCATTACAATTTAACAATTTTAGAGCGTAAAAATTATTCACCTTGACCAGGATTCGAACCCGGATCCCTCAATGTCTGACCGAGTGCTTTAGCCAGTTAAGCTAACAAGGCATCCTCTTACTAAACACTAGGGGTGCTTTACCTTAGACAAATTCCAAGAAAAATGCAGAAGATTAGTGGAGATGCGGAGAGAGAGTAACTTTTCAAGGAGTCATTTGCTAAATGTTCATTGCAATGCAATGATTTCAGAGAGTAAAAATCATTCCCCATGACCAGGACCTCAATAGGTTAACTGGCTAAAGCACTAGCTGGATATCATGGGATGAGTCCTGGTCAATGTGAACAATGTTTACACTTTCAAATTGTTGCATTGTATCATCTGATTTGATATTTTTGATTCATTACAATTTAATACATCTATCATGATCCATTATTACCATTTATATATTATATCTGCTGTTTCCTTCAGTGAAATGTCCTACACTAAGGGCGAATTGGGATTCTCTAGACAGATAAATAAATTAACTTATTACAAATTTGAAGTTTTCAGAATTTGATTTGATAATTTCTTAGCTGAACTTGTGATTTATCTTGACATTAAAAAAATGTTGAATACAATCCGTTGCTTTTACAAAAATCACATAAAACGACCCAGGAAAAGTACAGATGAAGAACATCAATATCAAGTAAAAAACCATTTTTCCCAAAAGAGAGAACAGAATTATTAAAAAACACAAAAGGAATGGATGCCTCACTTTTTTGCCATCATCCCGCTCTTGGTGCAAGAAATATGTTGGAAACAATCCTCGATCCATCCCTTTCTTGTCTCGTGTGATTCTACACTTCACCAAAACTCCTTGAGGTGCTGGCTCCACTGCGAAAAGTTCTAAATTATTCAGCAAATCAGCAACAAGGAGGCTGTTTGTTTTCCCATCCAACACCCCTCCTACTTCCTGTCAAAATAAAATTAAAACAAATGAAAATAAGCTCACAAGAATGGTACACCAAGAAGAAAAAAGACCAGTGACTCATTATCAAAACACCAGAAGATGATGTAGTTGCATTGAAACCGGTCGTATTAATAAATTTTATTTTTGTGGAAAATTGCTTATTTCAATTAATCATGTTATTCCACCATATCACGCCTGAAAGCCTCTTTTTATTTTTACAAATCACTTAATTTACATTAACAGAAATTTGGAATAATTAAACTGCAAGCAAGGGAAATTCAAAGAAACTGCATGAAATTACATGGCAGTAACTTTTACCCAAGTCCGAGGGTAAGGTGAAAAGTTCTTGGCCGAACACAGAGATGGCGTTCCAAACAGCGAAAATTTATGATTCCTGCCTGGGTGCACATGCCATTAGTGTGTAAGACAAGTTGCAACTTGTTCAATGATTATGTGTTACATATATCTTACTTGATAATTATGTGGTGTAGATTCAACCTTCTTTCAATTAAAATCTAAATAATAATATTTATTGGTCCCAGGCCTTTACAAAGTAAAATATAGGACAAGTCAAAGAATGCTCCAAAGAATCCAGAAACTCTTCCACACTAAAATAGCTTCTATCCATCAGAAAATGGTTGATATATTTCTCAAATTTACCCACAGAAGGAGCAGATTTTATGCCTAGGGGTAGATGGTTGCACATTTTGATGGCACCATGAAAGGGACTCTTATTATAGTTAACAGAGGAGGGGCACAATAAATATACACCAACACTCCGTCAAGTATAATATGCCCATATACTTGAGCATCAGTGATTTGTTGTTTCATATTATCCTTAACATACAAACATAAGTAATAAACACACAGAAAAGGTACAGTTAGAATTTTCAGTTGTTTTAAATAAAGTTTGCAAGTTTGCCAAGTCAGTATTTTTGCTATGAACCTAATATATCTTTTTTACATTATAAACACTACGGAAGCCCGGTGATGCTCCCCAGAAAATAATTCTATAGCTCATGTGAGATTGAAAGTTGTTGCCATAAGCCATTTTTAGTATATTTAAATTTACAATGCTTGCAAGATTTCATAGAATATATCCACTTTTTGCCAAAGTGGAACATAGGCTATTGGTATGGATTTTCCAGTTTAAGAACTCATCAATAGACAAGCTTAAAACTTGGTGCTGTGTACCCTTTCTATGGGTTGGCCTTTTGAGCCGAGGTCTAACTGAGGCACTTCCCTTCTTTTTTTAAATTGAATATAATTTGTTTTTAGTAGATTTGCAGAGTTTGCTAACATTAAGTCATTTTTCCAAGAACAAATATGAGTTCTCAAGCTTAGCTTGCAACAAGTTGGAGTCCTTGTGGTTCATTGCCAGAGCTATATCATCTGGAAACACAACTATGCTGTTATTCTCAATATATCTACGTAAATTATTGATAAAGAGTAGACATAATAATGACCCAAGAATGCTACCTTGTGGTACTTCGACACTTATTGTTTCTATAGTGGTTTATTATCATGTTGTAAAACCTAATGCCAGAAACCTCCATCATCTGTTCCCTGTCCTCTAAATATGATTTAAGCCATTTATAGGCAATTCCCCTAATCCCATAACATTCACATTTAAATAGAAGAATTTCACAGTCCACAGTATCAAACGCACGTGAAAGATCATTGAATACACCAACAGAGTTTTCCTTCGAGTCCCAAGAAGTCATTATATTTTTTAGAAAACTTGCATGAGCATCATTGGTACCTAAAGGTAAACTCTTGGAATCCAAACTGTTCCATAATTTAAATTTTATTTTAAATGATAGAAGAAAAGTCATTCGCTATATTTTTTTAAGGGAGATAATCACTTAAGGATTAATAGTCTTACAGGTTTGGGACCACTGGGTACCCTGGTGTCCTTAATAGGGCCAACAGGTGAGCAAAATGCATTGGTTGAGGAAGCAGACGCCACTGGCAAGGAAGAGGGTGCTGCTTCAATGGGTGATGACTCTTGATCCTCCTGCTCAGTGCTGCTTGGGAGACTCAATTCTTCAAGCTGCCTCTCAATTTCTGTGAAGACAAGATATTCATACACTTTATTTACAGATATTATCCAAGGTGTTTAAAAAATAGCTACAAATATAAGTACATATCATTTTCTCCAAATTTAAAAAAAATACTAAGAAATCAAACTGTGAACACAGGTTCAAAATAACAAAACGTGGAGAATTCCAAGAGGTCAGCGGGATAAAACAAAAATTCTCAAAACAATTTTTCTTGATGAAAAGAATTTTTAAAATTTGGATTTTTTCAATCTACTTTAACAAAATACAGCAAGGTTCTAAAAATGAGAGATCATGCAATTTAAACAAAATTAATAAATTAGCAATATCAGGCCTCAGTAATATTAAGAATACACAGAGCTGCATTAATTATGAGGCTGACGTCATGTTAAATTATTATTTTAGAGGGCTTACCAAATTCAACTGAATTCAGGTCAAATAATCAAGAAATAATTACAAACAAACCTCAAGAGGGAATCAGCTAAGTGGCATTAACAGTTAGTTAGGCATTAAGTTTAAGCACAGATATAAATCAGAACAGTCAAAGTAACAATTACTCTCCACACACAGAACAATGTGTAAAATGACAGAAAAAGTTTTAAATAAAACACCAAAATACTATAACAAAGAGCCACTGATAATTTCAATAAATTAAAGCAATAAAACCACAGTTTCTGGCTTGGTGTGGGGGGAGGAATTCATAATTAAAAAGAATTATAGCACCTTCTCACAAAGTAAGTTTAGTAAACACTATTCATTTCAAATAATGGTGTCATCTTTAGGAATAGGACCCATTCTAGTCCATGATACAACTCATACACCTGAACTTAATTCTGTGAGACAAAATTTGTGTTTTTTATTGAACTTATTTTGGGGAAAAGTGCTATAATTCCTTTTTCATTATAAGTTTAGGAAACTTATTTAGTTCTCAGTCAAACTGAACACCATAATTAAAAGCAAGAAAAAATATACAGCCTTATAACTATTTGGCTACTCTGAGACAAACACTAAAATTCTTTGTTGTGAATAATATATTAGCTTATATCACAACCATTTAGTCAAATACTGCACATAGTTACGTCCAAGCTTCCTGCTTCTATGAATAATAGTGAAATACAACTATGTGTAAATACATGTGTAAAAATGAAAATAATAGCTGGGATGAGTGTATTGATTACAGCATAAGAATTAAACCATAAGTAGCAAAAATAAATCTTTTCAAAACGTCAGTTAGGAAAATAGGATTAAAAAAACAAAACAGCATGCATAAAATAAAATAAATGAGCATTAATAAACAACAGAATGGAGAAAGATAAATAGTAAATTGTTTAAAAAAGCTTTACTTGACTAAAAATAAACAAGAAATTTCACTATGAAAATATCCAAGCCTAATGCTTTGAGGTCCTAACTGCTTTGGAGCTGCACATCTAAAATGAAACGAGAATCAGGAATGTGAAGGCTAAATGAAATTCAAATTATTGTGCTTCAATCGCAGGATGAAGTGATCGCAGGTACATGGGTTATCCATACCCCTACACTCCTGGCCATGCATTAAAGAGGTTGAAGCATTTCATTTACCTTCAATATCAGAATGGTTAGTCTTGTTAGAATTAGGAACCACAACGTCATCAGGATTACCTCGTACCATGTTGTATTGCAAAGGGCCATCATAACCTGAAATTAAGTAACTTGACTTCGCATCAGATTTCCAACATATTCACATGTAGTGTCTACATTTAGAATAAATACCATCGATTTCTTTAACGTTTCCATTTCTGGGAACACCTCCGCTGACTGAATCTGGATTCCCCGGGCTCATGGTGTATTGCAATGGGCCATCATAACCTGCACAGAAAGAGAATTAAAATTTAGGTTTTACATTCCAATCTGATTAAAAATTTCACACTTCTGCTTTAGAGCAATAGAAAAATGTACGAAGAGCTCTTTGCAATTGAAACTTTTCCATGACCCAGATAAAACTTGCATTATGACTGAGAAACATTAATTAGATTAAAAATTTGTGTGAGTATTCAAAGTTTCAAGTACATATTAACCAGACCTCACATCATTAAATCTGAAAAAAAAATTTCATACATTTACAGAGCCCCCCATCATTTCAAACAACAATGGACATTAATAGAAAAATAGCTTACCGTGAAGCTCTCTGGTTCTACCCGAGGAAGCCTGAGGCCTAGATTGTAGCGAATTTTTGCTGAGAGAAACCGATGTGTTGATATCGGATGCTTGCAGAGCTCCAGACATTTGTCTCTTGTTCCTTAATTTTTGCTCCATAAGCTGCCGCTGTGAGATAATTATAACAATTATAGGCAAAGGTAACAAAGGCTTTGGTCTGTTTTAAACGAATGATCCAAAATATCGTCGAGATTACCTGCTGCTCTAGTTTGTACTGTCGAAGATTAACCGAAGTCATTTTGAACGCTGATTTACAAATAAAAATATTATTCACAACCACGAAAACAACTTGATAACACTGTCACAAGCTGATGTGTCAATGACATTATATTTGTACATATTCAAAAGCGTACACAGACATCTTCAAATTATTAACGAACACCGGACGGTTATGACATAAAATTAAGTTGCCTTTTATCTGGACATTACAGTGAGAAAACTCGGTAGAGCACTTTGTTGAGAACTAAAATAACACCAAAAAACTGAAAATACCACGAGGTGAGCACAGAACTGTAATGATCACATAAAATACTAAAATCAATTGTACACCTCGAAAGTCATCAAATATTTGAGTCTGGCATTTCCACAATATACGCACAGTGCAGCCAACAGTTGAAAGTGGTTTTTATTTACCCTCGTATCTGCTCCGTGTCGCTACTAGTCATTGGACTAAATATAGTTCACAATGAAGAAAATAAGGTGACTTATAATTGCGTTTCTCCTTTCCAGTCAGTGGTGCTTCATGGCCATTAAATTTTTCATTGAATATTTCCAGAAATATTTAAACATATTTCGAGCTAACTCTCAAATACTGGCTAAGTAAAAATACATTTTCACCAATGAATAAAACATTGCATATTTTTTAGTTAATGCTTCCAAAATAAATTATTTCAACTGTATAAATTTAATTATGTTGTACTGATTACTTCCAAATAAAAATAATGTAGGTTACCATTTCATTAATGAACGGAATCCACGATAAACGGAAAAACAGTAAGTGTACAAGCAAAAAATATATATAAAAATAAAATTCAAGGTTTCCGGAAACGCATGAATAGTGTTTTCAATTCAATTAATTCTACCATTAAGAATGCAAAGAAATATGAAACCTTTTAAAAAAAAGAGGCTGATGCTTTTTTGAAGAGATTTGTATTAAAATTTCAATTTTGTTAAATAACAGAGTCATAGCGCAATAAAAATGAGTTCTAGAACTTATAGTGGGTCAGATAATTGAGTCTATCCGGGATCCTCAGGGTGCAGAGGATAAAATTAACGGTTAATCTGCGTCACCTCTATTCACAGCCGGACAATAAGTAATGCCTCTCCAAAAAGATATTTTTTCCTATAGAGGATGGAGAAAAACGATTTCCAATCCAAAGGTAAAATTTAGGGAATGGGGTGATATTTCGATTTGCAACCTTCCTCCCCCACTTGATGTTTTTTGGAAAATCAGGACAGTCGTCGAAATATTGATTTGAGCTGGGTATTGGCTCTGATTCTCATTTAAATAAATATTTCATTTGTATGTTGTTCATCCCTGAGTCGATTTTTCGAAAATCAGGAAAGACAATGTGCGTAGAATGCACGCTTCTTAGCCATTACTATACCCATTGGAATGTCACTTAATTGTAGTAACACATTTTATTAACTTAAGACCGTACATATCTCCTGGTCTCCTAAATAAATTGTCACCTTAGTCTCTTGTCCTCTTGGAGGACAATGACTTCATAAATACGTACCACCTTCTTCTCATTTCCCAATCCGTAAAAAAATTTATTTTAATGGCCTAATACCTTCCAGCAAAATACAACGTTCAAAAATAAATCGTTTGAGTGATCGAAACTCAAAACCACAGCAGGTGCTGGATGTAATATCCTGGCATTTGAAACGTTTTCCATTTTATAATTTACACGTATCTAATTCATTATACATGATAAAAATTGAAAATTATGCGCAGTTGGAATATGAAAAGGGGATTTCGAAGCCCGATAATTAGAATGCTCAGCATTACAATGAAGCTGATCAAAGATCATTATTTTCCCGTCTACTCACATTTCTTGTTGTGATAAAATTTTGGAATGATAACCAAGCGTTCCTCCGCTTACATGCACGCATAGCTTTATTACCGTCCAACGTGGCATCTAGCGGGTTCAATAATGTGGTCAAATCCGGGTGATGGCTTTCGACAACACCAGCAAACCTACGTTATCCGATTTTCAGAGTACCAAAACTACCATATTCCTGGAATATCCCAGGAGTATGGCACAGGGAAATGAACGCTGATGTAATAAAGAAAACTTACGCACACCATTAGGCATAGAGCAAGGTGGGAGCTACCCTCCCATGCTAAACCAGACCGGATTGATTGCCATGGTTTTCATTAATCTCCTTGGGGCAATATCCGAGGTCATCGATAGAGCTAGAAGCTTCAAGTTCCCCAAGGTCACTAATAATAGCAGTTTATTAAGTTTGAGGGTGTCTGAGGGGGCAAAGCACCTTGGGAAGAATTCAATTTATTTCGAAGAATGAAGACGCAAAATTCATGCATACTACGGCAGAATCAATAACCGGGACTACAGAGGAAAACGAGGTAAGCAAGGGCGCATTTATGCACAGTGAGTAACGTGTATACCCTTTCGTGTATTCAACCATCCACCTATCATTCCCATTTCTTATCCGATGAGCGTGTTATTATTTGATTTATTAATATTTAGAAAATATTCTCATAAATTTTTCAATCGCATTTAAGGCCACGACAGATATCATGAAAGATCCAGCCTTAATTATGCAGCTTAATTGAACTTTGCCATCCCTTTAATTGCATTAATATTCTGTAAAACCTATAATTAGCGTTGATCGTCACGAAACAAAATGCCAAGCACGGCACGTACAGCCTACCGGATATTTACCCTTGTCGCGCTAAAAAGTTGGAAAGCCAAATGAGTCATCGTCACCTTTACAATGCCTCTCCCAATCAATGTCTGGAGAAAGCAGAACGAGCGAGTGCTAAAGACGGAGAATTTCGCTGGTATTGATTCACCCTTTGCTTTCCTACTTACAGATTTCAATCTCTACGTGCTTAGACATAATGACCAATAATCAGGGCGGTTCTCGTGGCGGTAATCTTATCGGGTACCGCATTCTTCATCACGTTCCAAAACTTTCATTCTTAAAACGAAAAATCCACAAAAGGAGTAACATGCGCAAGCAGTAGTATTCCGTTGTTTTGGCATCTGAAAGTTTAAAATAACCTGCCGGACTAGGCTGGTGAGCTAGATAGCCAGTGGTCACGTACTATATACAGGTAAACGCCTGCTGACTAGAATAGGTCTGGGGTTCGAGTTCCGCCTCGGGAAAGAGTGGTGGTAAACGCCAGAGGCTCGTCACCAGGGAAGCCGATTGACTAAAGATAGGCCAGACTGCGCTCCGACATTCATACGAGATAACGGTAGCTCCAGAAACAATTTGAAAAATATTTTTATGCGAAACACAAAAACCATCGAACCAAGAATATGGTCAAGACTCAAACTGATTGTGATTGGAATACAAAAATCGGTTATGGAATTACAAAAAGGGTACCAAACTGTGGTCGAAAAAACATAATTTAGTAAAACAATTTTTTATAAATGACTAGAGTCTGAAATTGAAATAATTCGAAGGATGGAAGCAATATTTTTCTCAATTTTAAGCTATCATAATTTCAGAATTATCACGTAAATAGACACCAACCAAATCAGTATTTTACAGAATATTTTTATATGACACTTGGCATTGACGAGATACTTCACGCTCTCTTTCAATCACCGCTAAAATTTTATGGACCAGTCGATGTACTAATACTGGCGTAAAAACACACTTGTTCAGGGCTCTGGATTAATAATGGAAAAATCATAGTTTCCGCGAACGACTGCATAAATAAAACGAACATAGTTTTTGCTTCGTTCGACATTGCACAGTTTATCACAATAGGGATATTAGATGTTTATGTTAAAAAATATATTTTCAAATTAATGACAGCATTCTCTTTTGCAAATGATGAAAGTGAAAACAAAAATAAGGCTATGCTAAAGAAATTACGCTTTGGGCCAGAAAAGGTCTTGATATTAACCAACTGAAGACTTAGACATATGCCACAACTTTGACATTCACACTAGGGAAATATTTGAGGTTTTCTGGATAATTCGATTCCTCGGATCACATTTTTGCAAGATGGAAGAATTATTTCTACTTGGCATTTCAAAACGTATAGACTCTCACACGAACTTAAATTAGATTAATTTAATGGATCCATCTTACCCAGAAAGTCCGAAAGTCATCTACCTAAAGGTTGATTGAGCCTTTAGCGGGATAGTATGTTAAATCTAAGCGTGACAGTTACAAGTTTGTCCATAAATTTTACCCATAATAACAGCTCGCAAAGTAGCGCTCAACCCATCGGCGAAGGAAATGGTTAAGAGTGGCGGGAAGATGAGATTTGTCCGCTGAGACATCGCGCCAGTTTTCTCCTCGATTTTTTCAAATACTCATTTAATATTTAACATATTCTGGGACCAGAGTCGATAGCCGGTGTGCAAGGAAAACAATGGGGCTAGCGGAGCGACTTCGGGAGGTTGGTTAAATCGATATACTCGTATGCGCTTCAACAGCGTCTTCAATGTACCTCACTTGCGGGTGAGGATAACGGCACAAAATATGCATGCAAAACCTTCTTTGAAAACCCATTTTTTTGCAGTAAATTATTCTTGAGGCACACGACCTATTTTGACAAATATCTGAAAGATGGGGATTTTCGTAAAATGTATTTTTTACTGACCGAGTTTATTTTTTCCTTTTGTGATATTGATTCATGTCATTATATGTCATGTTATTTTTTCCAAGGTAAGCATGATTATAATACTTGGGACTTGTGTACCACCTGACATTGTCTATCTGCACATGTAAGTTTTAATAATAATAATATCGATGATGACGATATCGTTACTGAATGATGACCCTATTCGACGAAGCCGGTCCTGTGATTTCAGCAAATTTTTCTTAAATACTAACTTTTTTTAATGAAAACAAAAAATCATAAAAAGAAGGTAGTCTTTGTGGGCAAAGTTGAGAAGAAGGGGGAATTAAAAAGGAATTAGAGGGACGTAATTGAAATAACGCACAATATTCGTATATAAAATGGAAAAAGGCACCATTTGATCTCAATTTCGCCCAAATAAAGACCCCTATCCATTTATATTTAACTATATTTTATTCTTAAAATTTTCATGACAGTCCCGATGCAAGACAGGAGTGTCTCGTGACATATCACGTCATGTCACCGACGCACTGCTCACCTATTCTTTCAAAATCACTCCACCTCAGGAGGAGATCTCCCACTCGTAAAAAATTCAAGTCCGAATTCTTAGACCAGAACCCACTCATGTTAAGAACTTTTCTCTCACACCATCTTCATTCTCCGTCATTGGTCAGCAGTCAATATCTTGAGACATGAACATTTAATCATGTGTGTTCCTAATTCTTCACTTTGGTGCGCGTTTAGGGAGATTCATAAGGAGCGTGAGTTATCGTTGCCTAAGTGATCGTTGACGAATTAGTATTCAATTCGTTCTTCACTTCGCGAAACCCAAAATTATATGATTCACCACGAAACGTTGGTTCAGAATCACAAGGTATAAGATGTGATGAAAAAAGACCTGACTGATTTTATACTGCGCAAATCGTTCAGCGAATCGAAACGAGACACAGTGCGTCATCTAGCGACACATCTGACGACTAATGCGAGAGATGTTGCGTTTGTTTACGTCGAGTCGTTACGCAGCAGCAGCGGTACGTGTCTTAACCTGTTGGTCGCCGCGTGCGACGGCAGCAATGAAGAAGCTATAGGAACAGCGTGTGTGCGTGAAAGTTTGTTTCAAACTTGGCAAAAGTGCTACGTAAACATTTGGAATGTTTCAACAAGCCTTTCTTAAAGAAGCTATGAGTCGAAGCCATTGTTTTTAGAGGTACAGTCATTTTAAATCGGACAGTACCTCGACAGATGAAGATTCGCGAACGAGGCGGCCTTCCACTTAGACAGACCCCAACCATGCCAAATTGATGAACGATTTGGGGCGGGAAATTTGCCGATTAACTCTTAGGGAGATAGCCGAGGAAGTGAACAATAGTTTTGGATCCTGTCAGGCAACTTTGGCAGACATTATAGGCGTGACGCGCGTCGCATCAAAATTCGTCCCGCGGGTGCTGATTGATGAACATTAGTTTTTCGCCAGAACCGGAACTTCCGTTATCCCACAGCCACCCTTCTCTCCAGACGTAGCTTCATCAGACTTTTTTTCCAAAGGTAAAGTCAACCTTGAAAGGGCGCCGATTCGACTCTGTTGCGGACATTAAAACACTAATTCTACGGCGGACCTGAAGAGGATCCCTAAGGCGGCTTGCCAGGCAGGGTTCGAGGACTGGAAGAAATGTTAGCAAAGGTGTGTCGTCAGCCAAGACATGTACTTTGAGGGCGACAAGTTCGATTAAGCTGTATCCGTCGAAATAAACAAGTTATGGAATCAGTCCTGTCTTTTTTTTATCACACCTTGTATGTGATCTGAAACAGGGCAATGGAGGAAAATCGCGCCAAAGAAATTGCAATAGCACGAAAATAATACACGATGGCGGAATCCTTGGAAGGACAAGGACGAGAAGAGGCAAAGTAATTGAGGCATAACCGTACACATAAGACAATAACTGACGGAAATACGAAGAAGGGAATTGTCGAGGAAGGCCAAAGATGAACTAAGAGAAGCAGGTGACGGAAGATGCCGAGGATCTATGAGGTAATGGACAGGAAAATAAACCGAAGTGTTTGTAGATTTGATACAAACCTAGATTTCGATTGGTAGCCTATTGCTATGACGTTTTTACCAGCGGTATCCTCAGCTATCACAACCATTCTTGGCGACTTTGAATACGACGAATGAGTACGGCGCATTGAAACATAAGTAGCGTCATGGCCAACCAGTGCGACGCAATAAATGAGCCAACGAAATTCCAGCGAGCGTGACTGTTAGAGAGGAAGGTCGTAAATGAATTAAATAAATGTTTAAACGTCTAGATCGATACATTCAAGCGAGGGAATATACGACGCATGTCGATTTCAAACGCGGCGGCCGACGTCATTATATTAAAAATCGACAAGCTGCCAAAAAATTAGGATTTGTCAGAAGAGTATTGAGGAAATGTGACGAAAAGGAAAGCGACATTGGCATGATCAAGAACGAAACATAAGAATGTATCTGATTATCAACTATGTATCATTACTCAACGTGCCGTCAAAATCTATCCGACGAAATTCATTGGTTGTGGACTAACAGGACGAGGAAATATTTAATGGATCTTCTGCTGTGGCGCCATTGATAATTGCGTCAAACTCTTTCTGATAATTTGAATCTTCTATCTGCTGCTGTTTCATTCCGCTAGAGTGTCCTCCGTCTAAAAATGGTAGGTCTTAGCCCTCAAGCAGAAAACCCATGCGTTAACGGAATCCTTTCTTGGATTCCGGCGTTGGATGTCGTTAAGGCACCAGTCTGCCTTCCGATGCGTTGCAGGTGATAAGTTAAGTAAACAAATAAGACTAACATTGAACAAATTTCTGATAGAGGACTGGGAAAACTCTCACGATTTTGCCGCCTTACCAAGGGACAGTTTATGGTACGGGATGGAGACAATAGCTTATTTTATTTTGGTCATTTTCACCATTCGATCACGGGAAACCAAAAACCATCCTTCAACCTCATCTCAGAAAAGCAGTACCCCCTCGCACACCAGTATCCCCTATTACTAATAAATCGTTTTCTTGATTCTGGCAAGACATTTGGGCAAATTATATCATGTTTGTACGCTGATATTTCGTGATATGAGACACTAATATAGTACATTAAGTATACCATTGTATTGATATGCAGCTATTTTCAGTGCCTAAGCAATCTTTGGTTTTTTTCCAATTTCTTACTTTAACATACCTGTGGTAGGCTCGTCGAACAATGCTATTAAGGAGACAATTTCTAAACTCCACTAGCAATTCTAAATGTGAAAATCAGGAGACACCCGTAACTGACTTCACACATACTGAACGCCCCCCCATCCTCACGTCCAATCCAAATGGGGCAGATTGGAAACGAATTAGTCAGTACGCAAGCAACTAGATCATCTATAAAAATATACGAAAATCCCCGACAATTTAATATTTGAACTAAATCATCTTAACCTAATAACATCTCCCTGAGAAATAAAAACAAATGGTTTTTTACGTGAAACGTTCCGAATGGGGAAAAGAAAATAACTTACCAAATTTTGTATGCCGCTGTGAGATGTAGCGCCAATAACCTCTTCGGTCGACAAATATGGGACCGCTTCGAAACACATGCAAATTCACTTGAAAAGAGATTGTAATTGTTTTATTTCATTTTCTTCAGCATGGTACCTTGCAATCCACCGCATTAATTTAAAAAAATAAGCATTTCTTAAATTTTATTCGTCCATAAATATGTAAAATAACTAATGTAATGGAGATAATACTGTTTTGGAAACACGCCATCTTGTTTATATGAGGTATTATCAAATTTGGTATTGTTTCCATGGAAATTAATCGTAACTATATCAATAAAGGTTTTATTAATAGTGAAACATATAATACGATCACGAAAACGACACGAACCCTTTAATCATCGCTGTTATTACTATATGTCCGCTATGTGGCACGCAATCTTATTAGTTGAGGCAAGAGAATGAAGAGTTAAATGGAGACTCTTCAAAGGTGAGTTTGAAAAATGATGTAGAAAGTGTGAAAGATAGGTAGGTAATATTCACTAACGTACTTGCGGGAAAAAGAGCTTCGAATTAACTTTTGTGAAATATAATAAAATTATCTAGTTTGAAAAATTATTACAAGAACAAGAAACAGAAAACGTCAATAAAAGTATGTTCACGTGTAAAATCTGAAAACCCCTCTGCTGTAAAGAAGATACGTATATCTTACAAATACGATTTCGAACCAGATGTTGGTGGCACTTTCACGAAGTTTGAGCGGAAAAAGATAAGAGGTGGTCACCGGGTAGGGGTGTGGTGTGGTGGAAGGTAAAGGTATGCGGTGGGTGATAAAAGGTATAAAAAGGAAAGATCAAATGAAGGGAAAGTAAAGTGTAACAAATGTGCAAAGTTTCGATGACGGTGCAACGACAACAACATTCATAATTGATCTTGCAGACGCTAACCTTCGACTGACTCTCCAGCCAGCGATCGAACCTATTGAGTTACCATCTCCCTGCTTTAAATTGTTTCAGGCTAAACCTTGTGGAAGTTTATGTTCATTAAATGAAGAACACAGTGTAATTTTCTACCGTTCTTTATTTTCGTACTACTAGTTTCAACGCTTAGGCGTCATCATCAGGTACGCATTAGTAAAGTTGAGTCCATTTAATTTACTTGACTAATTTGTACCTGATGATGACGCCTAAGCTTCGAAATGAGTAGTATGAAAATAAAGAACGGTGGAAAATTACACTGTGCTCTTCATTTAATGATTACCATCTCCCTGTTTGTAACCTTCACCCATCCCTCATCCCACCAAATCTCTTCTTCCCCATATCACTATCGCTGACAATTGAAACCTCTTCAAAAATAATATTTCCAATAGACCAAAATCAGAAGTCCTTTAGTACAGCAACACGGACAATATAATTTTATAGAAGACCCGTAGAAGAACACTAATCGAGGCAGTTGCATGTCTTTCGTTGTGGGAATAACAGATGTACAGATGGTTAATTTCTAAGGAAACTAGCCTTGCGTGTGAAGAGACCAATTTCTCTTTAAGAATGTTAGCAAGATTGATGGAGTTTTTATGGCGTAATTCGGTTTTAAATCTGATTATAATCTGGAAAGGATATTCCATTTATCTGATATGAGATGGGCAGGTGAGGATATTTAGAAATAGCCGGTCGGATCGTGATTCCTGAATTCTGCGGGGGAACGTTCTATCTGGAGGCTTGGGGATTCGTCGCCGAGGCACCTTTTTTCACTACCACCAACTATCAGTTGTTAACATTAGTCTAGTATATGAATGAATGTGATGCAGACAGTATTTTTTTTCACGGACATTCGTCCTGGTTTTGTTCCAAAGCGTTCCGATAGAATGCAATGTCGACGCGACGAGGAGGCACGTCATTGTACTCCCGAAATTTTCCCACAGATCCGTCGGGGGCAGTGTTCCGCAAACTGCACCGACGTGTTCCGCACTTCGGAGTCCTAACAATAGTGGTCTTTCCCCAATAGGTTGAGCAACACTGTTAAATCAAAGTAAATATTTAAACCTTTTCATGATAACCATCCTAAAATAAAACGCCAGACAAATTTCACACTTTCTAACCAAATACAATAAATTGTCGTAATACTATATAGTGCTCTACTTGTGATATGAAACGCTTTGTGTTTTGTATTCCTTCTAAATTTCTGAAAGGGAATTAAATTAATTATTTTCGCCAGCGACGCCTAATACTGCAATGACGGCATGCGATTGCACGACCTCCCGGAAAGGGGTTGGATGAGCAGAGAAAGGCGGGCGAAGAGACAAAGGAAAATAATTGATAGAAGACTCCAATTGAAAATCCCCTCAGATTTTTTATGGAAAGACATTAGCCAAGATGGGAAAGTATCGTAGTTTTATCAATTTACCATGGAAATTGCAACAATTTTCAATTGAATTCAAGCAAATACATACTAGTATTTAGGGGAAGCGGCCGACAGCTAAGGTCATTAGCGCCATTAAGGATGGACAGGATGAGATGGGTGAGGGAGAGAAATCCGGTGTCGACATTAGCCTAATTCTAACGAAAGGCTCCAACGGGTCCGCAGCTTACCGTCCCATCCGACGGACGGCGTACTAACCCAAAGTGTCCTCAAGCACCTCAGGTAGACACAACTGACAAATATGCGTCACCGTCGGGATTCCGGGTCCCCTGGGTGAGAATCCGGTACGATAACCACCGCACCATCTCGATCCCCGCAAAATATATTTGTAAACATAAAGTTTTTTTACGCGTAATGGTTCATCATTTGTTACATAACGTTTGCAATGTCATATAACTGACGTTGAAAGAGTTTCCATTCTTAGGAAGTGATCACGATTTTTTTTCGGGTTTCTCATGACTGTGCTCGGGTACGCATAGGTTCGAGGTTCAACTATCTGAGAAAAATACAAAATCAATGAAATAAATGCAGAAATAAAATAAACAGACTGCAAAAATCAATGATAAAATATATTCATTACCAATGGTCTTCATTTTTTACCAAAGAGAGTAAGGTATAAAATCCAGACAACTCTCAACGTTTGGTAGGTAAGTTATTGAGACTTTCGAAAGTGAATGCCGGATTGGATTCTCCCTAGCTCCGTTGTATTATATAAATCTAAACATATTTATATGAATGCAGCAAAGATGTACGTCATCAAATCCGCATTTTCGAATGGCCTTTAACCAACGGATATTGCGATCGGATTCTTATTTGCAAACGAAGGGCCGTCATTACCATGAATTTCGATGAATTTTGTCAAAATGAAATATGACATTAAGGTTCTTTTTTATATTACTTTCGAGACCATTGCATTAGACTTCATTAATCAAGAAGCGCAATTCTCTGACCAGTGGTACAGCATTACGATATGCGTAGGCATGTACTCCTGTCGAAGGTTTGTAGCATGCAATTCCGCGTTATACCTACACTACGCACTTGGGTTTATTTACTTTCTGAAAATAGCTACATTACATTCGATATTCCTGCCGCATGCCGTCTACAGCATGAATGATAATTTGGCGAAAGAAAAATTTGAAGTAAATAAATAAAAAAATCAATTTTAAAAATTGATATAACTCATTTTTTAATATTCTAACAAAGTAAATAGTTTTTATTAATATTTAATACAAACAGAAATATTATGATAAAATAAAAACGACGGAATTTTAGGAAATCATGAGAATGTAGAAATAACTCTTGGGTTCCTATAAAAAGGAACATAATAGAAGGTGATCGCGAACCTCTTCTTCACAACTGTATTCCAATAGCCTTAGCTAAGCTTCCTGGAAATATTTTAATACCGAGTTACGTTACAATGCTAGACGCAAATTAATGCTCACACTTAAAAACCTTTATTCGATTCTGTCAACAACAAAAACACTTCGTTGTCTGTGGAGTTTTGCACCGAAAAACATACTCGTAACCCAATCTAAATCATGAACCATAATCTGCAAATAAGTTAATGATGGACATATTTACCTTGGTCCAAATTTCTAATAAACCAATCGTATTCTCAAAAGCCAATAAAAGCATATGTTAATATTAATTGCCGTACCGGTGACAGAATATTATGTGGTTGTACGAATTTTCTTTTAATAACTCCAAAGATATTTTACAGTTTTTAAATATGCCACGTTCTTAAGCACAACCCTTGTGGTCCAGCGGAGTAGACAACGAAATACGGACATATCTCATCTCGATTGAACCGGTTAAAATTTTTCTTTATTTGAAATTATATTATGAGTACAATTGAAACCCGATGGTTTTTCAATGAATATAGGCGTTATAATCCAGCATAGACCGTTCTAAGATACATTTTTTTCGTTCCAATTGGAATGTCGCGCGCTTTCCTAGTGACCAACATGATGCCTTTTCACCTACCGCCCGGCGAGGAGGATGTAGGGGGGTGGGGGTTGTTGGACTACGGGCGTCAGAGCGGATGTTGGCAGCAGAAGTCTGAGGAAGAGAGAACGAACGGGTTGTTGCCAGTGGAATCCATTTAAACCTTAGTGCCACTTGGAAGAGACCGCTGTGATGAGAGTGAAAGTTACCCATAAGCGCACTCGACAAAACTGATAGCGGCAACCCTCAAGTCATGTCGGTAAAATTTCTGGGAAACGAAAACCCTTGCTTGAGCCTGAAAGTGCAAGTGCGAACTTCCAAAGACATGTCTCTCGGATATAATGTTTTCTGTTTCACTTTTGAAGATTGTCTCACAGTTTTTTAGCATGACGGATGATACATGAGGGAATGAATCACATACTCGATAAGTGTGTTGGTGCTGCGAATTAACCCAAGGGTTTACAGAACAATGGGCAAGGATGAGATAAACATCTTCGGTGATTTCAACGCCTGATCATCGGTGATATAATGGTCGCATTCGTGCGCTGGCGCCGATGGGCCAGAATCGTAATTGTTGTAGTTGTTTTGTTCGTAATAATCATTCATGCGAGTGGAATAAGTGGAAAATGGAAACTGGGACTATATGGATTCGTTAGTGATGGAAAAGGCCTCACAACGAAAAGGTAAACAAGCCCGGAAGTCTTACGAAATAAAATTTATCAGAGCGAAGAATGATGCAAAAGTGTCAAAAAAAGGAATTCGTGGGTTTGCTGAATGGAATAAAACCTCAGTTTTGTACGTTTTAGCGTATAAATTAACATGCTTATGCAAACTATTGTTTTTTATCGTAGATATGACATCTGCTTCTTTTGTGCAATTTAAAATTTTGAAAAGTAATTTCCAAAGTAAAATAGAAAATTTCAATAGTTTCCGAAGTTTCTGCTCATTATTACATAGAACCAAGTTCATAAAGTGATTTTACCTACAGGTCTTTGAAATCATTTCATACCAGTATTGAGGTGTATTATATTCAAACAAAAAACATATTTTGCCTCGAATTCCTCTTTTATAAAGTAATGCGCATTGTCCATTTTGAACAAGTCATCTTTGAGGCCCATTAAATTGTTTCCCAATTCTACTTTCAAAATAATCGGACCCGTGAAAACTAAACAAAAACATTCAGATGCTCACAACAAGATTTAAACTGCAACAACGGGGTTTGTGTTCACCTTTATCTTCAAGAGTTGAAGATGCACTTAATTACTAGAAAATTATTACTATTAAGTTGAGTACATAGATATCATTGGTTTGGGAAGATTTAAATGGCCAAAGGAAATTTCAAAGAATATTGACATCAGCCTCAAATATAGTCACCCGGGTTGCTGTGCTCAGCTATTCTGGAAGTGCACCCAAGAATTATCACCTCCTCTGAAGGAATTAAACTTTCTATTACAGGGTAGGCAGCCAGGATGAGATTAAAGAGGGTCGCAACATCCGGGTGGTGGTAGGCCACTATGCAGGGGAGGTTGGGAAAAGTGGATTTCCTCTGGCAAACCTGACTCCAGGTAGGTAAAATGTATCATATACTGTTACCAAATACATGTAATATCACTTAATCATCTCATCCTTCCATAATGAAAGAAGATAATATTATAAATATAATTATTGCAACTATATCATGACTTTGGTCCAGTCAACAGATTCATCCACCCCTCTGCCATCTGGAAAACACTTTATATTTTAATTGCATTCCAAATATTGTCACATATTGGATCTCTAATCTATCCATACATGTATAGCTATGCTGTTGTGTTCACTTTTACATCTCAATATGATCCATCACAAGGCCTTTTGGCATAGGGTGTGAGGTACCCTACAACAGGAATTAGTATTTTTAGCTTGTATCAGCATTGGGTAAAATTTTATTCCAAAGTTGTTTAAATGGCTGTATACGTTGTTTTCTACTGTTGTGATGAGCTATGATTGATTTGCCTAGAAGTCAGTTTCTTTTCTAAGTGAAACTCTTGCCACACGAAGAATTACGGAATTATTTAAATTTCTGTGACATCAATTCCTGAAATTCCAGCCACATGTGGCTACCTAGATACCCATGCACATAGAATTTCCAAGGGATATTCTATGCAAGTGTTACAAGCTAAAGCTATTAATATATGAGAGTGAAATGTGAATGCGGTGCTCATAAATAACCTTCATTTTCTCTTATCTGTTACTTAAAGACATTTTATAACTTCCTCAAAATTTAAATTATATGATGAGCTGTAGAACTAAGATGCCATATGTTTAGATCACTTGGAAGATTTAATTTCATGAATACAGGAGATAGTGTGATGTCTGCAATAATAGTCACAATGGAGCACTGCTATAAATCTACAACATATTAAAGAAAGGATCACATCTCAGACTAAAAAAGATTGAGCAAGTCACTGCACCTTATAGATGCTCTCCATTTCAGCTAAAAATATATGAAATTGCAAATCAAGGCAGCCTTCCTTCTTGAGAGAAATATATTCTGATGCCATTTTTTTCAATGACTCTGTCCTAAAAGTTTAGCCTCTGATCTCATCACTGTAACCAAAAGTTTGATTTTATTGACGAAATATCTTTTAAAATCTGGATAAAACCTAATAATTTGTAGCATGGTGGTCCCAACATCACTGCTATTGAAGCAATTTCATGAAATACCATGTGGAAAAACATCATCACAGGTTATCAATCTAAGGATTGATTTCTAGAAACTCTCCTAACTACCCAGTTCCCTGTCAATATCTTTCATTCTCTTGTGTAACTACTTTCATCCAGTGTTTTCCATTACTTACTTGTAATAGTTCATCTCTCCATGATGCCTTCCTCCGTAATTCGTCTCCTCTCTATATGTTTCCTTCAATTATGGTCTCTAATGCCTCATGATGTGCTCAATTAGTCCTTTATAGACTTCTCTCTTCACCTGATCTTCAAAGAACTTTGTTTGTTATTCTGTCTATTCATTTTATTTAGACCGACCTTTCCATTGCCTTGAATATTTTCTCTGTTGCTCCTATTGTTCAAGTCTCGCATCTGAAGAAAAATAACCTCCACATTAAACTTTTATGAATTATTAGCTATGCTTACGTAGTACATTTTCAGTTAGTAGAAGATTGAAAGAATAAATATATATTCAAATGTTTCCAATGTATTCATGCAAATTGATTTCATGTTAATTGTAAACGTTTTCCAAAAATTTAAATGAAAGTTGTACCTGATATCTTTTGATTATCTTCTTATAGATCTTATGAATCAGAACCATTTTTCACCTATCCCTGGAGAGGGACGTGATGGCCATCCTGTTATTATTCCACCCAAGGAAACTGTTCATATGCATCAACTCTTCCCTATCAATAGATTTAATCTTCTTGCAAGTGATAGAATACCACTGAACAGATCCCTACCTGATGTTAGAAGAAAAAGGTAATGTAAAAACCTGAATATGTAATTTCATTCATTTTCCATCAAGTATCTATGTCACAGAATATCTATAACTATTTAAAAAATAATTTTATTAGATGCCATGAGTATTACAATGAAAGCGAGGTGACAGAAAATTTGCCAAAAGTAAGTATTATAATTGTGTTTCACAACGAAGCTTGGTCGACCCTCCTAAGGACAGTTATGAGTGCCGTGAATAGATCACCTAGGAGTCTTTTGAAGGAGATTATACTCGTGGATGATGCTAGTGAGAGAGGTAGGTTTTCAGCAGTTTCTAAAAAAATTGCAATCAAGCCAATACATAAAAATAAAGTTCTAATTCTCGGATAGTTTCCAGTACCCTTTGTGGTGAAATATCATGCAAATATTGATAAAATATATTATTTATGTTAATTTAAATTGTTTGAAAAATAATCCAGTGTTAGTTAGTGATTAGAGTAACCCTCAAAAGGTTTCCTTGACTGGTTCTATATGTAAGTTTTCTCATTATTCCCAACAGAATTTCTTGGTCATCCCCTAGATGAATACTTAAAGGGCATTGCTGTTCCTACTAGAGTGCTCAGAACCCATGTACGTTCAGGCTTAGTTCGGGCTCGCCTTTTAGGAGCTCGTTCAGCCACTGGTGGTATACTAGTGTTTCTTGATGCTCATTGTGAATGCACTGCAGGTGAGTGCCATTAATAACTATAGTTACACATTCTTAAGAGTGAGTAATTGCTTGAAATCATGTCACAGACAAAGGATATCATGGATGAATGCATTTTGGTCATCTGCGTATGGGTTTTGTTACATGAAAATAAATTGTTACTTAGACTAAATACTGATCAAGAATTGACCATGGTAAAACTACTAGGCTTTAATTTGGACTAAAAAGTGTCCTGGAATGCCCATATCACCAATGCATTTGGCAGGCTATCTAGGATTGCATATTTAATTAGAATCCTAAAAATCTAGAATACCTAAGAAATATCTTCCTAACATTTACTTTGTTTTCTTCTTAAGTATCCCCTGTTATGGTCCACATCTGTGGGAAATGTATCTGGTATTGAAAAAGTATTTTCGATCCAAAAAGAATTTTAAGGACTAAAGGTAATCCAAAAGGTCATCCACACTGTAAGCCACCTTTTGTGAGTGAGAATATTTTGTCTGTTGTAAACTCATGAACTTAGAATGTTCTAGTGTACACAAAAAGCAAGTTGTTATATTTTAAAATTAAATTTGATGTTCACTCACACTGCATCTGCAATTAATGTCAATCTATGTTAATGTCAAAATTTACATCATCCTTCCATTACCCTCTGCTTAAAATACCACAATTATTCAATTTTAAGTTAAATATCCCTTTTAGATTCAGTATATGTACATCTATTCACCTGTTAAATGCAAAATCAATTATCATAGTCTGTGTATGACAATGGTCTTTAGAGCATGTGTGTATCTGATGAAATCACCAATACTGATATTGCAAATGCATCAATGATGAAATCAACTTAAATTTTGTTTATCCTTTGACAAGAAAATTCACTGAGTTAGAGGGAATCAGAGACTTGACTGATTTCAAACATAAAGGTGACTTATGTTGCTGCAATAAAAAAAATATGGGCCAAAGGTTCCAGAAATTCCTTTTACATTAAAAGTAGCCACTGTTGAGAGGAATAAGATAATCAAATCAACATATTTTTGTATTCATCTCTAACATAGTCTTGGTTAAATGAATCAGACAACGCATTCAAAATTTGGGCAGTGAATAACAGCTATTCTGGCAGTTGACTTTCTCTGACTAAAGCCATAATTTAAAAATACCTAGGAATATATATATATATATTCATTGCCAACTTTTGATATCTATCAGGTTGGTTGGAGCCACTTGTTGCAAGAGTGGCTGAGGAACGGACAAGAGTTGTGTGTCCTGTGATAGACATTATAAATGACATTACTTTTGCCTACGTGCGAAGCTTTGAACTGCACTGGGGTGCTTTCAACTGGCATCTTCATTTTCGATGGTATGCTCTTGGTCGAGAAGATATTCAGAAAAGGAAAAAGAACATAATACTGCCATTTAAGTAAGTATTGCTCAAATATATTTAATTGTTGGCAAACTATCTTTTTTACTTTATTAATGTGTGTTTTGATCTTAAACTGCATTGTACACGTAAAATATACAGTAGGTTAGGGACTGTCATTGTGTTGATTAACTAACTTTGAATTTATTACAAAATGTGAACCCTAATAATTATAGCTTTGCATTGAAAAACTCTTATGAAATAAAATATGTTTCTCATGTGAATAAATGGATATTTATGTATTTCAGATGCATTTGATATGCTAAATTAATAGAATTTTATTAATGACTTTTAGATGAATAAAAAATTGTCATATTTACTACTTTCATGTTTTACAGCATTGTAATTTCATGCTTAAGGGGTCATTTTTAGATAGCACTTCCTAAGTTTAGAAATAATTACACATGAGAATGATTTTTTTTACACAGGACTCCAGTCATGGCCGGAGGACTTTTTGCAATCGATCGAAGTTATTTTTTCGAGGTTGGTTCTTATGATGAAGACATGGACATATGGGGTGGTGAAAATTTGGAGATGTCATTCAGGGTATGTAGTTCCAAACCTATCCATAAGTAGTATTTATATTTTCCAATATGGTGAAAATACTTGAGGAAAATCCTTTAGATAAATTCAGCAAATGGGGATCAAAATGGTTCAGTAACTAGCATACTGGCTTCCCATCCAGATGGTCCGGGTTTGAATCCTGGAAATGGTAGATCTTTTTCAGTGTTATCCCAATCCCTACTTGAGGTGCTTTGTGGAGAGCACATTAAATCAGAATCCCATCTATCAGATGGGATGTTAAGCTGTGGACATTTAGCTGCAAACCTCTTGGTGCCTTTCGATAAGAGTAGGCTAATGCTGAGTTTCTCTGCACCCCTGGCATCTATTCCTAATGGAAAAAATGGCCTCAGCTGTCAGTCACCTCCCCTAAATCTACTAATATGAATACAACAAATTCTCTGACAATTTAAGAGCCCTTGGAATTACATTAGTAAAAATCTTAAGGTCAAAATCATGTATAACAACAATACCATGTATAAAAAATATTTAACTCTAAATTAATTTTAAAAAGGACTTGACAAATGCATCCTTATTAATCATTCTACTTAATACAGGAATATTGTGAGCATTGATCATAACTTAAAAGGTTGCCCATGATTGGTAATACCGTTTTTATTGTCAGTAGAAAACATTATCTGTGGTTCACAACCCACTGTTTGTATTAAACTGTTCTTTTATGATGTTAATTCATGCCATGCAATGCATAGTATCCATTTCAAATGTTAGTTTTATGCTGGCATTTGACAGATCACTAAGAAATATATGGTATTATTTATTATTTTTTACTAGTTATGGCTTTAACTATGTCATTCAAGGTATGGCAGTGTGGTGGTTCTGTGGAGATAGCCCCCTGCTCACATGTTGGACATCTGTTCCGCAAGTCATCCCCATACTCATTCCCTGGTGGCATTGGCGATATTCTACACACAAACCTGGCTAGAGTTGCTCTTGTGTGGATGGACGAATGGGCTGAATTCTTCTTCCACCTAAACCCTGAGGCAGCTAAGTTAAGGCACTCAATATCAGTTAGCAAACGTCAGCAATTGCGACGTCAACTTAATTGCAGAAATTTCAACTGGTACCTTAGTGCTGTTTGGCCAGAGCATTTCTTTCCGATGCCAGATCGCTTTTTTGGACAGGTGAGATAGTTTCTATTTCATAAAGGCTTCACAATTCTGCTTTTGAACCAAATGTTTAACCTCACTTTCCTTCTCACTCTGCATAGTGATATAAAATGTAAAAGTATACTCATTACATTACCAGAGAAGTTGATTCATTATAACTGAAATGACTTCTGGAGAACATATAAACTGAAAAACACTCATCACATTGATATTAAATGCTTACATACTAAAGTATTACAAGCTAATATCCACTCTTTAAAAATATTTTGCAAGCATGTGTCCCAGGAAAAACATTTCATGTCTACTTTAACAGCTTGCCTGCAAAAATGTTGCTATATTGTTCAAATTTGGAATCAAATACTGCTATTTATTTATGTATATTGGAGCATAAATCATGGATACCACATTTGTTGCCCAACCTAAAGGGGTACCAAATCTTAGTGATATTATATCTATATCACTAGTAGTCTACCATTTAAGGTAGGTTTTGCATGGATGCACAGCAAGCATCCCTACATTTCTTAGCTCTGACTAACCAGACATTCCAATACTACACTGATCTCTTCTTCAAATCCACGTATTTTCTACCTCTTGTCATTCTGCCCAGCATTTTTATCCTTTTCTTCCTCATAGCTTACTTGCCTAAAGTCCTACTCCCTATCACAATCTTCAACATCCCGTTTCCAGTCAAAATGCTCTGCATCCATCTTTCCTGCCTCTTTTGTGTTCATCACAACAAAGCCTCCTCCTCCCCCATCATACCTAACACTTCTTCTTTTTTTACCTTTCCCTCCTTTTCATCTCTTCCATCCTTCTCCACACCCACATTTCCAAAGCCTCCATTCTACACTTATCATTCCGCTTCCAACACCCATGTTTCCATGCAGTACAAAATAATGCTTTATATCAAAGTTTTGATTGATCTTTTCTGAGCTTCTGATCCTTACTAAATGTTTCTTTCATCAAGTCCCCTTTTGGAGAAAGCTGCTTTGAGCAATGCAGAAATTATTCTTCACATGTCCGTACTACTTTGACCATCTTGTTCCAAAACACTACCAAGGTAATAAACTTCCACCTGCTCTAGTTTTTGTCTGCCTTTTTCAAGGTTTAAATTTAACTATTATCCCATTGGAAATACTTTTCAAACAAAAATTTCTACGGTTTATGGGTAAATGAGCAGAATTTAGGATTACTATGTAATTATGTATAAATACAAAACATTTTTTAAGGCCAAGAGATATGAACAGTGGTCACCCCCTAACCCATCAGCATGGTCATCTTCTTTTGTTAATGTAATCTTATAGAAGTGATGAACATTGATTTATGAGAATTTTTCATAGCTTACTACAGAATTACATTAGTAAAACATTATATACATAAATGTGTATGATTCTTGAAAGAGGTCTTCAGTTTTTTGGGTCAGGAAGGAAAATATAAAAGAACGAATCCATTACTTATTTCAGTATCACATAAGTGCTAATTTTTACCGTTCAAATGAGAGCATTCATATGTAGTTGATTTAAGCTTTTAATTGTGGAATTTAGAAAAAATTCTTGCTGTAAATATGAAATACAAATTAAGTTAGGGGTTGGATAAATGCAGGGTACACAATAGTAGAACGATGATTCCCTTCATTACCTAACAGCCAACACGACAATAACCTCCTCTTTGATTTTACATATTTCCTCCCATCTTATTCCTATTCTCTCCTTGATTCCTGAAAGTTCTCCCTTCTGTCACACTCCTATTTCAACATGTAAATAAAAAATATTAGCAAAATGTCATAAGTTTCAAGATTCCTTTAATTATTTGTAAAGTGTCTTTGCATTAAATTTGTGTTGTTTGGGATAAAAATGTAACATTGAAAGCAAAAGTATGTTTGTGTTGTTACTCTGCCTGCATAACTCTGTATCAATTAGTCTTTCAGAAATTTCCTTAGTTTTGTTCCAATTAATGGTTACATACCTTTTTTTATTACTTTACAATTAGGTGCGCCAATTTACTGAGGATACATGTCTCCAAAAACCACCAGGAAGTCAGCGTCAACCCGTGGGTCACCTGTCTCTTGGCATTTGCGTCAAGCATAAAAATGCTTCTTCATCTCTCTCTCTTCTTCTACAGCAACTATTCATTCTCACTCCAAGTGGAGCAGTCATGACAGATGAATCAGTTTGCTTGGATGCCTCCGTTACAACGCAGCAAATCAAAAAGCCGAATCTAAGAGTGACCTTATTGGCCTGCACTGGAACTAATAGACAGAAGTGGAACTATGACAAATTGGTATGTACTCCTTCATTACTCATAAATGATCAAATGTAAATATTTCCAAAGTAGACGTGGTGTTTATCTTATTGGGTCAATTTTTTGATGCATGGAGAAGTCTGCCAATGTCAAATTTGATTCAATTTTTTGGCTGAAATATATTGTGGAACTACTGGTATCACAAAAAAGTCCATCATCGGTTGAGTTAAATGAGTTAATAATTAAAATACAATTTCGACTAAACAGTTTCATCTTGGGATTGAGGTCATATTTCACTCAATCTCACTTCATCTAGTATTCTATTGAACTAACATATAATGCATGTATGTGTGTGTGTTTATATATATACACACATGCATAACACACATACATGCAGGCCCATTTTATAGGTGAGGGTAGAGTTCACCCAATACTAATCCCATTGGTATGTGAAATTTACACATCAGGGAAGGGGGCCATTTCCTCTCCCTGTACTGCCTAAGGTTTTCCAGAAAGAACTCATGTCTGTAAAATCATATGACTTGGGTGAATCTGAGGGCACACATATAGTTCATCTAGAATCACTCTCTGACCTGCTGTAGTGAAATGCTTTACATTCATGACTACCACATTCTTCTGTTTATACTTGTGTACTCATTAACTTCAATTTCATTTGCTAAACACCACATATATACTATGAGTTGAGTAATACCATTCTATTTATAAAAATTAAAAATATGAGTAACAATAAATTGTTTTTATTAATTTAATATTTAAAAATTCTATAAGATAAAATTCCCAAATAAAAAGATAATTATTTCCTAAAGTGTAACTCAGAAAATGGTTGATCCAAAACACTAGTATGTGCAATATTTAACAAGTGAATGCCCTAGAAGTAAAGATGTGAGAAATTTATTTCTCACATATTTTAAATACAAACTCCAATGTTCATTTTTAAGTGATTAAAACTTCAAAACTCTACTGTTCCATGAAACACACCTGATGTCAAATATGCCCTTAAATAAGTTCAAAGGTTAAAAAAATTATGCTTCAAAATTGTACCTCCTCCTTTCAGGCAAGATCTATGGTGCACACCTCAACTGGGCTCTGTCTTGACATTCAGTTGCCTGCATCTGTTGGCAGCAACAACTCTTCAAGTCTTCACGATAAAAAAACCTCCTCTACGATTTTGGTGCTCAGCCATTGCATTGGCAAATCATCACAACAATGGGTCCTTGACCCTGTTCCGTGGAAGTGAAACTTTTAAGGACAAATAATTTTCATTGATGATATAAAATTGTACAGCATTCATAAAACTTACCATTCCAACGAAACGGAGGCTAACTCAATGTATATATATGTATAATATGTAAACAGTTACATAAATATTAGTGACATAGTCATCATTTCCACGGCAAACAAACTTGTTTATATATTTTTCTCATATGGAACAACAGAGTTAGTGAGATACTTGATGTGGTAAAACTTTCATCTTCTCTTCTCTGCCAAATTCAACTCTTTCATTAGTTGTCAAAATGACAGTATCAGACCTAAATGAAAATATCATGATTTGACTGCAATAAATTTGGAATAAATGAATCAACATATGTAAATACAAAAAAGAATTACCTATCTTTACACCAGTAACTAACCAAAACTTCATTCCTCAGCAGAGCCTTACCTTTATCTTTACCTGAAGCTATTATCTTTGCACATTACCAAACATTGGTAATACAGATAATCAGTGACAGTAAAGATGGTTTATCATGTATTTTATGCCATCAATTTGATCAGAAGAAAATTATTCACATTTAAAATTAGTGAGTAAGTGAAATTTATACCATGGTAATTCTAATTCCAAATATTGAAAGGGTTCATGATTAAAAAAAACTAAATTATGGACCTTCTGGGAATAATTTAATTGTGAGGTTCACAGTTACCTTGAAATTAACGCTCCAGCACTGTGTTATGGTTGATGAAAAGAAAGATATTATGCCTTAAATTTTGAGTGCATAGAGCAGGATAGTAATGAACAGTCAAAATAAGGAACTTTACCTTTTATATATATATTAGAGATGACACTAGTGGTCTGAATACTGATTGCCATCAGAGCTCTCATGTGCTGAACTGCTACACTTAATACCTATTCTGAGCTGGATGTGTGAACATGAGGTTTATGGTTATGACATTGGAAGTACTTCTGGCTAGATAAACCATCCTGGTCTTCAATTTAATGAGTTTTCAAACTGATATTTACAGGTACATTCAAAGGAAAGAGAACTCGGTAAGACTATATAAAGGGGAAAGGCCTCCAAAAATTTCCCAAAAATTCCACAGAACAATAAGCCCAATCTTAACACTCACATAAAACAACCCAAACACTGGTCATTCAACACAAAGCTATACATTTATAAAAAATATATGGTAAATAAAACCAAAATTCAATCCTCAGTAAAGTGAAATTTCCTTTCATTATATTTACAAGACACGTACAATTCATACAAAATGGAAGAGAGTGTATTTTCATTTCATTCGACATTGCTTCAGGAGGTGGTTTCGAAGAGCAACCTGAAAGTAATCAGATCAATTGGAGAGTTATGTTTATGAGTACAAGTGAGGGTACACACACAAAAATGAACTAAAATAATCAAATTTAGCAATGAAAGAATGATTTTAAGGAAGGCAAAAGAGTACTAAATGTTTTTAGAAGTTTTAGGCACAACTAGAAGGAAGTAATGGATATCCGTTGAACTGAAAACCTTTGTTTTTCCTAAGTTTACAACTACAACCAGTTTCACCTTAACAAGAAATCACCTGGCAACTTTTTGAAAACCAAATTCATGCACATAAGGAAGCAAGGACTAGGGCACGAAGAGCTTTATGAGCGGAGCCAGAAAGGTAGGTAATTCACGATTGAATTATGATAGGCTTACTTGAATAGAGTAAGAAATAAGTATAAGTATAGACCAACATATTTTAAATAAAGAGAGAAGTAATGTTCATACAAGGAGGAATCAGAGACAGAATGAAGATGAAGTGTGCAGGGTAGGACAGGAGAAATGCCAAAGCACAAGAAAAAAAATTATTTCACTCTCCTCCTCCTAAGTATCCTTTCCCTTCCATTAATCTTACAAATAAATGCACCCTCCTTAAAGACACTGATTTACATTAGTATAAGAATGCCAGGTGATGCCCCATTGCTGTGAAAATGGTCGAAGAACATTAAATAAATATGTGGAGATGCATTAAGTCTTTTACTCCAATAGATGTAACATACCTCAAATTATTTGCATAACAGAGGTCATACCAGAAGTATAGACCAACATATTTTTAACAGGGATAAAAGGCTTTCATTAAAATGAACCATTTACTTAAGATTTATCTACGTGGGAGAATAAGTCCAAAATAAATTAACATAAAACCCTAGGATACAAAGAATTCTGAAATATTAATATCAATAGATTTTTACGAACCTGCTTATCCCTGAATGACCTCTTCTGTTTCTTAAATACTTTATGTTTAACCATCATAAAGTTCTTATTTTTCCTTTTTTCCTGATTAGTTTTACTTGAAAATGGATTTTGCCTTCGGTCTTGGAAACCAAATTTAACTCTGTCCTCCTGCCCTTTCTGAAAACAGTAAAAGGAAAAACATGTAAAAAAAAAGAAAAGTGATGTTGTACATTGAAGCCTCAGCTTCTATATTGAATTAGTTCCTAAATATAATACGATTTCAATCATATACATGTTACACCTTGAGAAATGTAACACAGCATGAAAATGTGAATAATGAAGCCTGATGACTAAAAGACAAATTTTAAAATTGAGATTTAATAATTTTGGGGGAAATGAGCCAAGTGATCAATACGTTTAAAGAGCAGTTTATTGATCTAAACCAGAGGCTTAGGCATAATGACATGGAAGGTATTTTCCCCTGAACTGCTAAGGTCTCCGTAATGATTCACCAAGAGAAAACTATTGCTATGAGGCCCTGCAAGTATGCACACAAACTACATATGCACTTGTTAACTCTTGTAATTCTGAATTAATTACTTCATAGGGTTTATTCAAACCAAAAATCATCAATTCAGCTTTAACGGTTAGAACTTGGTCTCATTGTGTTTAATAAATCTTATTAAAAATTTTTCAAAAGTAAATATATTTTAAAGATATTTTTTGGTACTAAAAAATTGTTATCAATCATGCTGATTATTTCTAAGCTCATTCTCCTTTACATCTTCAACCCCTTTTAATTCTTCATCAACTATTTCACCCAACTTTTACAAATTTACTCATTCTCACTCTCATTCATAGCATTTGAATTTTAGTATATAAAAGGGGAAGATGTATCCTGTCTGCTAGTCAACCCACACTTTCCGATATATTAACCACTGAGCTACAGTGGAACCACACACAATGGCCATAATTCGTTCTGGAATCTTTTTCATAAATCAAAACACTCGTTACGCGAATTTTTTTTTTGCAATAATGCATTTCATGCCAAAGAAATAAATGAAGTACTAGCTTTATTCAAAGGAAATTATATGTATAGTTTAGGAGCACGAATCATCTTCATCTTTTCTTTTATCACAAAACAATTCAACCAGGAATGCAGATTCAATTTGTAAAAAATAAAATAATTAGAGTATCATTATCGTACACATTCCCAATCATATTTTACCAGAAAGCTGTCTAAAGACATTTGTTTATGCTGACACTTCAAAATTTTCTTAGAAGGTGACACAACATTACCATTAAATAAATCCGTAGCGCTCATATCCACTCCTTATAAGAATGTGCTTCTCAATGCACGATGCAACGGTTTACCATGACTTCCACATTACATTTAGCCTGCTCTCCTGGACTAAAACTTCTTTGAGTCTAGTGGAATTTCTGAATGGTATACAAGCAGGGGTTTAATTTTCAAATTGACACAATTGCATTGGAACAAAATAACAGAGTGAAATTGGTTTTTGGCCAGGCAATGCATTCTCCCTTGTTACATAGGTTTGTTTTGGCATTTTTTCCAGAAGAGTTCCATCATGCCACAATTAAAAACATCTTGTGGCAGGTAAACCTCGGTATCTACAAGCTTCTTGCAGTCATCAAGGATGTTCTCTTACAACTTAATTCTTCACCATACCACACAAATGCTGATTGTTCCCTTAAACTTTTTGAACGATTCAGTTTCTCTTAAATAGACCACCTTCTTCTAAGGCCATTGATATTTCTGGCATCTTCTTACCAAGGTCAGCAAAATTCACTATCGTCTTCGCACAAATGATGTTCTCGTTAATAATGATGCCTTGCACCTTCTTTTCATTTATCCATATAAAAAATACTTTCAAAATAATTGAGAATGCATAACTGTTGAGTAGATATTCTTGTCGCTTCCTTTGAAGCACCTATCTTCTTATTTCATCCTTGTTCTTAAGGATAGTGCAAATTGCTGACGTTGATTAATTGTATATGCGTGATAGATCAGCCACTCTCACATTTTGTCCTTGCTTTTCAATGACTTTACTTAAAATTTCTATGGTTATTTCTATTAACGTATGACTATCTTCTTGTGGCTTTTCCTTCGGAGACATTTTTAAAACTATGCACGAAATCTTATTTAACTTTGCATAAAAAATCACAAATAATAAATGTGAATTCAAGTTTTGAAAAATATGTGATCAATAGTGATACAAATGACCTCAATTCATTCCAATGAAAACGATTTCAGGAAAAATGACACACAAAAGATTAATATGCCAGTTAATATATAGTTCAATAGCTATAATAACCTACAAGACATTCTGAACTCATTTTAAAATTTTCACTTTTTACTTACCCTTACTGTCTCCAGCCTTGCTTCTTTGTCATGTCTTTTCTTTTTGAAAATATTTTCTATATCTCCAAGTGAAACTAGTTCAGCTCTGAAATTAAAATGAATGAATTGCATATAAAACATAACATTCCACATAATGCCAACTGTGACTTAATGGAAAAACCCGGCTGAAATTGGTGGTTAATTAACTCAAATCCAGAACTTTCATACATTTGAATCAAAATTCTGCATAGATTTTAAAGTTTGTCCAATTAACACAAATTCTTTTATAAAGTCATGGGATATTATAGAAGCAACTGAACTCTCAAAATGCTTCTAGGCCACAGTAGCCACAGATATAAAATATTTATTTGTTATTGAAATACCTGATTAACTTGGTGAAATCCCAAAATAATAGTCAGTCCTAAAAGCAACTTTTTTAGGGAGAAGAGGTCCCTTCATTTTCCACAAGGTATTCCGACTAACCTGTTTTTCTGCAAAGTCTTTGCATCTTCCATTTCCACTGAGGTACGACTACGCTTCTTCCCTTTGCGTGCAACTGTCATCTCCTTCTTGAGTCGTGCCACCTCGATACGCTTGAAGTCAGCATCCGAAAGTATACGTGAGACGCTGATGGCTGATGCTTCCACCACTTTGTCCTTCTGCTCCTCAACGTTCTCTTTTGTTGAGGCCTTTCCTTTCTTCTTCCCTGACTTTTTGACAACCACCTCTGTCCTTCCTTCAGAGCCACCTTCCCCCACTTCCACCTCTGCACAACCACCATTTTCCTCACCATTTTCATCCTCTCCTTCACTCTCCTCAACCTCACTGTCACCATCCTCTCCTCCTTCCTCTTCACTGCTACCCTCATCTTTCCCTTCGCTGCCAGCCTCCTCCTCTTCCTCATCACTCCCTCCCTCTTCCTCCTCTCCATCCGATGAGTGGGAAACATCCTCCCACTCACTATCATCGCTACCATCCCCTTCATCCTCCTTCCCCTCTCCCTCCTCTTTCAGTAGCACCTCAGCACCTGGTATGTAATCCTTGGCATCCACTTCACCATACTGCTTGACCTTCAACTCCAAGCTGGCTTCGGTGGGTCGGCCCTGTGGAAATTGAACCCAATTAAGCACTATAATCAGAACAATTTACAGTATTATAAATATTTTGTACTTGTCTTTTTTGTAGATTTCCAAAAGGCATTTCACACAGTGAATTTGGTAGAATTAATGAATGTTTTGAAAAAAATAGGAGTGGACTGGAGGGATAGAAGACTTATCCCGCAACCTCTACATGTCTCAGACGGCTCGGACACGAAGGGCAGATTGAGAGGGCAGATCAGTAATGTTGTGAAGAGGAGTAAGCCAGGGGTGTCCATCATCACTTGTGCTTTTCAACGTTTATGTGGAGGAAATGATTAAAGCAGCACGGGAAGAACTGGAGATAGGAATGAAAGTCGGTGGGTAATTCATAAAACCAATTAGGTTTGTAGAAAATCAAGCTTCAGTTTGTCAGTCAGCCAAGGGGGTGCAAACTCTGCTGAGTGCCTTGGAAAGTCCGTGCGAAAGATATGAGATTAGAATAAATGTAAACAAAATGAAGGTAATGTAGTTTTCAAGAAAGAGAAAGGTCGAGTTAAACGTTAAAATAGGCAGGCAAAAACTAGAGCAGGTGCAGCATTTTACCAAAATGGTCTGAGTAGTAAACACAAGATGGCAAATTGCATAGGCAAAGAAGCTTTCGCAAGGAGGAGGGAATTCATCATAAGGGAGGTTGGCTAATGATGTTAAGAAAAGGCTCGTTAAAACTTTGATCCCCGTAGTTATGTATGGCGTAGAAACATGACTGTTGAAGCACAATAGGCGTAGATTTGATGCTTTTGAAATGTGATTGTGGAGAAGGTGGGAAAAGTTGAAGCAGACTGAAAGGAAATTAAATGAGGAAGTACTAAGTACAGTGAGAGATGAGAGAGGATAGTTGGGAGAAATCAACAAGATGCAAGAAAGATGGATGCACAGCATTTTGATTGGCAATGGGATGTGGAAGGCTGGGATAGAAGGGAGAACATTGCGTACATGAGGAAGGGGTAGGAATAGGATATGGATATTGGACATAGTGAAGGGAGGAAATATTAATAACTGAAAAGGGGCTTATTGTAATGTTGGATGTCAGGATGTGTTTCGTTAAGAGAGGATGAAATTTTCGCTATAACGTTTGGTAAATTGTGTCGACCGAAAATCTATCTTAATAGGTAGATAACCAATAATAATAATAAAGAATTTATCAATAATAATCAGAAAAATAAAACTTTAATGTGGAGTGTGGATTTGTATGGCATGGAAATATGGCCATTTAAGCAAGATGTTAGGTGTATATTGGAGGCTTCTGAAATGTAGAAGAGGGAAAGGATTAGAAAGATGAATAGGACTGAAAGGAAAACAAATTAAGATGTACTAGGCATGGCAGGGGAGTAGAGGGGATTTCTGGGAGAAATACAAAGGGGGCATGAAATGTGGGCATATTACATTCTGTTTGGTGATGGGAAGTCGAAGACTGTTAAATTGAAGGGAGGAACATTAAGTTACAAAGGGGGAGGAAAGAGAATAAGCAAGTTGAATAGAATGAAGGGAGGAAGGAAGTATATAGAATTGAAGATGGGTTTACTGTTACATCACATGTCAGGTTGTGTATTTTTAGGAGATGCAAATATAGTTATTGCTGTTCAGTCTGTGTCCATCCAAAACTTACATTAAAAGGTAGAATACCAATGATAATAATGAAATAATAATCAGGAAAAGCCTTGGAGATGTGTGGAGAGGATGTTGTGAAGAATGGAAAAAATGAAATTAACATAATGGTGATCAACCACAACTAAAAACAAATTCAAGGCAAGATCAGTGAAAAGAGAGTGACAGCTGAGGGATAAATATGAGGAAGATAGGAAAATTCAACGAAGGAGATACTGAGAGGCAATGAGATGCTGAAAATGATGATAAAGGGGAGATTGGGGGGAAAACAAGGAGGCAGGAGGAAAATAATTGGCAATTTGGTTGGAATTAAGGGGGCCAGAAATATCCAGAGCCAAATAAATACTGTTATAAGGGATTTACGGATATTACGAATAATCTTAATTAGTGCTTAGGGGAAATGTGTAGTGTCAGAATCCATTAAAAACCTGTTGCGTGTCCACATAACATTCTACCATGAGCTGGAAGACAACTGCTACAACCAATTAAAATTTAAAAAATATATTATTATGATTTAATTGAATTTCCTTAGCATTAACACTATCAAAGAAATTAGTTGAATTTTCTGTAAAACACAACTAGATGCACTACATTTTTCACGTAAAATGAAGTGCATCTATGTATGTAATAAGTGCAGAGGATGAAAAAGATGTACTAGTGTAACTGCCACACGCAGAAACAAGTGTCTATGAACTGGGTGTTATTAAGGTTTTTTAAAACATGTTAAGATGGTTAAAGATGATTGAAAAAGAAAAAAGTGTGCCGTGAGCAGTGTGCAGAGGTTTCATTCTTTTCACTTGACTCTCAGTATTCACTTAAAATACCACAAAAATATACTTTTGTTTTCTGAGAGATGTTGCCTAAAGTGTTCATAATTTTAGCACTCCTGAAGATGACCAGAGAGAAAATGAGACCGAGGATTACAAAAGAGTTCCATGGAGAGGTTGCAACAAAAGAAAGTAATTCAGTAAATTAATATTAAATTAAACAAATAAACACAAGGTGCTTACTCTTAAAGAAACAATGAGAAATGTTAGCACAGCAAGTGAAATATATTCAGAATTCCAGGTGAAAAAAACTCCTTATTTTCACCGTATTTCCCAGGATAACAAATGATGAAACCACAAATACATACCCTATCTCTTTTCTTCAAAAGGTCTGGATTGGCTACACGAAAGAGTGAGATAAGTGACCGAGCAGCCATAGCCACACTTCTCTCCCTGTAATTCCTGTACAACACAAGGTCTTGTAGAAGATATGCAGGCATGGAAAGTGGACATCTTATACAAATCTCACGCATTGCATTCAACCTAAAAAAAAAAAAAAAAATGAAAGAGATCAATTTATGAATATGCAGGATTACAAAAAATGTGAATAATATGCCTAAAAAGTTTCAGGTGTCATTATACATACCCCACAGCAATGACATCTGATGAGTTTCTTTCTGTTACAAAATTGTTAACCAAAGTCTTGAGAACTGGTTCAATTATCTAAAAGTAAAAGTATACAAACAATCCTCAATTTCAATGTCAACAAATAGATATACTAATAAATAAATAAATATTAACATGGACAATGTGGAACAGCTATAAATTTGATATATGACAAAAAGTAAGGTCCTACATGGAAGAAGAGAGAGAGATTGTGAAGATTGAGACACTTTTTGGAAGGCCAATTGCTTCAACACTAAGATTAAATTACCCCCCTCCCTCTGCTCTCAAAAAAAGAGAGACTGTATGTATAAGTCATGAATTCAATGTCAAAAGTTTCCTAATTTTCTCCACCGAAACCTGGTAGAAACTTTCAGGTACTGTATAGGTCTAAAATATGTATGTATAAGTCTCAAGTCTGGGTTCTGCATGTAATAATTTCATAATTCTTCCCTTCTTATTACTAGGGAAAAAAGTTTTCCATTAAACAGAGAAGTTATGGAGACCAAAGGTTAAAAAAAAAAATTAATACAACTAAAATAGCAAAATGCAAATCATTTTCTCTTAAAATAATGAATATGGAAGTGGCTTCATATTACAAATACCTCACATTACAAAATGTTTTGGGAAAAATTTCAAAAGAAACAATACATTACCATGACAAACTATGACTGAATTACATTGCAGATGCATTTTGATTTATCCATATCAGTATGTATAAAGCCTTATAATTGACATTAAGAGACTGCTATTAGCTTCTAACAGGATCAAAATAATGAGGCTTTACTGTACATGGTAGATAATTATTCTTAACAGCCAAAATGTTCTGATGTTACTGAGGTAATTTTAACTAACATTTAAACTGAAACTTCAATTATTCCTTATTTTTTACCAATATTTTTGTGCTTTCTTTCAGATTTTCACCCTAGCAAAATACCCAACTTCCTGAATTAAACCATTTTATAACCCTTTTTTTTTGCTACCAATTCTTCTGAGATTGATAGGTAAAACTAACTTTTAACCTTAATTAACCTGAAAGTTCTTCTCCTCGATACCCCAAATATAAGAACTATTATTGCAGTACAGCAATTTATGAGATCAGTAATTGATCTGCTTAACACAGAATGTGCTAATCACAAAAAAATTGGGCAAACAGGATTTAATCTTTAAAAATACTTTAAACACAGTGTAACCCTCTCATTATGAGTAAATCAATTTATGCTAATGAATAGGAGCACTATCAGCCCAGAGAATAAAAATAGCATTGCACAAAGATTCGGTCAGCATTTATCATACAAAAACATTCCGACATTTCAAATTTATCTTTAAGTAATTGATATCAAATCATTTGAGATAATCCTCAACAGAATTTGGTGAAACCATTAGTAAAATTATGGGAATAGCTAACTTTACAAAGTTATTAAGTTGTAATTGCAATGTTAGCAAACATTGTGAGCAAATAAACTGCTATAATAATTTAGATGAGAATGGGAACTTCAGAATTAAATGGTCATCGCAGAAAATTTACACAGTACCAACATATATCCAATGTTGCACTGTAACTTGTTAATGGAAATCTAATATTATAAAGTACCTAGTATAGCTTAGTATTAGTTACATTAGAAATATTACACAACTTGATCCAAATATAAGCTTAGGATTCAATTCAAAATTTTATCACATTTATTATATCTATCAAACTGTTTGAAATATCTTACATCAGGAGGTACAAGCTCATGAGCAGATTGTGCAGCAAACTGGAGAATTCGGGTCACCTCTGCGTAGAGAAAGAAAAAAATATTAAAAAGAGAATTGCTATGACTATTAACGAAATCCCATTGGTATTCAAACAATCCAATAATTCAATGACAATATCTTGTCACTATCACAGTATTCTAAGCATACATTATTTTCATAGATATCCTGTAAATTAGTCTTTTCAAATGGAATGGATGAAAAAAGTAATACTATTCAGATTAGTTTCACATTTAAAAGCCATTTCACTTCAGTTTACTTGCTTCGTACGGAAATTCGACACATTGGAGCTTTACTGCAAGGCATGATTTTGAAACTTTTCCCCCAAGGGTGATTTATAGACAGGTCGAGAAATGGCCTTTGCGTACTCTCGATCAATGATTCAATAATTATAAGAATAAATAATAATTGAGCTCTCCTTTGATTTTAAAGAATTCCCAACACACATAATTGTGTTAACTGCTAATATCAGAAAGTCAACTTAACTTGCCAAGTATCCAAACCCCATCATGATGGTATTACCTTTTCATATAGTTTCATGGAATTTGAATGAATCATTGGATACAATTACATACACCTAAAATGCTAAACTCATCAAAGGTATAATTAGATAATTACGTCTAATAATGAACATTTTAAAAAGTCATTCAATAAAAATGGGATATCAATTTATTATTTGGTTTGAATGGCGAGTTCTTGTAAAGTGAGCTGGCCCCCTCAACCTCCTAGTTTGTACATGACTTACAGCAGGCTTACATTTTCATCAACTATCCAATATATTGTGATTTTCCATCAACATGACTGGCAATTGATTAAAAATTTATTTTTCTGGCATAGTCATGTAAACAAGATATTTATACGTTTTTACCGTATCTACACCTTGGATACATCATATTTTAGACCAACTACATGATACCCTGCAAGCCACTAGCATGGTGTATGGCAGGGGAGGGGTGATTCCATACGCAAACAGTTGTGATCACAAACTGTACAAGTAACTCTGATAACTATAAGGCCATAAGGCTAACACAAGGTAACTTGAAGTGTTTATTAAATCATGTTAAGCAAATCTGGATGAACATAATTCAGTCCTACCTCTTTGATGAGGCTGCATGAAGCGTTGAATATAGGGATAAAAGTTGAACAAGAAGAGTTGATGCAAGCCGATTAGTCTGGAAATGACATCCAATGTCATCAGCTTTACCTCAAACCTCTCATTTGTCTTCTCCAGTTTCTGAAATAATTTCTCAGCAAGACCTAAGAGTGAAAAAAATTTTCATTATGCCTGTATTTATATGAAATCACAATGAATTATGGGCATTTGTAAATAAAATTACCTTGAGGGTCATGGATTAGATGTAGTGCTGAGAAATTGAAAGAAGGTGCAGCATTTTTCTTCTTTTTGCTCTAAGGAAAGATAAAATGGAAACTAAGATTTAACTGATGACTATTTACAGATGATACACAATTGTACCACCATTTCCAAAAGTCTAAAGGCAGTCACCAGCATACAGAAGAATTGGGGAAAGGTGAAAGTGTTCATTATGTTGGCATTCAATGGGTGGCAGACAACTTAACTTTGCACCATGAATGAAATAATATCACACGTCAAGGGCCTGCCCAACACTGAATGAAATTAACCAACGACTTCTATCTTTCCCTAATTCTTGCCACACAAGTGCATTTCTAAAGACTTTTGGCAATAATAGTAGAAACAAAAAATTATGTTAATTAAAACATAAGTTCTGATCCAAATTATTTGAAAAATTACTGTAAATATTTAAAAATAATTGGTATTTCATATACATGGTTACAGATTGATGTGATGGAAGGAAACCATAATGAAGAATAATATAAATTATAGCACTTTCCACCATAGAATCATTCCATAATGCACAGTTATCAAGTTTGATAGCTAAGATCTATGCAAGCAGTCATTGAACTGAGAATTACAATGTTAATTGAACTTTTATATTTTCGATACCAGTCTGGTGAAAATAAAATGATCTTATGCACCAACAGCTGGTAATTGGTTTGATCTGATCTTCACTATTTACACTCTCCCACAATGTTATATGACTGAGAGTAAATACACTTTCACCCTTCCAGATCCACATGTATACTAATGCACACAGTTATAGTTCCCTCTCATTCCTCAAGTCAAATATTACTCAGGCACTCACCAAAGTCATATTATTATTAGGAAATCTGTCAGTTAAGGTAGGTTTTTGGATGGACACAATTATCAAATAAAAATTTTGTAACTCCAAACAAAACCCAATCCAGTAACCTAGTCTACATCAGGTCCCTCTTCATCTCTGTGTACTTCTTTCCTCCCTTCATCCCATCCAACATCCCTATCCTGTTCCTGCCCTTTCCTCGCTTGCCCAACATTCTCCCCTGTATTACCTTCTTCAACATTCCACTACCGCTCAATACGCCTTTCATCCATTTTTCCTGCCTCCACAGGATTTCTCTCAACAAGCCCCTCTCCTCACCCACCATATCCAGTACTTCCTCATTTGTTTTCCTTTCGGTCCATTTAACCTCCATTCTTCTCCACACCCACATTTCAAAAGCCTCCAATCTATGTCTATCCTCCTGCTTCAGTGACCACGTTTCCGTGCCATACATAGCCACGCTCCATATCAGTTTTTACAAGTCTTGTCTTAACATCCCTACTCAACGTCCCCGTCACCAACTCCCTCCTCCTTGAGAAAGCCTCCTTGCCTAGCGCAATTCTTCTCCTTACGTCCCTACCACTTTGACCGTATTGGTCCAAAACACTTCCGAGATATGTAAACTGTTCTACCTGCTCTATTTTTCCCCCGCCTATTTTAATATTTAGCTTAGCCTTTTTCTTTCTCGAAAATCACATAACCTTTGTTTTATTAATATTGATTCTCATCCCATATTTATTGCACTGAACCTCCAATTCACTCAGCAATGCTTGCAATCCCTTGGCTGACTGAGCAACTAATGCTTGGTCATCAGCAAACCTAACCGATTTTACGAATTCCCCTCCGACTTTCATTCCTACCTCCAGTTCTTCCCATGCCTCTTTAATCATTTCCTCTACATATACGTTGAACAGTACCGGTGACAATGGGCAACCCTGCCTTACCCCTCTTCCTAACACTGCCCATCCGGATTCTCCGTTCCCCACTCGCACCTGAGCAGTCTGAGACATGTACAGGTTGCGGATCAGCCTCCTGTCCCTCCAATCCATTCCTATTTTCTGCGTGTATTGCAGAAAATAGGAATGGATTGGAGGGACAGGAGATTGATTCGCAACCTGTACATGTCTCAGACTGCTCAGGTTAATATATCAATGTTGGTGCCATAAAGTATGTTTCTTTGAATAAAATTATAATTGTTTGATAATTTACCATTTAGATAAAAGATAACTCATTTATTCCTTTATTATGTCCAATATCCCTAACCTATGCCTGCCCTTTCTTCGCCTGCCTAATATTCTCCCCTGTATCAATGTCTTCCACATCCCATTGCTAAGCAGAACACTCTGCATCCATTTTTCCTGTCTTCTTTGGAATTCTCCCAAAAATCTTCTCTGCTTCCCATCCATGACTACCACTTCCTCGTTTGTTTTCCCTTCTGTTCACTTCATATTTTCCTCTCCATAAAAATAAATATTGAACATTGATGCCTCGATAATCTTTAATTGATGTTGAATGTTGCATAAAATAAAGTCCGCAATAAAAAATCTAACAATCCATTTTTTATCCTTGACCATAGCGTTCACATGGTGACTCAACTTATAATATTATTACCGCACCAAGTTAATTTTTTAATATTTTTCCCCACCAATTCTTCCAAGATTGATTGGTAAATCCAACTTATGCCTTAGTTACCCTTAAAATCTTTTGGATACCTCAAGCATCAGAACTATTACGATAAACCAGAAGTACAACTTTATATCAGATGAATGATGAATTAAGTGTCAAGACTAAAGTTTCTTTTAAGTTGAAAAGGATCCATTAATACCTTAAGGATATTTACTTTTCGTTCCCATTTTGCTTAGAAGCAGAAAACAAAATAGCCATATAATCACCCTCATTGTCATCTGTTGGACAAAAACCCTTCTCCTGCACTGCTTAAATTACATCAGATTTACTCGTATTTCCCTGCTGGCTGGTCAAGACTGAAGACCAATACACACATGCATGGACAATCAAGCAGCATTAAAAAGTATTAACTCTCTATGGTGTATATTGCATCTATTATTAGAGTGTGGAGAATTGCTAAATGACATAGATAGATGAAGGAAAGTAGAACTTTTCTGGATACCAGGTCATTAGGGTATAACCAGAAATGAAATGGCAGACAAACTTGCAACAGGAGCTAGCAGAGAACTAATTGAACAGGAGTCAATCATACCTCCTTTGCCTTCAACCAGTAGGTTGAGATTGCAGCATTGGCCAGAACCTGGTTGGCATAACACAACAAGCTAAAGATAGACCAAATCCCACATTTTTGGGGCAAGCTATACCAAGAAACTTTTACCCTTACATATAGAAATCAGCTGATAAAGATGATAGGAAAGCTAACTGGACACCATTGAATGGAGAAGCACCAACACCTTATGAGGATTGTAGAATCTCCAAGGTGTACATAGTATGATAGAGGGATTGAAACCACATCCCATATATTATGTGAATACCCTTCCCAGTACATGAAATCACTACCTATGATGACCATGCTTGGAGCTTGGGGATTTTGGAACACACTGGCCTTAAGTAAGACCATAGGACTTTATGGGCAAAGACACATAATGTGGTAGGCACAATGGATTAATAGGTCTAAGGGCCCCAAAGGGTCCTCCAACCATCATCTATCTAACCTAGTGAAATAAGAAATAAATGTCTTAATATTTAGTCATTGAAAACTTAAGAAGCCAATAGTAAACGAACAGCAATAAAAAACTACATCATTAGATTTTTCAAGGTTATTATAAAAATAAATTGCATAAATTAATGATATCACATACACCAAGGACTTGCTTCGCCTTCTTCAACTGTTTTCCTCTTTTACGGCTCTTCTTGTTCACTTTGCTGGACTTGATTATTTCTCTGGCTGAAACTTCTTCATCCTAAAGACAGTGATAAATATAACATATGAGTTACAAACAGTGTTGCTTTAATCAAAGGAATAGAATCAAGCAAATGAAAACAGATGGCAGAGATTCCTCATGCATTGTGATGAATGAATTTTATGTACATTGCCACAATAGTTAACACACATTTTAGATGTTACTAATTAGTGTAAATTTGTCTCATTCAACGAACTGTAGGAGATGCCACGACAGTAACTTTCAATGGAGTCACCGCTAATATGCATTTAAATGAATCAACTTTAAAGAGTAAAAACAATTCGTCTTGACCGGGATTCAAACCTGGATCGCTCCAAGTCCGGCAGAGTGTTTCAGCCAGTTAAGTTATCGAGGCATCATCTTACACTCGGATTGTTTTGGGGGATGGGATAAATTTTACTATCACAAAGATGATAAATTTGAAAAAGTCCATGTATGCACAATCATTAAGCAGGGGTTCACTGTATATACAAACATAATTTCCTAGTTTTCCACATTACTGGGCACCCTGATGAACTTCCATGAGTATTAAACTTCTTTTTAAAACAGAGAATGCATATTCATGCTTATTAATTGACTGTGCACATGAAGTGGATCACAATCACATGAAAAGGTAATAAATTATGATTTGGTGCATGATATGATGAGGCATAGTAAAATATAAATAAAGGACAAAATACTCACATCTGAATCACTTTCATCAGAGTTTTTCTCCGTAGGGTCAGTGCCTACGAAGAACTTTAATGCTGCAACCATTACCTAAAGAAGAATGACATAAATAGGAATGAATTTTAATTTTTCAAAACAACTGATAACTTTTGGATTTTTTACACTCATGAATTTAAATTTATATTTTTAAAGAGTATTATGAATAATTTAGAGTTTGGCAGAAATATCTTATGAATATTTGTTTCCATCAATTATTTATTATCAAGCCCCAGAGTCAACATTTGAAAAGTGATTACAATAAAGGAGATGAACGGTATGAAGTACCTGTACCATGAGTTAACAGATAATTTCAACCAAGTTAAGGTTCAATCATTTGATTTAATTCTTCACAAGGTCCTATAAAAGGAACCTAATGGCTTGATTAAAACTTTCCAAATGAATAATTACTCAAACCATTTCAGGAAAATTAGTTTTTAAAGAATTTAAAATCAAACAGAATCTTACCTTGGTTACTTTTGAAAAAAGAGCTGTGGCAATGACATTAACTGACTTGGCATCATTCCATGTATTTTTCTTGTACAATTCTATCATTATGTCCTGCAAAAAAATAATAATCAAACATGAACAATGGGCTTGTAATTTTCAAACAATAGGATGACTCACTAATTAGCCACATGGTATCATGTGAGAGATGATGAAGAGAGCCACCTGTAAACTTCCACGGAAATATTAAGGTCAGCTGAATTTTAAGTGGACAATTCCCTTCCAAATCTTTTTATCAGATCACTGTCTTCATCAATAAGTGAGCATTCAAATTTGATACTACCCGGGGTGGTCACTAATGTGAAAGGTTTCCATTCTCAAATATTTCTGGCAAACAAGCCATTTTTCTTACCAATTATTCTCCTGACTCTTTTAAATATTTTGGTTTGATTTAATGGAATGTATTCATGATTAAGAAGGAATTATACTCTTTTCAACAGAATAAATTTGAAGAAGAATGTGCGTTTTGACTCATAGTCATCTTCTGATCAAGTATTGCCTTGATTTTGCTTTTGAAGATGATTTGGTAGTCAAATTTAAAATAGTTATTTGGTGGAAAATGGCTATCATTATTTTTTATTATCTAGAGTATGATTACTCTTTGACTTCATGAAAACTTGTGTTTATTTATTTCAAAACATCAACAATAGTGATTTTAATGATTATGATTGCTTCAGTGCATTTTATTAAGGTGGATACTACTACTGTGGGGACTACATTCTAATATCATGGTTAAAAATATAAGTCTTCATTCTGAAGTTTCTGTGTAAAATAGCACGGAGAAAGTACAAAAGTCAATACCTTGAATATATATCATAATAAAACCATAAACACAGTATTCAACCCAAAGGATGGTTTAGTAGGTGATGGTAGAGTTCACCCAGTACTAAGCCCGACGGCGTGTGAAATTTGCACATCAGGGTAGGGGGGCTAGTTCCTTTCCCTTTGCCATATATCATAATATTACATTAAAAATAATATTAGATTTATGGTATTTTATAACTGAATATAACCATTAATATTATTTTACTTACAACAGACATTTTCGCTGCTTTGGCATTGCTGTCTTTGAGCATGCCAAACATGAAGTTCTGCAAAGCCTGTATAAATAAAAATGACAAAGTAAACTACTTGAGAAACAGTTAAGCATGGCTAAATATATTAATAAGACACACTTAAAAGAATAGAAGAATAACAGGGCAAGTTCCAAATCCATATCCATGCATACCTCTCCATGTCAATTTTAATCATAATTTGTATACCAATATAATCGATATGCCAAATGATTCATTTAGCTTTTCTCAAAGATATGGAATTTGAATCAACGTAAAACAATTGTTTACTTACAGCATTAAGACGGGCATCTTTGTGTTTTACATTAGTATTGAATATATCAGACACAATGTGATTCTTAAGGAAGCGGCGTAGACCTTTGTCCTGACATCGCAATAATGAAAAAAACAATGACAGCAAGGATGTCGGCGTTAGGAGACCTTTGTTTCGGAGCAGAATTAGGGCCCTACAAAATGACTGCAAATTAAAATGAAGATTACATTTCAATTAATCATCAATTAAGTGTTACCAAAATTAAATTCATGAGAACCTCCCATACCATTCGCATATTACTATCTAACACTGTATGATGAGACTGCAGAATGTCCATCAGCTGTTGGGGATAGGATTCCAATAAAACAGGATAACAATGTGAAACCTGAAAAAAAATAAGCCATTAAAAAATATATTCGTAGTAAACAGAACATAATTGTTAAAACACAGTTGCCTTCAATGAGCAAACTTATGCCTGAATTATAACACATTTTCACCATTATTTCTATCCTTGAAGTTTCATGCAAATCAACAAGGTTCACCAAAACATTATTCCACCAAAATTTATCCTCTACCATCTCCCAACAATTTGAATCCACAATATTGGATGGTTCACCTTTCCCCATGATAGACGTATTCAAGTTAATCATTGTCTTTCTGCTAATTCTGACAAATTTGTAATGAATTATTCAGATTCTTACTTAGTGAAGTCACAATACCTGGATCCTGTAACAACTTCACCCATCATATTTCACCAGACTATTCCTTCTGTTAGAGTTAACTTTATACGAATAGCCTTTACATTGACTGATTTCCAGTTCATATTTATTAAGTGTCCTTTCATATTTATTTATTAAGAACTTTCATAAAAAACTACTTTTAAGTATTCAACCATAGATGCCTATGGTTTTATTAATTTCATATTTTTATTGGCTGATGCCGAATTGGCTACTCTACTGTACAGGCCAAAGAGCTAGCAGCCCTTGTGTTAGGATAGCAATTTGAGGCGTCAAGTTCGATTTTGGATGACACCTCTGAGATCCCTCAGTTTCACAAAAGTTGGGTGATTTTTCAGCTACCAGATCTTCCTGGGAATCTAAAGGCGATAGAGAGAAAGGTACCAATCTACCTTACATAATGCTTGAATTTCAAACAGCTGGGCTGTGCCCTCACCAATCAACTCAATCCTTGGGTTCATTACTTTGATTTTTGATAACTTTACCAAAATGTTTTACCAGTTTCCCAGGGACTAGTGCAGCAAATGTAAAACTTAATAAATGTATGCCCCTGAACGTTAACTATAAAGGTAAAATGTAATTGAACTACTTTTATGAATAAAATCCAGAAAACCTTGAAAAGGATTAACTCATGCGCATGCATTACCTTCAAGGAAGCTCATTGTAGAATTTGAATATTGTTAACATTTGTACCACCAGTTGTAAACATTGTGCCTGAATTATAGGTCAGGTATAAAAATGACTCATTCAATTTTCTCAGTGCTATTCGAATTGCCATATTCACGACATATAACATGCACATTTTCCCAGAATAATGTATCAAAAAATCATCCCGTGCTAACAATTTCTTGAGCAAAATCTGATGACATTATAGATTTAATTAAATAAAGTTAAAAATTTCAGAAAATTCAAATACAAAATACATTATAAAATCATTGCTACTGTGAGAAAGACTGGACAATAAATTTGGGAAACTATACATTGATAAAAAATGCTCATTCAGTCTAACAAGTATAAGATAGGGACAATTTTTTTGGAAGCAATAAAGACATTTACATCCAACACTACACAGAGAATGGGACTTTACCTTTACTTTACTTTATGGAAGTTTACTTCAAAACAGTAATATATTATTTCGCTAATATCTTAGAATATCATATCGACTGAATTTCAATTGTATAGCGATAAGAAATGATTATACTTAGAAATTAAACATACAAACTCAAGAAATACGTTTTCGTACCTGTGCTAAAAACATCACCAAGTCGTCCAAGTTTTTGTTATATTGGTCTGGCTTGAGGCGAAATACTTCAAGGGTTGATTGAAAATGACGATGCTGCTGGACGAACTGCCAATAAAAACAACTCGTTGTATGAACGAACAAAATTAACATTTACACTGAAAAATACAAACCGACACATACTTCATCTTTATATGATTGCGGATCCCTTTTCACGAGATTCTGAAGTTGGGGAAGATTGCTGGGCAAACGATTATTGTGGCGCTTCACCATTATGAATAAATCACAATACAAATTCTATAATATTACCAAAATATATCAATTAACGCATGTTTATAGACATTTCAACTGATGCACGTGTGATTCCATCGATTCATTTAATCGTTAGTTTCGATATAAATCGAATGCTGAAAAATATTGAAACGGATTGACTATTGCAACCGCGAATTCTAAAATCCAAATGAATGAAAATTCTTATTATTGGCCAGTACAGAGAAAGTACCTCAAATAATTTTGTTGCTTTTGGAATTTAATTTCTCAAAAAAAGTTTTCTCTGGGCTTTTCTGAATCATTATAAACTCATACACTGGAAGCCAAGTAGTGAACACCCATACGATAGGGTGAAAGCATTAGAACTCCATAAAACGGTCCATGTGATGCTTTGTAAGAACTGGGTATTAGCGTTGATTTCAAATTAGAAATATGTTATACACAGACTCTGTGCAGTATTTACAGTAATACAAACTTGATCAATAGCAAGTGAATATGGTCTAAATCTTAGATGTAACACAGCATGGGAGGTTGGGGATAAAAAATATACTTGTATACACAAGGCATATGAATCAAAGGTTAGAAGTCTGAATTAATGTAACCTATTCAAGTATTTGTATTCTATAGAGCAGAAATTATATTACAACTATTGATGGTAGTTGTATATTGAAACATCTTTAGCTATGAGGTAAAGAAATAATGTAGGTAAAGAAAGCACAGGTCCAAAAATCAATGTCATCTTCCAAAGAACAGTCGAGAAAATAAAATCAAGCCCAGGTTTCAAAATAATCATAGCTACAAAGGTATATGGCCAGCAACCAAAAATTAGGGTTACCAAAAAAGGAAAAATAATATTACATTCAAAGAGTACAGTTTCTCAAGCTCACAGTTAATTTACTTATTGCATCCCTTCTCTCAGCAATTTATCCAGATAGTTTATTTTATTCTCACTCCTCTCCCAACACCAAGCATTATCTGATACATTGTCCTTATAATAACATCATGAACGTATCTCTCTGCTACAATGACCTTCCTCTCTTCATTCCATGCTTCCTCTTGGTCCATCATCAGTTGTCCACACTCACTATCTAAAAAAAAAACCATAAACACAGTAATCAACCCGAAGGTCGGTTTAGTAGGTGATGGTAGAGCTCACCCGTGTACCAAGCCCGACGGCATGTGAATAATCACACATCAGGGTAGGGGGGCCAGTTCCTTTCCCTGTGCCGGTTATAGTTTCCCAGGAAGATCTGGTACCCGAAAAATCAACTAGCTTGGGTGGAGCTGCAGGTGCCCAGAGTGCCTTGCCCGGGAATCGAACCCGGGACCCTCCGGTCAGTAGTCCAACACTCTACCCACTGGACCATCGCGACCTGCACTCACTATCTATCCTTATCTAAACATTCCCTTTTCTACCATATCCAACAAGGCTTCACAGTGCCTTCCCTGGATTTATCCTCTTCGCCTGCAGTCTTCAGCTCCCTTCTTATATGTCATCCAAGCACCAAGCACTAAGTGCTCCACATGTCATCATGCACCATCTTTAACTTATTTTTTCATAATTGAATTTACTTTAATTTGTTATTGTGTCCATAAAAGAGCATATTGGGTAGCCTTTGAATAAATAAATAAGGCTAGAGGTGAAAATTCATGAAAGTATTCAGCCGTGTATCTTGATAACCACAAAACCGTATCATGACACAGAAATCTATCATTATTCTTGCTCGATTGTGATTTTCTGAGTTTTTTTTCTTGGGATGGGTCTCAAATCACAGTAAAAGAAAGATCTCTGTGGTTGTCATCAGCCTTCAAATAATTTATTGCTAGTGGGAGGGCAGACAATACAAGAAATCTGTAGTACTGTCACTACTTACATTGCTACCAAAGAGAAGTTGTGTTAGTTTGAATATTCAGAAAATAAAAAAAAAGACTGCTATTTTCTGAATTCATATAGTATTAAATGAAGTTTGATGTTGAATCACTATCATCCCTCAGCATTGCCCATGTATTCCATTTCAAATATGATAATGTTGCATAAATATTGCCTATGCACATGTGAGAATCATATTTTACTGTGAAGAGACACATTATGTATAGCACCTTTCAAACTATACATGTAGTTCTGAAGTCTTATTCTCGAATGTAAATTTCTTAGCTAGTAGCACATGGTTTAGCCTATGTCGTAAAATTAATAAAAATATTGGGATTCTGTCCATTTCACCTTTTCAACTAGGGTTTTTTCCAGTCTCCCGGGGGTTTCTCCTTGATTGAATGGGTGTGAGTGGTGTTTAGGATGTTAATGAAGATGTTTGGAAAAATTGTTGGCCAATCATGCTCACTAAACCCAGAAGAGGCCTTTGGTATTTGAGGTGAAATGTTGAACCAAAAGAGTGAAATACATAAGCACCAAGATATTACTTGATTTATTTGGCCTAAAAATGTTTCTCTTAAGAGTAGAAACTTTTATAACTCAAAAATATTTCCTCAACCAAACTTAATTTTACTATCCAATAGATATGCATTTGGGTCGTGGTGGTCCAGTGGGTAGAGCATTGGACTACTGACCGGAGGGTCCCGGGTCCGATTCCCAGGCAAGGCACTCTGGGCACCTTCAGCTCCACCCAAGCTAGTTGATTTTTTGGGTACCAGATCTTCCTGGGAAACCATAACCGGCACAGGGAAAGGAACTGGCCCCCCTACCCTGATGTGTGAATATTCACACGCCGTTGGGCTTGGTACATGGGTGAGCTCTACCATCACCTACTAAACCGACCTTCGGGTTGATTACTGTGTTTTTGGTTTTTTATATGTACATTTGACATTCAATGAATATTTAACGAAAAAATGTTATCCCTAAGTGTGATTACATCCTTATACAATATGTTCCACTGAAACACTATTTTGATGTTAAAAAAATACTACCTAATTTGCATTGTGGGGAGGGGATGGACTAGAGGTAAAAACTGAACACTTTACTGAAAAGAAATTTAATGTTGCAGAATTGGAATATGATATCAGACCAAGGGAAATATAGAATTAAGGATAATTATTCGAGAAAATGGAATGACGGGGGTTAAATGAAAATGGAGCTTTATAGATATGGAACTACTTATCAACTTACCTTAGTTTCAAACAGCCTCACAAGCTTAATAGACATATATATGAAATCCTTGGAAATAAGTAATATATGCACGATGGTGCATACACTAAAGAGTTAAATCAACGGATAACTTTTTAGCAACATTTCTCCATGTGGGAAATATTCAAGGAAAATCTTGTTTCACTGCATGGAAGTTCAAAACTTAATAAGTGATAAAAGTACATATTGCATCACATGGGAAAAGTTAGGAAGGTTATAAGTGAAATTTTACTATATCCATCTTGTTGTTGAAATTCTTATTCAGAAAATCATTAAAACATTGATTTTGTTCTATTGACATCCATATGGGCTATGCTACACAATCATTGTTGACACTTTGTAGGCAAATACATACAGGGATTCGATAACACAGGCCAACAGTGTTTTTGGTGCCAGAGCTTTTAATGCTGATTTAAAGAACAATTGGGGTGCTGAATCCAATTATGACACTAGTTTTTTTCCTATCAGCTATAGTTTTCAAAATATAGATATGTTGTTACTTACGTAAAAAAATCTTCTACATGATGATATGGGAATATTATATTAATAACACAGGCCAACAGTGGTTTTGGTGCCGGAGCTTTTAATGCTGATTTTAAGAACAATTGGGGTGCTGAATCCAATTATGACACTAGTTTTTTCCTATCAGCTATAGTTTTCAAGATATAGATATGTTGTTACTTACGTAAAAAAATCTTCTACATGATGATATGGGAATATTATATTAATAATTATCTCATTGGCCTACAATATAGAAATATACATAAAACTTATTGACAGTTTATTGAAAATAAAAGGAACACCACAGAGTGGTTATAAATTAGTATACTTATAGATTTATTTAACTTTGAAAATTATTTTCCGGAATATATCAAATATTAAAACAACCAATCGTAAGATGTGCCATATCTAAAAAAGTAGAGCTGTTAAATAAAAACGGATTTCATATTTGGATTCAGCTCTACAAATATAGTTAAAATCATCACAAAGGTTCCCGGCACCAAAAAAAAAATTTTTTTTGTAGGCCTGTGTAATGAATAAGGCTAAAGTGGTAGCAAAACGTCTGAATAATGGCATTTCATCTTAGTTTACCTGCTACCTCCAACTTTTTAACTGTTCCGGTGTTGAGCAACAGCATAAAATAGCTGGTTTGATTATGTCCGATTTTAAAAGGCAGCTTAAACAGCTTCATACAATTTGTAACCAGTTCGTTTATCTGTAATTATAACTGTTCATTCAAAATTCTACATCTCCCAAAATATATTGCAAACCCATCATGAGTAAGTATCACTGAATCTATTTCTCATTTAATTATATCCCATTACATTTGACAAGGGATAACCTGGAGTTTTCTGGTACAGTCCAATGTCTCTGCTGTTTTGATGATTATTCTGAGTCAATTTACAAAGATATCTTTGGGTTAACAGACATTTAATGTGCTGCAACATGCCAAGAAATAATGCCATTTAATAAGACAAGGTCATTTCAATGACTTTGCTATTGATAAATAGTGACCATGAGAGAAAACGAACTTTTTGCTCATTTATGTATTCAGTTATTTTCTTAAAATGCAAAGAGATTTCCATATTAATACAAATTGGAGCATTTATTAAATAGCATTAACGTTGTTTTATTCAACAACTAACACTTGACCAAAAATAAAATTGTTCCATAATAATCCCATATGGTTAACTGATATCAACAACAGGTGAATATTTGATGAGTTGCATAGGACATTCTTAAAACGAAAGAGTTCCTTAAGAAACAATTCATTCACAATTACTTACAAGCTGTACATTCAGCAACAACAAATTTCAACAAATTCACAAAATTTGGAATAAATTGCATTAAAAAAATTTGATAACCACCTTCACATCAATCACACATCACTCATACCACTTCTGAACATTGGAAGTCAGTTGCTTTTTGTATTTTTTCACGAGGTTTGTGAAAGTTGCATCCTCTGTATTCACTTTCCTTTTCAGTTTCCTTTCCTGTAAACAGCAAAGAGAGCATTAGAAGTTTGTCAATTTCAAGCACTTTAAAAAATGAAGCAATACATCTATCAGCTTGGGTGAGATGAACCACCAAGCTTAAATATTGGCATTATTAAACAATTTGATAATATCAGTTGTATTCTTGTGCCCACCAATACATCAAATTAAAAAAAAAAAGGAATTTAAAAGTGGTAACTCATTTAAAATTGATTAGAATAGATCTTACATATTTCCCAGCCTATAAGACAAACCCTAACTTTTCAGATTAGAATTTACAAAAAATACTTGGATAAGACAGAAAAGGATTAAAGTACTTTGATGTTAACACTTTATGAAGGAAATTAAATTTTTACATTTAAAAATTAGCAATTGCACATATATCAATGTTTATTCATTGTAGAATCCCAGAAATTCATCATCACAGCTGCTAAATCATATCTCCAGTTATTTTCACTGGAGTTACCTCTTTCCCCTAACATAATATCATCTTCAATTAGATGTAGAGCATTGCTAATTTCACATTTTAAGAAGACATTATGATAGTCTTAGTTTTAACTTTCCACCAGGGCTTTTTCAATCACAAACACTAGAAATCGATGGCCATTTCATTCTTCCCATCAGTATAAGGTCGTAAGTTGGTGCCTTATAACCTTTCTTTCATATTCAAATGGTAGTTTTCGTGGCAGTTTTAGTGGAAGCTTGAACTATTAAGGAGCACATGAGCCTAAGTTTTTTTACTCATACCTTCTGCATTTACTATTTGATATTATTGAAATCTGTATGAAAAGCAACCATTTTTTATGCCCTTATGACATTGTCATACTACTTAGGTTGAATGTCTGTAGACTTTAGTTTATCAGGAGATAAAATGTGTATTTGTATTAGCAGAGGGGCAACATACCCATTAGCCCAAGTTGTATTAAGTTTTGTGACAGCACCATATGTGAGATGAAACTAGACACACTGCATTAAATGAATTTACAATTTAAATGGGAATATTGTTAGGAAGTACTTTAAGTGAAGTATTAAAGCTCTGCCACTGACTCAAAACAGTAATACTATTATTGAAATTTGTAATCAAGGCTACAAATTCCTAAGACTGATGTAGGAAAAAATACGATTGTGAATATTTATTGGCTTGCACTTATAGGTCATAGTTATACCCTAATACCCTCAGCTTATAATATGTATGCTGATTTTAGAGCACATATTGAAGTAAAAAAAGTGCATCTTATGTGCTGGGAAATAAGGTAATTTGAAATAAATATAGGTAATTATCATTAGAGCGTATGTAAAGTGTTTCATATCAGTCACTACAGTACTGAACTAACTTCCTCTCTTTTACATGGAAGATAACACTAGACCATAAAACCATACATAAAAAAAACCATGTTATGAATATCTGTTAATCACCATATCAAGTCTGACTTCAAGCTAGCATTCCATTCCATTGCCTTCCCATTAAATATGAATTTAACTTTTAAATTTGCATCAAATTACAGTAAAATAGCAATGTGAAAGCATGTTCCACCAATGAAAACATTTTATGTTTTGTAGTAGATTAAAGCAATCCAAAAAAGACAACATGAAGAAGAATTTCATAACATTAGGATTCATCAGTTATGAGGCATATTTATTCTCCTGGGCTTAAGGTGTCACAATTTTGGGAAGAAATGAACTTTAGTTGACAGTATCAACTGAAAAATTGGTGACATATAATACCTTTCAACAAAGTTGCAATGGAAATGAGAATGCAATCTAAAATTGCCTTGTGGGTGAACATCGATGGACCAACATTCATGGAAAAAACAAAAGTATGAATAACTAGGACAAATTTTCTTAGTGCCACTGAGACTTGATGCATTTCTGTTCAAGCTGGAAGAAATACATTTAAAGAGGTCATGGGAGATGAGCCTGATGTCATGACATATATTGCCTGGGTTAAACTGGATTGTATGCTTCTGGAAAAATTTTATGCTTATAACACTTGAAAATGAACATAAAAACGTGAATAAACACAAGTCACTTTTGAAGATGACCTATTACAATGTTTTTACAATTAATGAAATGCATGCATATTCACAAGATGTTTTCAAAGTTAGTGAAAATGCAATTTGCAGAGTGAAAACTGAATTTTTTTTGTGAAAAATGGCAGATTAACAATATATAATATATTGAGGGGCTAGGAAAAATCCAAAACTTGGAAGATTATTTTGAATTCATGGCTCCTAAACACTAAACTTAACTATTAATACCTTTATTTGTATGTGAGAGTGGTCTCATGCATAACACAATATAAGAAATCACACGGTAAATAGATTTAAAGAGCAGGTACAACAGTATTAACTTTCAAACCTACAATGACATTAGTTGAATCCCAATAATATTGCAATGATTTCTCGATTTTGAATTTTTATGAAATGGCCCTGATTTATACAAAATAAGTATTTGTTGTAAAACCACTTTAAAAGTATTCCGCTCAGTGGGGAAAATTGTCACAATTAGAATACACTACGAATCTGTGACTTTGCAATGCAGTAATCAGTATTCACTTTTTATAAAGTTTAATATTCCTCCTTACAGATTACTAATTAAAAATTCTAATATTATTCTTCAATAGGAATGAAATGAAAATGAAGACTAACAATATTTGTGGGTTTACATATAATAATTATGCTTACCATACTTCGCTGCATCCTTGCATCAGAAACTTTCCGTACTTTAGGTTGCTGTAAAAGTGCCTTCTTTTTCTGCTTAATCTTTTTCACGTTCTCCACATGAGTTTGCAACTGATCCTGAAGTTTTCGCTTTGACCTCAATGAGACTGCACCAGGTTTGCCCTTTAAACCACCATACTTTGGGACATTATCTTCCGAAAGTTCATTTGCATTTGCACCTTGAAAATTCTTACGGCCACCTTTGTCTCTATTTCTAGTGCTAGAAGAGGGATTCTTTTCGTTTCCTTGATACAATGGGTTCATTGCTTGACTTTTCAGTAGTCGCTTATGTCTGGCATTTAGAATTGCTTTATTCTCTATTGAGAACGCCACTATTGGTCTCTGGAAGAGGAAAATACTTTATCATGAGCATGAATATCACCATTTTACAAATGAAAAGGTTTTCAAAGCAATAAATATGAAGTTTCGATTACTTTATTTATTATATTATTTTTTTAATTGACTTTAATTGAAATTTACATGTGGGACACTTGTAATGACTATGAAATTACTCTTCTTACTCCAAGTAATTTGTAGATTATTATATTTTTGGACTGAAAATTAATTTTTTTTAATTACCCAAGTGAACTTCCAGACTTATGAGCCAACTGTCAATTCCAATTAAAATAAATATGGATTAATGCATAATAAAATTAATGACATTGCTTTTAATAATCAAACCACTTTACTTTTCCACATAAACTTTTTAATTTTTACAACCCAGGTTTCGTTATAGGATAACATCATCAAGTAAAGTGGTTTGATTATTAAAAGTCAGTATGAAGATTTTCCACCAAGTTACGCCAGAAACTGTTTTATTTAATGACATTGCTTCATAAATGGTTCATTTTTCTGAATAATAATCTATTGGCTTTTAAAATATTTCTAGAGAGTACAAGAAGATAGCATTAATCCAAGGTACATAACTGTATTAAGCCTTTTAAAATGGTGTCCACATTATTTGTATAGCGAATTAGGCAGGAAAAATACAACAATATTCATGTCTTCACATAAGACACCCTTACATACCTTGTCAGGAGCAAATATGTCTGGATTGTTATTAATATTCCTCAAGGCTTGCAAAGCATGCTCATGTTTAGAAAATGACACAAAGCCATATCCTTTAGATTGTCCCACACCATTAGCATCAATATTTTTTAAATTCCTCATAATTTTGGCCTAAAAAATTAGAAAAATTCATTATCAGGGTTATTACTCAATGAAAAATATTTTTGGCAAAGAAAAATAAAAAGAAGAGTTATTGTTGCTTCATAAAAAAAACTATTAATTTTTTTCTCCTAATGTTCATGAGCTGCCATGACACGTGAAAACATCTTTTAAAACAGGCTGCAATTTAATTAACAAGTCAATGTTTTCTCACATAGACACATCAAATATCAATAAATAACATTTTTTCAACTTACATTTTACAGGCTGTATCTTTCAAAGCATATTTCATAAAATTGGCAATATTTTTTAGAAGTCAAGAACTAAACTAGTACCTTCGTCTAACAGATTTATCCTCATGTATCTTCCAAATCACATTTCCTTATAGCATACCCTGTACAATGTTGGTAGCAAAGTATACAATACTGATAAAATTATTTTGGCTTGACTTTTTTGAGATATAAAGCCCTTGATCCCCAATGATTTAATTAAAGTTGTATCATGATACCATTCAATGCCTCAAAATAAAAATTCTGATTAAAATGACTATTGTGAATGTAAAGATATATACCTAAAATGTAGAAAAATTAATCTAACACCTTATATGCCCCTAGTTTCTATGTACCCAAAATAAAAACATTAGCTTTACTATTAAAAAAGCAAAAGGGAACGTACTACGGCCGAATGAATGCAATGAATACAAGTAACCCAAAGCCGTACTCTTGGGGGCACTAGTTATCCTTATTCTTTGCACCCTCCCCCGTGTCCCCTAACTAGTGCCCCCAAGAGTACGGCTTTGGGTTACTTGTATTCATTGCATTAGCTTTACTGTATTTTTTGCAAGAAAAGTCAGTACAGGAGTGCACTCATTTCATATTTTATTAGAAAAGTAGAAGTTCCAACTTGGATGGGCCATTTGCAGTCAGTAGGTATTACTATTTGGGGAGGGATTTTTTCTTAACTTAATTTGATTATTTTTGTTTTTGTCAATCAGCCTTCAGGATTCTCTGTTGTATCCATTCCACATTCTTTGGCTTTACTTTAACACACAGTATCACTTTTTTTGGTTTTGGACTCATTTCCCATCATCTTTCTCCTCCTGAGAAAAAAACTCAACTTCCATAAAAACCAAATTTCATGAATTATACTGAAGCTCCTGCGTGAAAATACATATTTAAATGTAATATAGTTTGCTAGTTTCACAAACAGAATAAATTCCCTATATTCCAACTACAGTCATGTCAGCTTAGCCAGTAATGATAACCACATCTGGTAATGAGAAGACAAGCTATGTACATTGTTGTACTTGCAAGTTGTGCTGATGGTCCAAAACTTCCTCCTTTGTTAATCTATAAATGAAAAATACTGCCTAAATGAACGATTCCACATTGAATTCATATTCGCGTCCATTCCAACAGATGGATGGAGAGAGTATCAAGTCTTGGTTACAGAAGGTGTGGTCCATTCATTCAGGAGGTCTTTCGAAGAAATTCCCTTTATTAGTGTCTGATAAGGCTCATAAAATGGAGTTAGCAAGAAGCCTTCCGACTGTAATAAGGTTGAATTTGGCCATAATTCCTGGTGGATTATTTTCTTAATTGCAGCCTCTGGACATTTCAGTTTTAGCCAAACCATTTAAGGAATTCATGCATGAAGAATGAGTGGATGGAGGCACCAACTCATGATGTCACACTGACAGGAAGAATTTCTGAATTTCAATTGTTTTCTTGTGTTTGTGAGCGGGTGAAGAAGTTTTGGCAGAAGTTTAAAAAAGTGAGACTATTATAAAAGCTTGTAAAATATATGTCATTAGCAATGCGCTCTAGATGAAAATGAAATTTTGCATGAGGGAAGTGGCAACTCCAGTGAAAATAACTATGTACATGATTTTATCAGCATTGATGACAAATTTCTGGGATTTTACAATTAATAAACGTTTATATAGTTGCTAATTTTATAATCTAACAATTCATTTTTTTCCATCAAAAGTTAACATTAAGATACTTTACGATCTGATCCAAGAATTTTTCATGAATTCTAACATGAAAAATCATAGTACGTTTTAAGTACCAGGAAACATGGTACATTAGACAGCACACGAGGCTTGTTCAAAAAGTTCCTGCATTTTTTATAGCTCACCTCTAGTTGGTTATTTATTAATCTGCTTGGAGGCATTGTGTTCATGGAAACTTCTCGGATAACTACCTTCAACCACTTTGATAATTTCTTGTTTTGTTGATTAGTTATGGCCGCTTATGTTTAGGGGTGATTAACGAGTGCGGCGAAAAATTGGATCTATGGGAATTAGCTCTTTTAATGAGCAGTGTTGTGCATGTGCTTCCCTGCTGTGGGTTTTTTGATAAGAATATCAGTTCACAATCCTTACACTTTTCCCACAAATGTTTATATCTTTTCACATCCTACGAATTTTATTTTTTCTCAATGTATGCTTTATTTCATTTATTTATTATAATTTTGCATTGCCCTGTAACAACAGTAACATTTCTACAATCTTTGTTTTAATGATTTTTGATTAATTTATGATTGAAAACGACAAGAGTTTAGGCAGAAGAAGGGACTAGTCTCAGTCTCGAACCAATAAATACGTTTTATTATTATTATTATTAAAATTGAAATAACATTGTTATGCTTTATACACATAAACCCATTAATTTACTACCATGTAATGGAAAAATAAGTATTTGTAGTTACCAATTTGAAAGAAAATTTCATTACCTCTTTAATGACAGCTTCATGTCCAGCATGTTTCTTGAAGAGTCTCCTGAGTTGCCGATCAGAAAATTCTGGTGGAATATTATGGACAGCAAGCCTATACCTGGACACAAACATGTTTAAATTCTTCAACATACTCGTCTTCCATTCATCTAACTTCACTCTTCTAGTCATATCATTCACAGATACACCATTGGCTGCTTTACTTCCAGCTGTTATGACTGAGAAAACAAATAATTTTATTCTATATTATGTCTCTTAAAACTCATGATTTATTGAACCTACTTCAAAATACCATGAGTGTTTTTACTCATATTCATTATTTAGATTACATCCGTTAAAACTTTTTCTAGAAGAAAGAGGACCAAGTATTTGCGTATAAATTACTCATTGTTAGATATATGCACATTTGAAAAATACAGTGACATTTTCTGTATGAAGACATCGACATAGGTTAACAGATATATTAAACATCGTTGAATAATTTGACTTAAAAGAGACTATGATAAAACTTTCCCTAAGGTGCAATTTCAATATGTGTTCAAATAATTTATGACTATATTACTAGCAATATCGACTTAGTTATTTAATTTAATCTTTAATGATTATTAACTTTATGAATTTCAGCTAGACAACTGAATAATTAAATGGAACACAAGGAGGCAAAAGTTTTCTTGAGGAATTTTTCCTAGGCAAGAATGTTGATGAGCTATTTTTCATGCTTACCACTGAAATAATGCCACACTACAATGAACTGGTTCCTTAAAGAATTATATTGATGAAAATGTGGTTAAAGAATGAATGCAAAAATAATGAAATATGATGTGTGAACTATTGGCTGTGAATGCAAAGGTAGGCAAATTTTATTGGCTATAGGCATTTGCCTAACTTTGTTAAAATAATGAATGAAAAAAGGTGAGTTATGACAAGAATGGTTATGATATAATGATGAAAATGATGAGACGGAATCTGAGGATGGGTTGAAAGAAAAAAAAAGGATGTTTCAAGGTAAATTATTGAAAATGAAATGGAAGTTCCAATGATAATTAGAAAAACTCTTTCAAGAAGTCAGAAGGGATGTGAGGATGATTAAATGAGGAAAGAGTAATAAGTGGCTGACTTTAAGCAGGAAGGCAGGGAAGCCACTTCAATGCACTTCGCACAAGTTGTACAGTAGAGATATAAACATTAGCCTAAGTATAAACAGTACATTATTATCTGTTTCTTCTGGTACTTCGCTGAAATGCCTTTAATAATGTTGGCAATTCTCAATGCATATACTGCTATACTACACTGCTCTGCAAATTGATCATATTTGATTTAAAAAAGCTGCGAGAAATGCCACAGCATTAAGTTTTGCAGAGTCTCCCATTGATACATTCACAAATGTAGGAATTTCACAGTATTGAATCATTTGCCTTGATCGGAATTGGACCTCAGAACACTCAGCTGAGTGCTTCAAACCAGTTAAGCTACTAAAAGGAGGGCACCGACATGAAAAAGATTTCCAGTACCCTGACTGGAAATTTAGATATCTGAATGTGGAAACTGGGAAGAGAAGTGATGATTCTCTGAAATTCTAACATATGCAATCACATTTGGTTTTTGGTATGTTGAAATTGCTGTCCTTTCAAAAATTCTCTTTAAACATGACTATCAAATGCTAAAGTCCATATGCTTAAATATGAAGTGCTGTAAAATTAGTTGCCGCAATATGTAGTACATGGCTCTAGTATAGCTTGTGCCATGTAAGTTAGGACTTAGGTCCACCAAAATCCTTCCCTAAGCCAGTAGATTGCTGCTAATAAAACATGTTTGAAAATTATATGTCATAGAATTGTAAGGAAATGGAATCTTTATATATTATTTCACCAATGACTTACTGCTCCTGATTTAAATGTTACCAAAGGACACAAAATGATATTTACTCAATGCAGAGGGAAAACAAACATATCAATTTAAACTCACAAATGCAATAATATGTAAATGCATAGCAAAAGACTCACCTCCTTCTTTGACCAAATATAAATTACGACCATCTTTCGGTGTCTTCTGTTTGAGTTCGTCAATCCTTTGCCTTGCCTCTTCACGGCTAATTGCAGGTACAGCAACTATTTTAGAACAGTCCAAGGTTAACTCATCATCCTCAGCTGCCAAACAAGCACTGGCACTTTGACTTTTCTATTGGACAAGAAAATATAATTAAAAATTAGTAAGCTCTTAAACTATTTTACCATGTAAAAGACATGTTGATCAATGAATTTTCTACAATTTAGCACATTCCAAGTACGAGGGTTGTTCCGTAAAGAATAAAAATTTAATTTCATGCTATGTAGTTAGATTAATGTGAAATGTATATGCATTACAAGTTGCATTTATATGACTCCATCATGGCATAGAATCCTTCCCAAAACACCAAAGGATTACATTTGTTGCGGAAAAAAATTTTCTGAGCCTCAATTTGACAGCTAAGTTCAAAACTGACTCTCCCATGCTACTGTGAAATATATTCTGGGAATGACCAGACCCTCCTCCTCCCCTAACTGAATGCTCAAAGATGCTCCTATTCAATCTTTACTGGAGATAGATGCAAACCATTAATGAGATTTGAAAAATGATTGAACATCCCTTGTTTAAAAAAACTTGAAGAAAACAATTTTTCCGTGAAGGTCAGAAATTTATGTGCTACAATAATATTATAACATTGTAGGCATTCTCTTAAAGAGTTTTACTGGCATCATAAGATTAAACAAGGCAAAAGGATTGTTTGTTTTAACAGCACAGATAATGGTTTGCTATTGAAATAAGATGATGCCCTTGAGTACAACACTTGAGCCTCCTTAGAGTAACTAAGTAAGTTTCACTAATAATTGAAGCCATTCAAGCAAGAACCCAAACATTGTAGGTTGAAACTTTTCAATTGCCTGCCAAGAAAACTAAAAGAAATCTGGAACCTCCCACAGTTTAAACAAAAACTATACCAATATCTTATGTTCAATACATTTTATTAGGTGAATTCATGTATTTGAATTAATCTGGCTCCTTATGTAGCTAAAAGGTTTGTTGTTTTTATACGACCTGCTCAATACATATAAACCACACACCCTGGAATCAATTAAAATTATTATTACCATTAATTAATTTAGTTAACTAATTAATTGATCAATTATTATTAGTTAATTAACTTAGGTAATATTAGCAATCTTACCTTAAATTTGACAAACGCTGTGCCTTTTGAGTGCTCTGTCACTGGATCTACACAGACAAGAGCATACACCACAGGTCCAAACTTTTCCATAAACCCCTTCAATTCTTCAGATGTTGTTTGAAAAGAGACGTTCTTCAAAAATACAGTGCACTCCCTATCCAAAACATTTGGTGGTGCCCTCCTTGATGAACCTTCATTCTCATGGAACTGGTGCTTGGTGCCACCTCTGTTGCGAGGGCTATGAAAAAACAGCAAGTACATAAATATGATCATAGGTTTTGAATATAAATTTAAATAATAACGAAGAAAATGAATTGTTAGTTTAAACTTCAAAATTTAAATCTTGGTCCAAGAATAGTATAAAAAAACTTTCATCTTTATCATGTCGATTGTAGTATCCTAGTATTGAGGTCTATATTTCAGGAATTAAATTTTCTTTAATTCTTGTCAATTTACATTGTTTTTAATACTGTAAATGAAAAATATCATCAGCAACTATTCTCGTAACTCTGCCTATCATCATCACAACACCACAGGAATGTACAACATCCATAATGGTAACATTAGAACTAAGGCATTGAAATTAGGGTCCAAGGAAATGGGCATCAAATTATATAACAAATTACCAAAAAGTATAAAGGATACTACAGGAACTACGGCATTTAAAGAAAAATGAAAAAGATACTAATAATGTAATATGTTCTGCTGGGTTGACTAATATCTCAACAATATTCCTGATCATTGAGCTCATATTTCATTAAGGATAGAGCACAGGTAGTACTAAGCCCAATGACATGTAAAATTAATATGTCACAGTACGAGGCCAGTCCTTGCCCTTACCGACCATCAAAAAACTGTCCGAATTATAGCTGATGAACTTAATTTAGGAAAATCAACTGTGCACACTATTTTAACCAAATATGATGGATGGATCCATCACCATGACAATGCACCTGCATATTCAGCATTGATTGTCAACCAATTTCTGGCAAAAAATTCAATCGCCATCCTTGATCATCCTCCTTTTGCAGATCTTACCCCCTGAGACTTTTTCCTAATCCCAAAATGCAAAAATGTGATGAGGGGACATCACTGGGAAGATGTGGACAGAATAAAGCCAGCAACAATCAGAAAACTAAAAAGCGTAACTGCCAAGGACTTCTAAGGGTGCTTTGAACAGTGGAAAAGAAAGAGGATGGAATAAGGGCATAGCAACGAATGGAGAGTACTTTGAAGGGGACAAAATCAATGTAGACTAAATTTTGCAAAATAAAGTTTTTATGGAACATTTTTGGAATTTTGCATGAAAAATGAGTGAACATAGAGAAGTTAATAAAAGATAGAGAAATAAATGGAGCTGGAAAAATGAGAGATACAATACAACAGAAAAATAGTATGTGAAAGAGAGAATCAGAAAAGAATTGTAGTAAAGGATTAAAAAAAGCCTCGTCACTTAAAAATTATGCTTATGGGAATGGAAAAAGCAATATGATGGCAATTGAAATTCATTTGAAAGTTGCCATTATCATATGAGATAAAGCGAGAAAAGTAAGAGTCTTGTGACACTAACTGAGGCAAAGAAGGGATTAAAGTATCAACTTGCTTAACATCTGTTCACCACCAATTACTACCAGCTGTGGAGCTATTGATTCTAATTTCATTACTGAGTAAGAAAAGATCAAACTACCAATGCATGAGGTAGCAAAAAATGAAAATTAAACAAGATAGCAGTAAAAAAGATTTACAGGCAAAAATGTTTACAGAGTTATCTCCGATATGTTGTCATGGGAGGCCCCGTGGTAAACCAATGATAAACCAACCCTTCCCACAATCAATGACCTTTTGAATTTAGGTATGTCAAAAAAGTCAATGGTAATTCTGCTAACAGTAAAGATGCCATTTAGAAAGTTCATTTAACCCTCTAAGAGTTTCTGTGAATGTCTTGGAAAATGATACTCCCAGCTGAAGGAATGATCAATCATGAAAACATACAATCAAAACCATTTATTTAGAAATATATGTAAATTTTTAACAATGAGAAGTCCCTAACCAGAGAAATAATGTTCCACATAGTATTAAATCCAGGTTATTAATAATTATAATTTGCCTACCTCGAAATTACAATCGTAATTCAGTAGAGTAACCTACATTTTGCTGTTTGCATTGAAATCTTTCAACATGACATCTAATATTTGAGCATTAACTTTATAGTAGTAGTAATTTTAAAGGAGGCGACCAACAGCTGAGGTCATTCACCAAAGGGGATGGACGGGAAAGGATGAAGGGTGGAGAGAAACCCTGTGTCGGCATTAGCCTACTCTTAACGAAAGGCACCAATGGGTCCGCGGCTTAACGTCCCATCCGATGGATGGCATACTCACTCAAAGTGCCCTCCACAAAGAACCTCAATTAGAGATTAGGCTACCACGTAAAAATAACTGCCACCTCCAAGATTTGAATCCAGGGCCTCTGGGTGGGAAGCCAGTATGTTAGCCACTGTCCCTATGTCTTCATTGTGCATGTGACAGGCAAATTATTTTTTTAAGTCAATTCAGACAAACAATAGGTTCATAAGTTATGTCTTTTGTGAGCTAAAAAAATATAGTTTTTACCAAAGAAAAAAAGTTATGCACTACAAATTTTGTTGGAGAAGTAATTCCTAATTTTAACTTAAATTTTGAAACTCAAGAATCTATGCATCTGCAGCATTTAACCTGTTTATACAGATCCTTAACTCATATCATAATGCTTCCCCATATTTTTTTTAACATTTGCCAACACTACAATGTAATTTATATGGGGAAAGTGGGGTGTCTAGGTATTCAATGGATTGGAGCATGACAGGAGAGGAGGTATATTTTACTGAAGGTGACAATGACATATCCACAAAAAAAATCCCCTTCATAATGACTTTTTCACTCTTTTGGACAATTTTCAATTGCATGATAGCAGACAATGAAGGGAAAATCATTCAAAGGGTATATTCATCAGATTATGACTACCTCAAGTTCTTGAAATGGTATTTTGGATGCTCTTACAATGAGCTATCCTTTCTTTTCTCTACGGTTCTATTATAGTGTAGAAGAGACTCCATAGTTTCAATCTCACCCCAAAATAAAGACTATCTATCTATCCTGGAATAGAAGTGGCAAAAAAAACAAAAAAATCTCATACTTAAAAGGTCCATACTTTAGAGGCACAGAAAGTTAAGGATGTTTGATTGAAATTTAATGGGTCAGTAGGAAGTCACTATCAACAACTACCGTACCTCTCCTCATACTCTTCTTCTTCTGCATCTTCGTCAATGTCCAGTCCTTCACTACTTGATTCATCTTTCCCTGATAAATCTTCTTGAGTGGTTTCCTCATCGTCCTCATTTTCTGACTCATGTGCTTCAAGGGTTTTCTTTTCAACTTCTTCTTCTTCTTCTTTTTTAACTTCAGTTGGCTCTGATTTTGGTTCTGGAGGTTGATAAGTCTTCATGAATAACCCTTTGGGAACTGCCCAATCTAGAACAATAATCCTTCCTGAGAAAAGAAAAGAAGAATGGAAATAATAAACAGCAGGCCAAGATGGCATCTCAGTGCATTACATAGACAAAGTATAAACTTGAGGCTTGGTTTTTGAAATGCACGATGGGGTAAATGGACAAGAAAGGACTAGAGTGGAAGGAGTTAAGGGAGAAAATGGCGAGTGACCAAGAGAGGGGCCTTACTGGGCTATCTACTCATGTGTTTCTCATCAGGGAATATTTTCCATGCTATGGAAAATTTTTGTCATCACTTTCCTCACAATCCATAAGATACATTCAACACTTTCACACTGACCAGTGAGGAATCAATTATCAACAAGGAATCCACCAACTCCAGCCATTAATAATTTGGAAAATTCCTCCAAACCAGTAATCTCATTCATTCAAATAAATTAGCGGGTAATATAATTGGTGACTCCACCACACAATACTGAATTCTTCAATAAAAAATGTTACCTATCCAAGGCATTCACTTATCTAAAGCAATAAAGCTTTTTCCTTCCAACTCTAAAAGAAGTTATTTTCATGTATCGCAAGCTTTTACATGTTATCGTACCATTGTGCAATTTTGTCAAGAATTAGTTTTCTATATAATTTCAAACAAAAAAGTGATGTTTCGTGTAAGAATAAAGAATGTGAATAATGTTCGGATTCGATCCCAAAGAGAGCGGACAGTAGATACACAATAAAATTGTAGCAGTAATTTTAACAAAATGATGACAATAATTACCCAAAAACGGTTTTGCATTGCACTCAGTTATTGCTTTCTCAGCATTTTCTTTAGACGAAAACTGAACAAATCCACAACCAACGAGTTTCCCATCAGGTCTGTACAAAATATTAACTTCTTCAATGGTGCCATAGTCCTTTAAGTGCTCACGCAAACTCTCCTCCGTCACCTACGAAAATAAGAACATAAATGATATTAATATTGATAATTCGTTCGATTTTCACACTTTGAATTCCAGTTCACAAAACGATTTAATATCACTTCCTGCATCAGTTACTCAAATTTACAAACCTTGAACGGCAAATTACGAATAATTATCCTTCCAGCCTTATTCACATAGCGGTTATTGGTCACATCTCTATCAATGTTCTCTGTTACAACCTTAATTTGCTTCTTAGCCACATTAGGTAACTTTGACTGGATTCCATCCTTTTTCCCTTTTGTGGTCAAATCATTCTCACTTGGTTGCAAATTAAGTTTTTTCAACTTCTGCTTAGAAATTGACGGTGGAAGATTCGCCTTTTTTATTTTTAACGGTTTTCGTCTCCTTACTTTCTTTCCTCCTAGTGACAAAAACAAAATTAGTGATCAGTCATTAGGATTACTATATATAAACACATTTAACTTCCGGCACTTACTGTGTGGCATTTTCCAGCAAATGAAACACCACTAAAATTGAACTGATCCTCCTCGGATAAAAGGATTAATATATCAACACGGAAATGTTCAAGGAAGATTACATTCCCCTGATTCTTACACGTGTGTTTACATTTTTTAAAAACAGCATGCTTCTGAACGTGATGCGTGATTCACTTGTTTGACGGAGTTCGATTCCTTCCATTTTCTCGATTGGCAGATACGATAGAAGTCCTAAAGTAGTTTTGACCTTTTGTCAAAACATACAATACCTTCATCAATAAAATTTGATAGTCTATTTAATTCATTTTAAATATTAGTTTAAACTATTTACTTTATTATTTAGTAACCCTATAAACATTTAGACCAAAGTCTCTCCTAATTGGTTCATCTTTACACGTAGTATTTTGAGTAGCGCGGGTGATTTTATTTTGGTACTCAAAATTTCACTATTTGGTTTCCAGCGTGGAATTGTTCAAAAGAGATGAGATCATCAGCGAATAATTTCTGTTATCGATGTATAGACAACAGGAAATATGTGAGATCAAAACTTTCAAGAGAATCTCTGCGAATATGAAGTTAATATTCGAAGATGTGTGTAGTCACACCCAGTCTGTAAGTTTGGAAAAAATATCTTTTGTAAACGATGTAATAACTTGACGAAAAAGTTAAAAAAAAGAATTTATTATTGGATCATCACTTTTCATACTCACTTGATGCATATTATCATGTAGTTCGTCTATCATTACCGTGTTCCGTTATATCTAGGTGCAAAACACTTTCCCACACAGCAAAGTGCATTGTATATATTTCACATTCATAAACGCTACATAAAAAATTTGAATTCTAGGCAGTGCTCAAATATCCAAGGGTAATATTTTTCAAAGATCCCCAATTGAACACATAGACGTTCAAAATTAACATTCGTTTAGCATTAAATAAACATTTTATCAATGGATTTGGATTTTTTCCAAATCCATCCATGTCCGTCCACTTAACATCTTATGGCGAATCGACACATGTAGTTCAGTATATCACACTCAAGAGACAATTACAACTGCGAACTTAATATCATAAGATGGATTGCAACAGGAAATAGATACACCAGGTTCATAGATTCAATGCCTGAAAATTTTTGAAGTAAAAAGCAGTTTCACTCCTTAACCATTACAATGAAGTAAAGAGTACATCTTAAACTGGTGTAAATTACTTTCCTATGGAGAAATATCCCTATAAATAGGTTAAGTCTTTCCAAAGGACGAATTTATGATTGCCTACTACAATAGGAACAATTTAAGTTGCTTATTCAATTGAACAAAAGGCAGGGCTGATAGCTTGGACAAAAGTGGAGTTTACGAGTTGAAATTTAGTGAGTGTGACCCCGCATAAGTGGGGCAGGCTGGAAGATCCTTCCGAGCAAGAGCAGAGTTTCCTTCTCAAGAAATCATCCCACTCCCACTTTGCAAGTTATCTGCTGGAGGAGGGACACACAAGTGACTTCCCCCCTGACATCCTGCACCTAGTTGGCAAAGTGTGTAAAATGGACATACTAGAAGAGCTGGAGATAAAAAGGCAAGTGAGAAAAGGTCATATCCTTAATGACATTGTTTTTTAAAGATATTCCCCACTAGTGGACACCTTCCTCTCATTCAAGAACATGCATTGTGACCCTCAACCATGAACCTTCCGGGCTACCCATATATAATCGATCTGAACTATGTACCTGAGGATGATGCTGGTGCATTGACACTAGACGTACAAACCTAATCAAAAAATGTGGTGGAAAGATGCATTGTTTTTTTACTTCAGTGCAATATTGGTTTTTGTGAGGTTATGTAGTCACATGTTTAAACTATGAAGCATATTATTTTTGTTAATTTACCAGAGAATTTAGGTTTTTGATAGACACATAAACTAACCACTGCAAAATTTATAAGCCTTGCCTAGAATAGCAAAATATGATTCCTTTATATTATGATAAACTTCTTCAGTTTTTTATGCTTCTTTCATTCTATTTAAAATGTTTTTCTCCTCGTACTTCACTGGCCAACTTTCTCCAAACTTTCACATGCGATTGCCAGTTGAAATGGCCCACAACCACTTTTCCTTCCTCCTATGAACTTTTCTAACAACTACCTCTCCCCCATTATATATTTTTTCTACCTTTTGTTTTCCTATTCATACATTTTACCTTTTCCAACCTTCTCCACACCTACTTCTAAAAAGCATAGACATCCATACAAATGTGTATTCTTTTATCCTTTCTCTGACAAAGTTTTTGAGCCATTCAAAACTATCCTCCAATTATGCTTCCATACAACACTTAGCTCAGCCTTCCTATTGCATGAAAACTCTATTACTTTTGTTTTAACGTAATAATTTATTGTAATTCATTGCCTTTCATATTTTAACGTGCATAATATGATTGTAATCCTTTAACTGAACGGTTACCTTAATCTTGATCATCCATGCATTTAAATGAATTTATAAATTTTTCACCCACTTTCATTTCTACTTCCAGCTCTTCCCAATCCTTTTTAATCATTTCCTCCACAAATACATCTTTTGAAAACAGATGGTTATGAGCAGCCATAACAGAACAACAACAAGTTTGATTTCACTAAAAGTGGTACTTATGATCATCAATAAAAGAATGGAGAGGAGGGAAAATGATTTATTTGGAGATGATCAGTTTGGGTTCAGAAAAGGGGCACCCATATTGCAAGTCTTAGGTCAGTAATAGAGGGGAACATGGAATACAATATGGATGTATTTTATTGTTCATACATTTTCAAAAGGCATAGATTAAATGGGATAGAATTAACAAGTATATTACTCAATATAAGAGTAACATTAAGAATAGTTGTCTTATCCTAAACCTGTGCATGCCTCAGACTGCTCAGGTGTATTTGGTACATGGATCTTTTAAATTGACTGTGTTAGGAAGAGGATTAAGACAGGAGTGTCCATTATCACCATTGATTTTCTACATATACTTGCAGGAAATGTTTAAAGAGACATTGGAAGAACTGGCGATAGTAGAGAAAGCTGGTAGAGAATCCATACAATCAGTCAGGTGTACAGATGACCAAGTTTCAGTTAGCTGAAGGGTTGAAATTGTTGCTGAGCATTTTGGATATCAGTGTGAAAGACTTTGGGATTGGGTATTGAGATTAGGTAGGAAGGTCAATGAAAACAAAACATAGGTGAAGTTCTCAAGAAGGAATAAAACTAATATGGATAGCAGGAATAGAAGATTTTTGGCCAGTGGAACACTTCACTCAATGTGGAAGTACTATGGATCAAGTTGGTTAAAGTACCTGGTAAGGAATAAAATGAATTTTGTTAGGCAAAAAAGCTTTTAGAGGGAAGAGGGAATTTATGGCACAGCCATTGCTTAGGGTTTTTAAAGAAAAACTATTGAAAACTAGCATTGCAGTAGGTCAATACAATACAATTTGTCTTGTATAGGGATATAGGATCCTCATTGATTGATTGCCTCAGGATTGCACTCAGGATTGATTGCCGAATAGGATTGCATGTGGCAAGAAGGGGCAAGATTTATAAAATGTTGTTATCGCAAAATGAATAGCATATGGTATTAAATTTATTAGATGAGCTAGGTGGGGAATCATCCACGAAATAAAGGTGAAATTACTGATTTAATCTCTTGCATAAATTGGAAGTATGCATCTTTTGCAAAGATGGTGAAAACATGTTTTTAGCACCATCTTTTTGTGGTAGAAGAGCTTATGTAAATAAAATTAGAGAAATTGAATACAGAGCAGATATATTTAAGATGTCACTTTTCTCGCGAACGACAAGTGACCAGAATGAAATAATGTTTCCAAGAAACTGCGGGAGATTCCGCGACAGTAACTTTTAACGGAGTCATCCGCTACGATACATTTCAATGCAACAATTTCAGAGTGTAAAAATCATTTGCCTTGACTGGGATTCGAACCCAGATCCGTCGATGTCCGACCGAGTGCTTTGGTCAGTTAAGCTACCGAGACGTCCTCTTGTCTTGTGAAATTGTCTGTACGGTATTTTGTCATCACATCTTATTTCTTTAAAGCCCCCAAAATTTCAGTGTTTAAGATGATGCCTCGGTGGCTTAACTGGATAAAGCATTCGGTCGGACAGTGAGGGATCGGGGTTCGAATCCTGATCAAGGCGAATGGTTTTTAAACTTTGAAATTGTTGTACTGAAAATAACGTTTGTCCGACCGCTCTAGGAGGGAAAGGTGTTTTGGAAAGGTGTTTTGTCTGGTGCGTCATCATCCCCTACCATACACCCTAGTGGTGGCTCGCAGGGTCCTAAATAAAATAATATTTGAAATAAAACAAAATTTCTCTTTAACCATATCAACTGATTTCCCTAGTACTCTTCTATTAAATCCTATGTTGTTTTATCTCGACAAAACGAACGTCATTTTACACGCGCCCTCTATGCGCCATCCTGGCGGGTGAACGCCCTTCCCTTCGGAAGAGGGATGAATATCGCCTGTCGTATGTGGGAAATTGTGGCGTGGGTTTTTTTTTGGCGGGCACTCGCATGACGCATGGCTGGCGCCTGCAGAAAGGACGTATCTTGGCGTCCGATTGGTTTAGGGTTTGTATTTATAATAACGGGATTGCACCCTTGTACATCACTACGGCGCCCAACATTCACGGATGGTCTAGCCAGACGGCGCCGTAGAGGTCCGTCTAGCTAGGCCATCCGCTGTCACGGGGGGACGCGAGGGTGGCGCCGCGGTCGTCACGAGCGGAAGAGACGTTCATGCTCGCTCGCTTCATGGTCACTCGCGCTTGAGAACTTCTCGTAATCAGTTCAGATTTCCGAGAAGGACCATTTATGACGAGGGCTGTTGATTCATGCATTCGAGGGTGAGATATGTCTGGGATAGAAGTAGTAAAAAAAAGAGAGGCGACCGACATTCATGAATCAATTATCCCCGGAGCGATAAAAGTGAATCCAGCAAAAAACTGGATCCTTCAAGTGCAAGGTCTGTAAGTGATAGGACCGAGTCAATTAAAAAAATGTATCCCTAGTAATTATAAATTTATTCTAAGGTCTTCGAAGTAGCAAGCACCCTTAGGCGTCCACACACCGCTACCAACGAGTTTTGCACGCCTCGTGTGCCTTCTGGAAGGCGGCGCCCGGAATGCAGCTAAGGTCCCTCGTAACAGCCTTTTGTAACGCTTCCACCGAAAAGTGGTGACGTCTTCTCAGCACGGATTTGAGGCTATGATATTGGAAGAAGTCTGGTGGGGCAATATCAGAACTGTAGGGTAACATTTGGACCCTCATTCACATGCTCGAGAAGCTCTTGGCAGATCCTTGTGTGAGATTCCTTTTGTTTGTCCGAGAGGACTCGCGGCACCAACTTCACACACCCTTTCTCATGCCCATATTTTTCGGTCACAAGTCGATGCATATCACTTTTTGCGATGCCAAGTTGATGAGAAGCCATGTGAACACTTAATCTGCGATCCCTGTCAGCCTTCAGTCTTGCAAGATTTTCGTCACTTTTTCATTTACATTTTTAGTATCCTGCAAGCCACCGCTAGGGTGTGTGGCAGGAGGTGAAATAACACCAGACCAATTTTTTTGAGGTCAAAGGACGTCCAGAGCATTCGGCGTCAACATTTTCTCTACCCTCCCGGAACAAATTATGTACCCATGACGTGGATCACCATAAGCTGCCTTGAGCATGTCATGAGTCTCTTTCCCCATTTTTCCCTAGTTTCACGCAAAATTTGATGGTGTTGCGCTGTTCCAATAACCGGTTCATGACGAAGAGTAACGAGGTGACGTTATAGAGGTTTCGCAAACGAACAATCCAAGGAATCCATTGACATATCCAGTACATCAATGTAATCTGGGGAAACATCTGAAGGCGCAACTTTCATACGCATCCGGAAACTTTACAAATTGAATTTCTATTTTCACCTTTTTTTATTTCTTCCTTATTTCTTTATTTTCTTCTTTTTAATCGTCAAAAGAAAATACGGATTAAATCTCTTGCATCAATTGAACGAATGTCTCTTAGGCGATGATTTTGAAAATGTTTCTTCAGCCCCATAGTATTACAGTCGGAGAGATGTTGTGAATAAAATACGAGAGATTAAATGTAGGAGAGATAACATTTAGATGCTATTTTTCCACGAACGATAAGAGGTCGGAATATGGGAGACCGCGCTTTGGGAGAAAATTATTTTTTGTCAAAAGTAGTCTGGTGTGTAATCACCCGCTGCCACACACCCTAACGGTGGCTTGCAAGGTGTAAGGTAGTAATAATAATAATAAACTTTGAGCAAGTTTCAAAACTCGCGAATGAAAATACAAGTTACCATTTTCGTGAGTTTTAATTGGATAAAAGATGAACTACTATTAGAAATGTTGGTAATTTATATTCCAAGTCTAATTAAGAATATCTCTCGATCTATATTTAACCCCCAAAAACTAAAACTTTAATTCAGTCGCCCTATCCTATTCTGTGTTCCATTTGGCGTAGGGTGGTAGACTGGGTTATTTGCGACTAGTCCTATAATCCTTTTTACACGTGTTTTTTATTTGCTCCATATCCTTTGACATCACTTGTCGGGATAAAGTTGTCACGTCGGAGTCAATCCTCTAATTTTCACGATCCAGGGGCGTGGACTTCTGTTTGCTGGGTTGCTGACCGTACGGTCCCAGTTCGAGTTGTCTATGGGCATCCTCAGCTCCACCCAACCTGTGCGGTTTTTCGGATATCATACCTGTATCTACCTGGGAAACCATACTCGACACAGGGAAAGGAACTGGTCCCTCTGCTTTAATTTGTGAATTTCGCAAGTCGTTGGGATTAGTAGAAGGGTAACTCTAATCTAAACTAACAAATCAAAGTTCGGGTGGATTGAATTGACTTTTACTCAATATCAGTCCAGAAAGGACCCAGCCATGCAATATTTTGAGAAAAGTAGCGTTCCTAAAAAAGTGAGGTCTTCGTTCCCTTCGATGTGCTCCCCTTGGAACCTCAAGCACTTAACCCAGCGTCTCTTTCACTTTTCAAAACGATCGGAAAAGTCTTTTTTCGGAATGGTTATAAGCTGCCTCGTCGCATTCTCCTTTATCTCGTCCACCGACTGTTGGGAATACTAGGGTTTTGTCTCAGGACCATAGCTGTAAACCCAAGACTCATCTTTAGTTATGACCTTTTTTAGAAAACTTGGGTCATATTTTTCAGCTTGGAGCTAGTCCCCTGCAACTGCAGCACGAAATTATTGACATTGACTAGATCAAAGAGAATGCGACGTGGAAGCTGATGACCAGTGTGCGAGTTCCCAAGGAGAGTACTTCGAAGGGGACTAAGACCTCATTATTCTAAGTAGGCTATGTTTCTCGAAGTATTGCATGGCTGGATCTTTTCCAGACACCCTCGTATAAAAAAACTCCGGAGCACCTACACAGATACATGCCAATGTACCAGGGTAATCAATCCGAAGATTGGTTTGATAGGTGAGGGTAGGGAGCTCACCTAGTACTAATCACAGCGGCGTGTGAAAGTCAAACATCAGGGTTGAGGGGAGCAGTGACTTTCCCTTTGCCGCCTATGGTTTCCCAGGAAGACCTGGTACCGTTGGCTAGGAAGATATGGTATCCGTAAAACCACACAACATGGAATGGACCTGAGAGTGCTTCGTCACTCAAGAGAGAGAGAGTCGTCACTCGGAATCGAACCCGGGTCCTTCGGTCAATAGTCCAGCGCTCTACCCATTGGACTACCACGTCCATCATACATTAATGGAGCGTTTGACTGAATCATCAAATTTCAGTCTTTTAGGTAATTTTCATCGTAGTAGTATTACATCATTGTGGTTTGCTGTTCCTCAACGTCTCCCATTTTGCGAAAGCTTCTGGCGTTTCTGAAGTCTTTATATACCTGAGTGCGGTGACCTATGGGTGCCAATGTTTCCAGTCACCTTCAGTAACAACTTAAGTCTACTAATATCCCATTAATAAGAAAGAAAACCCAAGAATTCCTAGTTCGTTGAACCCCCTTGAATTAAACACTTTCCTGCATAAAATTTGCACACGTATATATTTATTTATTTACATAGTCCCCTGCGAAGCACCACTAGGGTGTGTGGCAGGGGATGATTACACACCAGACTATCCTTTACCAAAAACACCTTTCACTCCTAAAGCGATTGGACAAACTTTATTTTATTCAGATCCCTTATCGCTCGTGGGGAAAATGACATCTTAAATCTATCTGATCTGCATTTAATCTCTCTAATTTTATTTACATGATCCCCCAACCATAAAAAGATGGCACTAATAACACATTTTCAACATCATTGCTGAAGAGGCATACTTCCAATTTATACAAGAACTTCAATCTGTAATATGACCTTCGCTTCGTGAGTGATTCCCCACCTAGCTGCTCTCATAAATTTGATACGCTATTCATATTGTCATAACAACATTTTACCAACCTTGCCTCTCTATGCCACATGCGATCCTATTCGGCAATCAATTCAACTTCATGAGGATCCCATATACAAGCCAATTTGTATTGTGTTGGCCTACTGGTAATTCCATTTTTCACTAGTTTTTCTTTTAAAACCCTAATCAATGGCCGTACCATCAATTCCCTCTTCCCTCTTAAAGCTTTTTTGCCAAACAAAATTAATTTTATGCCTTACTAATAAATTACATTAAAATAAAAGTAATAGAGTTCTCATGGAAGGCTAAGCTAAGTTCTGTGTGGAAGCATAATTGGAGGATGGTTTTTCTATTGATTAAAAAACTTTGTTTGAGAAAGGATAAAAGAATATACGTATAGCATGAATATGCTTTTTAGATGTAGTTGTGGAGAAGATTAGAAAAGGTACAATATATGAATAGGAAAACAAATAAAAGGTATGAAAAAAATATTTCGTACTTTTATTTAGCTCCCTGAGTGATTACCAACCTAGATCCTCTAATAAAAGTCCTCGATCTTATGATCGAATTTAAAATATCATGGTTTAATTTGTAACACTATTTGCGTAAGTTTTCATAAATATTAATTTTTGTGTTTTTGTACGTAAATTACTATGCCTTAAATGATCGATCAAGCATGATTGTTTTACAAGCTTTGGAGCCACGAACAGAGAGCTTCCGTCCATTTACCTAGCTCCCTTTAGCTGGGCGCAATGGGGTCGGTAAAGTTGGAAATTCTTTTTGGCGTTAGGGATCCCTCGATGATGCTCCAAAATAAACCAGCTGTCAACAATGTGCCTCTCATGGTCGACGTCTTCAGCAACCCTGTCCTAAAGCTTATTCCCGCACACGGTCTACATTTCATGGAACTCAATTTTTGGGGTTTTGACCATGAAAAATTGTCATTTCTCAATGCTGATGTGTAATAAATCTTGCATGGGTCAACCGTATCATTTCGGAGCCAGTATTTGACATACAAAGGCAATATTTTAAATATTTTTTGCGACTTTAACATGACGCATCCCACACTTTTCCTGTCAACATCATGACCAATGAAGTCGTTTGTATTGATATATTGGTTGGAGATACTTGTACCGATTAATTTCTCGCAGCGGAAGTCGGGCTGCTTAACCCCACCAAGGCCGAAGTGCGGCGAGCGATTTTCTTACGGCTCGGGCATGCAAAAATAGCTCGCCCCAGGTCTGAACAGATGTCACTGAAACTGAGGTGAAGCTATGGGAAAAGGTTTAATGCATGATGAATGTTTTCGTCAAATAAACTGTGAAAAATAATGCATTCGATATTTTAAAATCTGTTTTAGGTATCGTAAGTGCCCAGTGTACCAATGGACCTACGTATTATTTATATGTGTCATTTAATATAGGTATTTGTTCCACTTCAGTCCAATAAAGGTCCCCCTGCATAATCCTATCTGATTTTGTTCTTCTTTCACTCACTTCACTCACAGAAATACATCAGTTCAAAATGGAAAATGAAACATTTTTGGGGAAAACATTAATTATTAACTGTAAATTGGTTGGAAAAAAACAGTTATCGTAAACTAAGTTATGTTGTAGGATACATAAAGTCAAGCATACTATAAAGAACAGGCAAACACATGCCTCGTAACTTATGTAGAGCAATATCCATGGCAAATTAGTAAATAGCATATTAACATTCATGCGATAGAGAATACCACAGAGGTGTATCATTTTCTGTCATAGGCATGTTAGTCGAAATATACCGGGGTAGGCGGAGGGGGTAAGTAAATTCACCCCGCAAAATATAATTTGATTTGACCGGAATTAAAATTACCCCGTACGATTTATTTGTTTGTGCCATCGGATTTGGGAATAGGATTTTTTTTAGGAGTTCGATTGACGCATCATCTGCTGGATCTTTTGAAAAAAAATTGCCCAAAAAATGGTTTTATCTACTTTTTTCTAAGTACTTATTGTACCACCCTCCTATATGCCTCGACTTTATCTTGCTAATATATAAATCAGAAAATTTATTTGCTTATTTGTTTGGGGACACATTACATTAAAACAGTAAGGAGTAAGGGGTTCATTTTGTGCACAAATAGGGTAAAAATTTATATACATATATATATATATATATATATATATATATATATATAAACACACAAACACTAACACAAAAAACACTACACACATAGAAACATAAAAGAAGGACACTTACATTGGATATTTACGTTTCGACGGCACGGCCGTCGTCATCAGAATATATATATATATATATATATATATATATATATATATATATATATATATATGGATATAATATGGAGGATATATTATATATAAGATGGATGAAAGAAGAAGATGGAAAAATGTAAACACAGAGTTAGGCAAAATGAAGTACAAAGAGTTAAACAATAAATTGAGAAGGGCCACAAATAAAGCAAAAGAAGAATGGTGGAAAACGCAATGCGAGGATATGGAAAGTTTACAGAAGAAGGGTGAAATTGTTGGTCTATACAGCAAGGATAAGTTATTGTCGGGAAGTAAGAAGGCAAGATCTGTGCTAACAGTTAAAGATAAATGGGGTAAGATAATAGTTGAACCAGGAAAAATCCAAGAGAGATGGAAGGAATACTATATATAGAAACATTGTATGGTAAAGAACTTAGGCCGACAAGGTTAGACATAGAAAAGGAACATGACGTAGAAGAAGATAGCTTAGGTCCAGGCATACTCGACGATGAAATAGAAAGGGCATTAAAGGAGATGAAAGCAAATAAGGCTGTGGGGGTGGACAAAATTGCTGTAGAAATGTTGAAATGGTTAGGGAAAGGTGGAAGAAGGCCATATATATACTGATTCGTAGTATCTATGAGGAAGGAATCTGGCCGGAAGATTTTGTGAAATCGGTGTTAGTTCCTATTCCAAAAAAGGCAAAGGCTTCGTCATGTGAGGATTACAGAACAATGAGTTTGATATCCCACGCAGCTAAAGTTATTCTCAGGATCATCAACAAAAGGATAGAGAGTAAGGCAAATGATTACTTAGGGGATGATCAGTTTGGGTTCAGGAAAGGAAGAGGTACGCGTGATGCCATTGCAGTAATGAGATCACTAATTGAGAGGAATATAGAATACAATCAGGACGTTTTTGCCTGTTTTGTAGATTTCGAAAAAGCGTTTGATAGAATGAATTGGGAAAAATTAATGCGTGTATTGCAGAAAATAGGAATGGATTGGAGGGACAGGAGACTGATCCGCAACCTGTACATGTCTCAGACTGCTCAGGTGCGAGTGGGGAACGGAGAGTCCGGATGGGCAGTGTTAGGAAGAGGTGTAAGGCAGGGTTGTCCATTGTCACCGGTGCTGTTCAACGTATATGTGGAGGAAATGATTAAAGAGTCATGGGAAGAACTAGAGGTAGGAATGAAAGTCGGAGGGGAATTCGTAAAATCGGTTAGGTTTGCTGATGACCAAGCATTAGTTGCTCAGTCAGCCAAGGGGTTGCAAGCATTATTGAGTGAATTGGAGGTTCAGTGCGATAAATATGGGATGAGAATCAATATTAATAAAACAAAGGTTATGCGGTTTTCCAGGAAGAAAAAGGCTAAACTAAATATTAAAATAGGCGGGGAAAAAATAGAGCAGGTAGAACAGTTTACATATCTCGGAAGTGTTTTGGACCAATACGGTCAAAGTGGTAGGGACGTAAGGAGAAGAATTGCGCTAGGCAAGGAGGCTTTCTCAAGGAGGAGGAAGTTGATGACGGGGAGGTTGAGTACGGATGTTAAGACAAGACTCGTAAAAACTCTGATATGGAGCGTAGTTATGTACGGCGCGGAAACGTGGTCGCTGAAGCAGGAGGATAGACGTAGATTGGAGGCTTTTGAAATGTGGGTGTGGAGACGAATGGAGAAGGTGAAATGGACCGAAAGGAAAACAAATGAGGAAGTACTGGAGATGGTGGGTGAGGAGAGGGGTTTGTTGAGAGAAGTCCTATGGAGGCAGGAAAGATGGATGAAAGGCGTATTGAGCGGTAGTGGAATGTTGTAGAGGGTAATAGAGGGGAGAATGTTGGGCAAGCGAGGTAAGGGCTGGAACAGGATAGGGATGTTGGACGGGATGAAGGGAGGAAAGAAGTACACAGAGATGAAGAGGGACCTGATGTAGATTAGGTTGCTGGATTGGGTTTTGTTTGGAGTTACAAAATGTGTAGTAAATTATAAAGTAAAGTTATATTGCTCTCGTGAGTACTTCCGCATCATCTATATATATATATATATATATATATATATATATATATCTATATATATATATATATATATATATATATATATATATATATATATATATATATATATATATATATATATATATTCAAACTCGAAAATCCCGCCATACGGCGAACAAATATTATTTTCGCACATAGAAATAGTCATATAAGGAAAGGGGACCGGAAAACACATAAAAGACCAACACAGGAAAGGTGGGGAAGGCGGTATATATGTATATATAAATATATACACTAGAGTAATAAAGTTACGCAGGCTGGGCTCGACTTTTCTGGAAACTTTTGAGATGGAAATAGTCGATAAAAATTTTTTTTCACACACAGATAGCAGTACATGTTTACTCAGAATTAATATTACAATTTATTTACTTCTATGAGGAGCGGCAATTTAACTGTCGCATTCATTATCTAGCTATTAGTGGTTTATCGAGGGGGCGACCGAGCAGCTGAGGTCATTTACGTAATTAGGGATGGATGGGAATGGAGCATGGGTGGAGAGAAACCTGGTGTCGGCATTAGTCTACTCCTCGAACGATTCGAACCCGGACCCTCTCGGTGGGAAGCTAGTACGTTAGCCGCCACACTATCTCGATCCCCTTATATAGCCATTATATCATTAACGAACGTGCATTATGATTCGTTCCGACAGTGGATCAGACAAATTGTACATTGTAACCATCTGTTGCAAAGTTCGATATCCTCGGATTATTCCCTTAGGAGTCAACTTTAAAATTGCGTAATTTTTTGAGTAAAATGCTACTGATGCTAAATTTGATGGTTACGAATGATTTCTTTAAGACTTCAACTTTTAATTGTATGAGCTTGTTTTTTCGAATTCAGTATTCACAATGGTTGGCGAAAACAAATCGCATTTGTCCTATCCATCTGCAAAATCGCTTGAACAAATGCAAGACGACACCGTGACGAAAAACTGCCTACGTGACATGAAAAGGCGTACAGGGTTCGTCCGGAAAATAAGTGTAATAAGCTCATTGTCTTTTTTGACAAAAGGGGAGTCGTCCTCTACGAATTCATACCTGAACGACAAACTGTAAATGCTGCATTTTACGTCCAAGTGCTCGACAGGCTTCGAAAACGAGTCGCCCGCGTCCGGCCAGCGATCAAAAACATCTGGCGGATGCATCACGGCAATGCGCCGTCTCACACCGCGCTTGTCGTGTCGGACTTCTTGGCCAAGCACGGCGTGGCAACGCTGCCGCACCCGCCCTACAGCCCGGACTTGGCACCACCGGACTTTTTTCTGTTCCCGAAGATAAAGAGGAGTTTGAAAGGAACGCGATACGGGACTTTGGACGCCGTCAAAGAGGCCGTGACGACGTGTCTTCGAGAGGTTCCCGATTATGCCTTCGCGGGAGCGTTCCAGGAATGGGAACGCCGCTGGAACAAGTGTATCGACCCACGAGGGTCCTATTTTGAGGAATATTAGCTTAAGATATGTAAAAGTGTAATAAATTTTTTTTCCTGAGCTCAGTACACTTATTTTCCGGACGAACCCTATATCATACGAATTAAATTCAGTTACAGCTGTGCGGGTAGATTGGTCCGACATAAACGAACATGGCCGCTTCGTATCTTACCGTACTTAACCAACTCAGTACGGACGAATTATAACTTTTCAAAAGTTATTCTATTCATTTCAAGAAACTGCGGGAGATGCCGCAACAGTAACTATTAACGGAGTCATCCGCTATGTGTGTATTATAATGCAACAATTTCTCTGAAATTGTGTAAGAGGACGTCAGAGTGTAAGAGGACGTCTATGTAGCTTAAATGGTTAAAGCACTCGGCCGGATATCGAGGGATCCGAGTTCGAATCCCGGTCAAGGCGAATGATTTTTACCCTCTGAAATTGTTGCATTACAATACACACATAGCGGATGACTCCGTTAATAGTTACTGTTGCGGCATCTCCCGCAGTTTCTTGAAATGAACAGCCTAAGTGTTTGAAATTAGCTTGAACCTCGTGGACTGTGGCGCCTCGCGCACGACTACGAATGCCTGTGACATTGTATGTACGGTATTTCGTCACAACATCTTGTTCCTTTAAAGCCCCCAAAATTTCAGAGTGTAAGAGGACGTCTCGGTAGCTTAAATGGTTAAAGCACTCGGCCGGATATCGAGGGATCCGAGTTCGAATCCCGGTCAAGGCGAATGATTTTTACCCTCTGAAATTGTTGCATTATTATTCTATTCAGTTATTTGAATGAAATTGTTGCGTGCACTATTTATTTCACTGTGACTACTCGGATTTTCGATCGATTTGCATCTTTTAAATTTGAGCTCATAAAGATAGCGTAGTCACCAACCCGTGTTTATTCCAGGTTTTTTCATTGAGAATCAACTCGATTATGATCGAAGTGGGTACACCCGTTACTAACGTGACATAACCTTTCCGATAATTGAGACTGTTCTCTCGCTTGATCGAGACAATTCCCTCCAGTGACCAGGTCACATGGCGTAGGGTTGAATGGGTGGTGATCATTCGCAGAACCCGCCACCGTCCGATAACCGAGACGATTGTTAAGTGAGTCACTCACTCAATCAACTCCTCGTCTAATCCGTGTTCAAGGGACGGATCAACCGACTGAGCCAGCGTTCTAAACTACTCGAGTTCGCCGACGTCCCTCTTGTTTTCTTATTCTAAGGAAATTCATGCATCACTCCCTCCCGATTGGAGAGAGGAGGAGAAGGGGTCGTGGGGAGGGGAGGGGAAAATGTCATGTCATCGCAAGGTCCAGCACTCCCTCGCGTAATGTGTGTACATAACATTATGTCGCCCTTCTTCCGAGAATTTGTCGCCGTTGGCTTTTATAGTCGAGTAGAGAAGGCTTCCCTCTCATTGTCTCCCTGGTCCATTCGCGGGTAAGTGCCGAAGAGAATCCGCGAGTGAGTGTTTTTATATTTAGAGCCTGCAGATAGCATTGAACTATGGATGTGGGTCTTTTATAGTCCTTCCTTCCAAGAACGTCAAGCCTGTTGTGATTGCTTTGAAGGGCAGGGACCAATTGCTGACCGAGAATATTTGTTTTGTGGAGAGACCTGAATTTTCATTCGCAACTCCTGGAATTGGAATCAGGTAAAGGTTTTCAGACTTATTTATCAGTTACTTAAGTGTTTTTAATTTTTTTAATGCGTCGAATTGAGCGTGGGAATCACAACTTTATCATTGGATTATTTTAAATCGGTCCGAGTCACTATGAGAATGGTTGTGTTTTTATACCGTGTCAGAAAAGTGTTGAGTACATTCGCTCGGAGGAACGATATTTTAAATTTATGTCCTAGTTTTACTCATACATAAATTAATTTAGCGATAAGCACTGAGACAAGCATCGCTATATGAGTACTTACCCACCGTCGCTTGCTTGAAATCTCATTCTTCCAACAAGGTCTTCTTTCTTTCTTTATTTAATCTTTTTAATATTTACTCTCTCTCTTTTTTTCTTTCAACTTTAATTGGGTAATATTTTGCCACCCCAACACATTTTTTTGTTTTTTTATTTCTTTCAAGAGAGAGAGAGGGAGCATCTGAGGTAAAGACAGTAGAAAGTAGAAAGCGACTGGTAAAGACATTTTTCGATTTCTGTAAGAGCTTGTAATGTTGTCTTAGATGTATTTTGCCCAAAATTATATTCATGAGCTGCAATTAACTTGCTGTTAGCACTTTATTTCCTACTCTACTAAATGTGAAAACTCAATGGTCACCAATCTAGAAAATTCATGTATCACGATTTGATTTTTTTGCGCCACCAATTAACAGTTTTTCACTTGGACGAATAGCCATGTCTTTTTAATCTTGGACACCCTCTTTAGTTTTGGAAGAGCGGGTTCAAAAAAAATAATTACTCGGAACCTAATTTCTTGGTGGTTAACTGTTTTTTTTTACAAACTGTGCCGTCTACCATGCTCGAGGTTATTCCTTAAAAGGATAGAACCGAATTCATTCTATCAATGAAATTTAGTGAAAAGCAATATTTTCCTTAACGGTGATATAGATTGAAAATGTATTTTTATCTGACGAGGATGCGCTTCTGAATTGGTAATATACTGAACTTTTATTTAGAATCCACCGTAACTTTCATTTGAAAAGCTCGCATGGAAAATATTTGAATTAATTCTCTTCTTCGAAGGTATAATTTCAATACTATTCCTAAAAATATTTCCACCCCGGGTGACTGCATATTTTGGGTTTAGCTTTCTTTTTTAAATCAAACCCCATTTTTTATTTCAATTGCTCACCTGTCTCTAACTTTATGATCCAAAATGAAGTGCCTGAAATGCACTACTCGTCGCCACTTCTCTAACATCCTTTCGTCTTATTTTGCACGGTGTTAATTACGTCACCTAACTGACTATCGAGGCATTCATGCTTATTAAATGGTAGCTTTATCCACTCTTAACGTCTTAATTTACACCGGTTTAATAAAAGCAACGGGACAACCAATCTTGCTGCCATGCACGATGATCACGCTTAATGAATTGCGCGGAATCTGTATGGAAACATAAGGGGTGTGGGAGAGGAGGAAGACGTAGGAACCCTAGGAGTAGGAAACGTAGGAGAGGGAATAGTTTTAGTGACCCGGGTTCAGTTCACTTAGTTTGAACAATAGAGTCTCCATGGATGGCGTAAAAAAATGTTTGGGACTAGCGGGGTCCAGGCGGGAGAAGAGATGATATATGAGAAATGTATGTCCTGCGCCATCTAACCAGTCAGCCAAAGGACTGCAATTATTTCTGAGCAAATTAACAAACCAGAATGGTCGTTGTGGGTTGATAATCAAGATGAATTAAATGCACATAATAAGGTTATCAAGAGATGGGAAGATTAGTTTCAACATTCAGACTGGAAGGCAGAAATTAAAGTACTAGATCAAATAGTAATAAGATCAAATAGTAAATAATACAGTACAGAAATAGTAAAGATCAAAAGTAAAGTGGTTTTTAACACGAATGAATCCTTATGCATATCCATATTTCTAATCAATTTCTAATTGAGTGTAATTATTTTCATTTATTTAAAGTGTTCTACTTTTGAAGTGTAGATTTCGAAGGGCGCCTAACAGCTAATAGTTTTTCTACGTATCACGAGAAATTCCTCTTTCTCATCCCTACATTTTTCAATCTCCATTTTTAACTGAATTTCATCCCTTCTATCAAGGCTTTTATCATCCAACTACTTTTTAACACTTCATAATTTCACTTTTTCAGCCGTCTTCGGATTTCTTTTGGCGACTTCGTCATCAGCACAGTGCGAAATATTTCGATGAGATACGAACCATGCTGAATTATTGTTATTTTCTGCCCATTTACTTACGCTCCATTACGACGATTCCCCTGGATTCCTGATTTTCCACTTTTGATTTATTATCACATTTCAAACCATGTTTGTAACGAGAGAATTTAAGAGAATTTATCCAATACTCACGCTACAGGCCGAAATTCTCATGAATCGTGACTTAAGGGTCAGCAGGCACTTGGCTTGGCACTTCATGGCGTTTGTCAATCGAAATGTTTATTCGATTAAGATTAACAACTACCCAGCATGTCGTTTGGATTTTAGGCACAAATTTCTTTGTGTAGTTTCCCTGAGAGCCACCGTCTTCGACATTTTCCGGAATTAAAAATCCACTCGGAGTCAGTCCTATGCCTGACCTATGGTTTCTTTCTGTTTCACACATCATTTGCCTTGGTACACGAGAACGTATTGTTTCACGCATTTGGCGAGATTCGATGAAAGTGCCACGAGGCTCTGGAACAAGATATATGTGATGCATGACCATCAGCTCCAATGTTTTCCACAGAACTTTTATTAGTTTCTCTGTTCGACATGGATTCCAATTTGAGATGACTCACTATATCTCAACTCCCTAACAACTATCGGCCATTTTGGAGCATAGATTGTCTACCAAAAATCCAACAACAAAACAAAATAAGAATAAACGAAAAATAGACAAAAGTGTAAGTCTCAATTTGAGAAATTTATTTGCATTTAAGTTTAATGATATCATGAATAAGCACACTTTATCATGGTATATATTCAGTCTCTTATAAATAATGTCATATTCTTTAGGAATACTAAGTAGTGGAAATTTGGAGCAATAGTTTAAACTTGTATATGAAATGGAGAACAATTTACTAATTCTAAGGTAAAAGCCCGGAACAATTTAATTAATTGTTGCAGTAGGAGATAATCTCGGTTTTTGTTATTGATAAACATATAACACCGGTATAAATAGGGAGTTATGCATATTAACGTAAAAGCCATTAGTTAGACCGGTACAATACCTGAATCTCAAAACATTTTGGTAGTCAGCCTTCTGATTCATAAGCTCCATCCAAAATATATTTTTGTTAATGCGTAGACGCCATTTGGTTGTTGTTTGGTTGTGGTGGTTACGCCGATGTTGACTTCAAAAATGCTTGCTTTAGTGCTTTGTTTTGACTCTCTGGCTAGACTAGCCCTCACCTTGCTATTTAAATGTTCTGCCCGTTTCAAATCCGTTTCGTTTTATACCTTTCCACATCAATTTCGCACGGGCTTAACAGCTAATCGCCCAACGATGTCATGATGTATCGATGCGTGAAATGGAGCGCACTCCATATACTACCTTCGATGTTTTCGGATTTAACCAATTATTTTGACGTCGACCATAGCGATGTCAGTCAACTGAAGACATAATTCGGTTATGCCCCGCGCCTTCCATTCATGATCACCGGGAATCGCAGGTCCTCCATTTCCTCCATTCCAATTCCATGACGTTTTCTTCCTCTAAAGCTATCAAAGCTCGTTCAAACCTTATAAGGGAAGCGGATATAAAATCACAAAAGCACTTTTGAGCGGGGGAGAAGAGGAAAGAATCCCACGGGAAACTGCGCCGATGGGTCAACATTTCCGTCGCCTAAATTCATTGACGACATTTTTTCAGTAATTTTGTGGAATACGTCACTGTTTTGATGACCATTAGCACGCTCTTACGTATCCCTGGTGAACCGAGGATAGTATTAAACCGTTTGTTTGGTTGATGTGCTCAAATATTAATGACTTTTCTGGCGGCCCAAAAACAAGATCCACGAGTAATCGCTGTCGAGCGTTATTGCTTTCTAAATAATAATAATAAGAACCCGAAAGTCCGGGGTCTTTGGAGAGCTTTGAATGTTTTATACAATTTTTATATTGAATGACTTGAACGCGAATTAGTTTAATTTTCATCAAATTAAGGTCTGATGGCTGTAGTGATGATTTCGTAATTTTTTAACCAACTGCAAGACTTTTCACCAATTAGTAATATTAGGGCAGAATAAATTATATTAGTTTTTATTCGTGCAGGATCTTTGAATTTTCTACACGGGTTGTAAATTAGTAGCAATTAACGATTTATTAGTGCATGGTTACGACCTAACATTCACAGAGAATCGTCACGGTTTGAATAATAATTATGTTTTGCATTTGCGGTTCTGTAAATCGTTCAAATGAACGAAAATTAAGAATTCAACGCCATGTGACCAAAGAAGGAATCCGTCTTCAACCCATCTCAATCTCTGAAATGGTTTAAGAGGGAGGACGAGAGGGCTGGAAAGAATTTTTTCGAGTTTTCCTCGCGAATATTGTGGTAAGAAATGACGCGTTGATTGCTGTACTACTTCCCATTGCGAAAAATTCAAGGGCGATGATAAGCTAGAGAGAAGTTAAAAAGGAGGAAACAATCTATAGGAATCAGTAGAATCTATCAACTTGACTTCTACGGCCTCGTAAATTAATAAAATGAAAGGAAAACTCCTATAGCCGTAATAAGATTTATTTATAAATAAATATATATATTTATTTATTCACACATGGAAATAGATATAAGGGAAGGGGATAGGAAAACACATAAACACATCTTATGGCTTAGTCTGAAACAAGCGGTGTAACAAATTTTTTAATGTGTCGCGGGATGCTGTGCATGAATTAATCCGAAAAAAAATGAAGATGATTTCGTATTCAACAGTGGTTTTCGAATAATCTGTTGAAAGTCCTGCATTGCACGCCAAAATATTTATTTGAAAAAATTGAGCATGGTTAACATTTTCTGGATCTTTTGAATGCAGATCATGAACTCATTATTAATTACACCTGAATCGGCATACACCTCCCCCCCTGACCCCATTAAAACAAATCACGAATCCACCCCTGCTAGGTCTGAGGAGAGATAAAATAAATTGCGGTGACCAAAAGAAAATATAGTAGTTCGGGGTTTTCCCCGTTGCTGGAGAAAAATATTAATTAATTAATGTCGGTGACTTATTTCCGGAGATGTTTTTCTTTTTCATTAATTTCTCAGGGTTATTCTATTTTTTGCCTCTCAAGTGTGGAGATATACGTAAAGATAAGCCTCCACTCTATGTTCATTGCCCCTGCAAGTCTTCCAGAGAAGTCCTGACGACAGAGGAAATTAGTACTTAAATGTTAAGCGTAGTAATAAGAGTGGTGGTAGAAAAATGGGAAATTTCTCGAAACTCACTCCATTGATTACGAAATGTTTCTGGAGATAATTAAAAGGTTTAAATTAGCCTAAAAATAACCCAGTTTTATGTTAATACTTCACACTATGTACATTAATTATATTTGCTGATTCCGTAAGATATCTTCATCAATTCGGGGACTTATTTCGTTCTCGACGAATAGAACATCATCTGTCAAATCACTTTCGAGGAATCCATTTATTATATTGTGGCCTTTAACCTACTTGATGCCTCAAACCCCCTTACTTCTACATCTACATCTGCTACTCAATACCCCGCAAGCCGCCGCAAGGGCGTGTGGCAGGGGGTGTTAGGACACCATCCGTAATTTATAAAAAAACCGCATGCAGAAACCACAAATTTATACAAACCACGAACAAAACATGGTAAAAATTCATGCAAGAACCCTTTCGCCCCAACCCTTTCTCACGCATGCAAACCCACAAATTACCAACAAACATACACAATCTTTGAATTTTTAATTTTGTTCAGACTTGTAACTTAAATGTTTTTAATATTTCTAAATGGACTTCGGTTTCTTACTATTATGATTTCTGATTGTTCTGGGAAAGAATGAGTATTTGAATCTATCTGTATTGGAATCTATCTCCCTTATTTTATCTTTGTGGTCTGATCTACTTAAGTAGTGTGGGGCCATTATAATTCCTTAACTTACTTAACCTCTTATGGCTTCCATTTTTATTCTGCCTTCCCCAGTCCCATAGGAATCGTATTTAGATGAATCCAAAATATAACGGCTGCAACATTTCTAAGCTAGACCTAACATTGCACTAAATAATTAATGCAAAACGTGATTTACGACGACCCTATCCGTAAATCCACACACTTTCTGTCACACACTCTTGTCTAACGTGTCTATCCTTCTCCAACTTCTGCCTAGTCCACCCTAGGGTTTGGATGGGCACAAACCCCTCATTTATTTTCCTTCACTGACAGGAGATAGTCCAACACCCCACACTATGAGGTTGGTCCTATTAGTACCCGGCCTGACCTAGAGATGGGGGTAGTTGTTTTGAAAAATTATGCACTTTATAAAGCATATGTTTCAAGTTTCAAGACGCTAAGTTGTATAGTATCTCTTTGGCAGCCATCAATAGTGAACGTTTTCACTGAATATTTGGTCATCGTTATGTGGTACAATACTGTTATTTGAAAGACCTCAGCCGTGCCAATATAAAAGCTGAACTGGATTCTACTCTGGTTGAGTCTACTCCTTCATTTACAACATTAAAATACTGGCTAGCAGAGTTTTAACGAGGACGTATGAGCTTACAAGACGAGCATCACATTGATCGACCAATTGAAGTGACGACTCCAGAAATCACAAGAAAGAAGAAAATCCACAAAGTGATACTGGATGATCGTCGATTGAAAGTGCGCGAGCTAGCAGACATAGTAGACATTTCATTCGTATGCTCTCCTTCAATTCCGCATAACTTCTAACTCCCTTCATTTCGTCCAATAAACTTATCCTTTTCCTCCCCCTTCCTCCCTTATCTAAAGTTCTCCTCTCTTACCATAGTCTTCAAAATTCAAGTGCCAATCAAAACACTGCACAACCATTTTGTCTGCCTCCTTTGGATTTCACCCAACAATCCTCTCCTCTCCTCTATCAGGATAGTACTGTAGTTCTTCACTTGATTTTCTATCCGTCCATTTTACTTTTTCCATCTTTATACACATTTCAAATTCCTCCAATCTAAGACCTATTTCCATCTCGCTTCAATAACCAAATTTCCGAGCATTGGAAAACCACGCTCCATACCAAAGTTTTCACTAGTATTTTCTTAGCCTCTCTGTCACAATTACCCTCCTTGTGAAAGTTTCTATGTGAAAACTCGAATTATAACTAGCTGCAATGGTGATGTGTATCTTTCTTCACTTGCGAGTGAAGAAAGGCACACTTACATACGTCTTTATTTTGTTGTATTTTCATCATGTACTTACTGGGTAAATCCGGGCATCGACTCGAAAAAAGGACAAATTCAATATTTATTCATTCGGCACTGAGCGCAGAGAAATGATTTTTATGTCCGAAACACTGAACAAGGGTACACCCTATTTTAGATTTTAAAACGAGGTTATCTTCTCAATTTGTTTCGTTAAGTGGGATATGATATTCCGAAACGGGGTCCGTTCGGTCACCCTTACTTCTCTACACCCATCTGCGGAGAGCTCTTACTTGAACAATACCTCGTAAGAATAATGGTTGGATTAAGGAGTTTGATTCGCGACTGCACAAATCAAAGCGTGACTTTAGTTCATCTACATCATCTACATAATAACCCGCAAGCCGCCGCAAGGGCGTGTGGCGGGGGGTGTTAGGTCACCACCCAGTTCATGTATTAATGATGAATGGTAACATTAATGCAACTAATCTAACTGATCTAATTTGCCATTCGCCCGACTAGCAGACTCAAGGACTCCTTCTTCCCACGGACAATACGGGATAACCACTGTAGGGTTACACTCGTAGATAGCAAAAATGCCACTTGTCACCCTCAGCGTCTAGGTAACAATTAGTTATACTCAATTGCATGCACTTTCAATAACCTCCTGTGTGTTGTTGTCTCAACACTCCCCGCATGACCGCATTGGAATGCCATTAAGTGATGCAGTGCTATTTACAGTATTGTTTTCTCTGCTTTTGGTACCCTAAATTTCACCTTCCATCCCTTGCCCGTCTCCTTTGGGGAGCCCTCCTCCTACCTGCAGCGTTGGGTCAAATTCCTTACATTGGGTAGGAGAGCGTTTTAAGTTGCACGTTCTTGTGGTGGTGGAATTTCGCCTTGCTACTTACCAAATTCTAGCTTGTACGTTATTGGATAAATTTCTGACTGCATCCTAAGGAGCAATTATTTGTTAGGTTATAGATTATGTAATTCCGGCGACTTGCGGGGTATTATATAGATGTAGATGAACCCATTCATGCGAATTCCGTGAACGAGTAAATATGTGGACAGGTTGCTTTTCAAGCATTCTTCAGAGATTCTTAATTATTTTTGGAGCGTGCTCCAAAACTTATTTTGGATCAGTTTTGGGGAATTGATAATTGATTTTCCAAACTACGAAACTGTTGCGATTTTGGCTCCTTTTTCCACATTAGTTGCTAGCATTCAAGCAACGGCGGGTAGGTTTTATTACGTTTGCAATATTACAACTCATGATTGCGCACATGACACCCAATTCTTCGCGGGTATGACATATATTTCCGCATCATTAATCCACAATTATTCTGATAGTAGACTTCCACTGCTACATAAGAGATTGTTTACAATCTTGGATGTTTGATATCGATTTCAATGAACTTTAACGAGAGAAGACGAGAATGAAGTGAATACAAATATGGGTGTACTAAGTATGTTGAGAGGGGAGGAGAGAGAGTTGTTGGCAGAGATCCTAATGAAAAAAATGTTACAGAGAATTTCGATCGAGGATGGGAAGCTGAAGACTGTGATAGAGGTGAGAATGTTAGGTAAGCGAGGTAGAGGGAAGAAATGGATAGCTATGTTTATTTATTTACTTAACGACTCTCATTGAGACAATATTGAGACTTAATAATCCCTTCTTTCATCTAACCCCTATGCATACATACCGTAAAGACAATTAGAAACCCCCATGACCTAGGGGGAAGAAAACCAAGGCGAGAATCGAACCCGCGATCTATGGGTTTGTAGGTGAAGGCATTAACCCACCGCCTTCGGGGCCGGTATATTAGATGAATTGAAGAAAGTTTTGAAGTATGCAGTATTGAAGATAGGTTTATTGAGGTGATGGGATGTAGTAGAAGACTGTGATAGAGGGGAGAACGTTAGGCAAACGAAGAAGGGAAAGGATAGGCACGTTGCACGGAATTAAGGGAGGAAGGAAGTATGCGGAATTGAAGAAGAATTAATGGCAGTGAAGGGTGTCAGGTTGCGAGTGTTGTCTTTGTGTTGATCCAAAATATAACTTAACAATAGACTACCATCGATAAAAAGTATTAAGTATAAAGAATGCCCATTGACCTCAGCGGCTGAAAAATAATAAATCTTAGTTTTTTTAATAGTAAAACTTGGTGATTAAAATTAAGACTCTCACGTCTTACTCTCACAGTCTGACCTTTTGGCAATCTTTTCGTCAGATCTCGGGGAAAATTTATGATTTTTAATCTTCGTTCTTTCGCTTTGCCTGCTTAATGTGATAATTGATTTTTTAATGGAAACTACCACTTAGGTAGGGCCTATGTTGTAGGGATTACCCCGTGGGGAGCTATGAACTTCAGATTTAGAGTCAGAGAAGGGTATCATGGAATAGTTGGGTTTGAGAAAATAATGTTAGATGTTTATTATTATTAGGTAATCTACCGGTTAGGGTAGGTTTTTGGATGGACAAAACTATCACATAAATATTTTGCAACTCCAAATAAAACCCAATCCAGCAACCTACTCTACATCAGGTCTCTCTTCATCTCTGTGTACTTCTTTCCTCCCTTCATCCAGTCCAACATCCCTATCCTGTTCCTGCCCTTTCCTCGTTTGCCTAACATTCTCCCCTCTATTACCTTCTTCAACATTCCACTACCGCTCAATGCGCCTATCATCCATTTTTCCCGTCTCCATAAGATTTCTCTCAACAAACCCCTCTCCTCACCCACCATATCTAGTACTTCCTCATTTGTTTTCCTTTGGGTCCATTTAACCTTCTCCATTCTTCTCCACACCCACATTTCAAAGGCCTCCAATCTACGTCTATCCTCCTGCTTCAGCGACCACGTTTCCGCGCCGTACATAGCTACGCTCAATATCAGACTTTTTACGAGTCTTGTCTTAACATCCCTACTCAACGTCCCCGTCATCAACTCCCTCCTCCTTGAGAAAGCCTCCTTGCCTAGCGCAATTCTTCTCCTTACGTCCCTACCACTTTGACCGTGTTGGTCCAAAACACTTCCGAGATATGTAAACTGTTCTGCCTGCTCTATTCTTTCCCCTCCCATTTTAATGTTTAGCTTAGCCTTTTTCTTTCTGGAAAATCGCATAACCTTTGTTTTATTAATATTGATTCTCATCCCATTTCTATCGCACTGAACCTCCAATTCACTCAACAATGCTTGCGACCCGTTGGCTGACTGAGCAACTAATGTTTGGTCATCAGCAAACCTAACCGATTTTACGAATACCCCTCCGACTTTTATTCGAACTGTTTACCAAACATTGTTTAAAAAAATCATGTTTTAAAATTTTTGACGGAGCTAAATAATAATAAATACCTCTTGTATTATACTCTTTGCAAACTACGTTTTTTCGGTTTGGGACTCAGGGTCCCCCCCCCCCGTAGGGCTGAGGCAAAGCAAGGTCACAATAGCAGTGATTAAATTAAAAAAAAAATAAAAAATGAATAGTGGCAGTGAGGATGAATTTTTGAACTCTGAAGATTTGATGGAACCGTCGATGAATCATCCTAAAGGTTAGAGATATATTTTCGATTGTCCTTAATGTGTCTAACCCTTTCCGAATCGGTTTCATAAGGTGCCCGGGAGTCGCGACTCAAAAAATCTCAAACCGCGACGACGTATATCCGTTGTCTCCGCTCTGTGATGGGGGGGACGCCTCGTTTTTTTTTTAAGCCGCGTCGATGAGTCACGAATCAACGTCATGTATTCGCGCTATTATAGCGACCGTGGGAGCGATTAAAAAAATGTCTTCCTATTAATCGCTCGCCGTTTTGGTTCGAGAGCATGTCCGTTTCGGTCCGTCTCTGTTTACGTTTTTTTTCTAACTGTGGCTCTTGAGTCACGAAGGTCTTATCGTCACCACACAAACATACTCCATTTCATTCATCCCTTCCACATTCTGTCACGTCTTTCAATGGGAGTGCTTTTGATTTAGTTGGGTGGAGAAGGACAGAGTACTTTATCGTATAGTGATAGTCCTACGCAAATAGGAGGATGTTACGTGGAAGAATAATTAAAACCAAGTACGCATCATTATGTCAGAAGAAAAATTTAGCAGAGAGGCATAATTAACAACATGCGAGAGTATGTTGTCAATTGTTTATGTTGTTAGATACCCGTAGAAGTATCTGACAATAATATTGCCATATTATTGGTATGGCATGTTGAAGGCCTTACTCCGTGAGCAAAAACAGTTGAATAGAAGGAACTCAGACATAAAATGAATAAACTTTGACCTACATCCGCACAATACCCCATTATACCATAAGCAATCACGAGGGCTTGCAACAGGGGGTGTTACTGCACCAGCCATTCATGCATAAATATAAACTTATTCATAAATGCAATGAAAGAGGAGGTGTAGCGGGCCAGTGGGTAGTGTGCTGTCTTTACGGTGCTGGTCTTTTTAACGGAGGGTCCGGTGCACGGCTCTATGGGCACCCTTAGCTTCACCCAAGCTGCGTTATTTTTTGGGCGCAAGAACTTCCTCGGAAATCATAGGAGGAACAGGGAAAGGAACTGGACTCCCAACCCTGATGTGTGAATTTCACACGACGTTGTGCTTAGCACTCGTATTAGGTGAGCTATACTATCACCTATCAAGCATACCTTTGGGTTGATTACTGCAGTGGTTCATAAATACATGCAAGAACCGATTACATGCATGCTATCCGTTGAATGGTTTGCGCAGAGTAAAATCAGTCCGGTATTTGTTTGATCCCACCTTGAATTTGCACGTACTGAAATACACTTACAGTTTAACAAGTGCACAACTATGAACATTTCCTCATTTCATGAACCTATCCCAATCTCCCTTTATTAACATCTTCTACCATTGACCTCAATTTGACCTCAAATCCGAGCGAAGTAACACTTCTCTTACTTTTTTTTACAATTTCTTACTACTGGTCTGGCGACATCTTAATTTCTTTAAGTCTGACCCGTCGTCTGATTATTCGTCTGATCATGTGTACAACATTTTAATTTCATAATTGCAACAACCAAGTGTATGACTTGTCCATGAATTTATTTAATACTAGCCCATATATGCTATAATTTACGTCTTCGTGCTCTTTTATTTCGTCATAAAAAATCAGTGCTGCGCATTTTCAAAAGTTTAATTTTAATACACATTCCTGATAACACTTAGCTGGTCGAATTCGCTAGAGAGCAGTCCGAAATCTGCTGATATCGTTAAATCTGTCCAAATCACTGTGTCTTTTGAGAATAATCTTATGATTGCTTCTAACGTGAGCACTCGGATTGTTAATCCATATCAAGAAGAGTACCGGCCCTATAACACTTCCCTGTGACATTCTTGTGCGTTTTTGTTAATGCTATAGAATGCGGAATGCGAAGCAAAATACTAATTAGGAAGGCCAGCAATGCCGCCAACAGCACTTGAGAACTTTACTTTCAAAATGTACTGTGTTGAAATGTTCAATTCTATTCTTATTACCAAAACACAATTATTTCCTTTTAATTCTACGGCAAACCAGAGGCGTTCCTTTACGATCACGCGAAAGGCATCGCATATTATCACAATAAATCCACTAAGTGATGCTTGATTATCTTCGATTGAAAGTGCGCGAGCTAGCAGGCGTAGTCGGGATTTCAAAAAGTGCGCTACATCGCATATTAACTGAAAATTTGGGCATGAGAAACCTGTGTGCAAGATGGGTGCCGCGTTTGCTCATACTCGACCAAAACCAGTGTCGTGAAGATCGAGTGTTTAGCAAAATTTCACGGCAACAAAGCTGACTTTTTGCACCGTTTCAAAACCATGGATGAAACATTGCTTCACACCCGAGACAAAAGAACAATCAAAACAATATAATGTAAAGGGAGAATCGGCTCCAAAGAAGGCGAAGACTGTTTCATCTGCAGAAAAGGTTATGGCGTCGATTTTTTGGGATGCGCGTGGGATAATTTTCATTGACTATCTTGAAATAGGAAAAAATATTAACGGCGAGTATTATGCGAACTTCTTGCGACGTTTGAGCGAAGAAATCAAGCAAAAGCGGCCGAATTTGGCCAAGAAGAAAGTGTCGTTTCATCATGACAATGCACCAGCTCACAAATCCATTGATATTGAAATGATCAAAATTCATGAATTAAAGTTTGAATTGCTTCCTCATGTACCCTATTTGCGGGTCGCGGTGGTCTAGTGGGTAGAGCTTTGGACTACTGACCAGAGGGTCCCGGGTTCGATTCCTGGGCAAGGCACTTTGGGCACCTGCAGCTCCACCCAAGCTAGTTGATTTTTCGGGTACCAGGTCTGCCTGGGAAAACATAACCGGCACAGGGAAAGGAACTGTCCCCCCTACCCTGATGTGTGAATATTCACACGCCGTCGGGCTTAGTACATGGGTGAGCTCTACCATCACCTACTAAACCGACCTTAGGGTTGATTACTGTATTTGTGGTTTTTTTATGGTACCCTATTAGCCAGATTTAGTCTCCTCGGATTATTTTCTCTTCGCAAACGTGAATAAATGCCTCGGTGGTCAAAGATTTTCCAACCGTGAAGGAGTGATCTCGGCAGTTAATGGTTGTTTTGAGGAGCGAGACAGTTCTTATTATAAAAAGGTTATCGAGCGAATTGAACATCGCTGGGAAAAGTGCATAGAGCTGAAAGGTGATTATGTTGAAAAATAAATATATTTTTTTCCAAAATGTTTGTGTTTTCTATGTTGAGTCTGCTACTTCTGTGATTACCCTCGTACAGTATGCCAGGGAATAGTAATAAAATCTAAGTAGCTTCGTAATCTGACAAAATTCCGTATATCTCCCTCCATCCACCTGTATCAATACTATTTTCAAATTTTGCCAAAAAGTACACTCCATTCTCATGTCTCTGGTCCCAATTTTTCTCCTATGTTATCAAGGGAATAATCTTTGGCAGTAGGAGATGAAGGATCTATTCTAGCTGTGCCAAAATACTTTGAAAATTTCTGTCATCTTTGCCCATGTTCAGGAGTACACATTAACTTATTTGAAGAAAAGAATGGTCGAAAATGAGCGAGAAGGCCACGATTTCATCAAATTATATCTGAATTTGAATAAATGGCGTGAAAATGTGGATGAAATACGAGGAGTTCATAGGCATTCACATTACCCTTAATTATGGTCAAAATCTACTTTTTTCTATTTTCGTCCTGGTTTATTAAGTGTTGGTGGAATGACGAAACGAAAGGAATTCTTAGAGGAAGGGAGTTTTGTGGTTTTTCTGCTTAAAAGGAAGGAGGAAGTGCAATCAAAGTACTCTCCGCGGGACGTAGAGTAGTATCGGAAATAAATCGATACATGTTTGTGTAAAACTATGAGTGAATCAGAGGTACGACAAATTAAACTGCACTCAATACTTAAAATATCTCCGTTGCTTCTTTGGGTAATTGCAATGCGTTGAAAAGACCTAAATGGAATGAACTCTTAGCCTCTTATAGGAATTAGTTAGGTTTAGGTTAATTAGGTTCTGTTCCTAATTCCTCTTGAGGAAGGTGGTTGCACCACCGAAAATTCGAGAACTAGTGAGTCCCTCTTTTATATGTTTTAGTTTCTGTGTTTGCTATGACTATTTAGTGAATTCACATTATATATATATATATATATATTTATTTATTTATTTATTTCCTAATGTAGTGATGAAAAGTATTTTGAAATGTTCCACAGGGAAAAACAATGCTTTTAATGATGTCGTTTGCCACCACATCACTCCTGAAGCTACTCAATTTGTTAATATCATTAAAATTATCTTTAATCCATGATGGATTTATTTAGTTCTTTATTACCTACATATATACGAGTAAGAGTTTATGTTACACGGGCCATACTGTTCAACATCTTTCCCTCTTCAATGGTTTAATTTATTTAAAAAAAATTAGTTTTGTTAATTGTGTAAGTATTTTGTTGTAAAAATTATAAAAAAGTAATTTTCCAGCGTGGGCTTGTTCACTTGCGTAACATATTTTAATATTTCTCCAGAATAGATGTCCGAACCTTGAGGAGACACTGACATTCCCGACTAAAATGACGCCTTAAATTAGAAAACCCTGGAAATAGGTTTTTCACCGCGGGACAGAAATACGATGAGCCAATGAATTCTGCAGTCTTGATGAATTAGATGTGGGACGTCGAAAGCACCAAAGTCAAAATCCATTACTATCAATTATTTTGCGTGGAAGTACGTCATAGGAGCCGGATGCGATTTCGTCCCAAGTCCACGAATGAGGAAGTGGCAGTCCTATAAGACGTTCGGCGCTCCATGTTGTCGGTCACTCAAGCATCGTGTTCACTGAGAGTCAAGTGGAGTATTCAGGTCCAACTCAACAGCCATGGAGTCCATAGTGATCATCATCCTAGCCCTGTCATTTTTCGCCTGCTTCACCGACGTGAGTGTCGTGAATAGAGTGTGAATACATCGTGCCTTGACATTTTGCAACGTTTCGATAGCATCCATCGTCTCTCCCTGACTAATTCGTTCATTTAATTTTCAGGCCAGCTCGATAGCAGGTGATCGCCATAAGGATAGTCAAAACAGTGAGTAATTTAATATTAAATTTAAATGTTCATAATCAATTAGCTCCTCTGAAACGCGCTTACTCATTGTCATTTAGTCATATAAAAGGATGTTTTGTCTCAGTTTACCGGTTGTTCTAACCAGGATCGCTTTCGTTCAATGCTCCATGAAATTTTTCAGTTCGATGGAATTGTTCATGGATTTTCTTCGTGATTTTTACCGATTTAGAATAGATCACTCGCTCCGATGCCCGCCATTAGGTTACTAATGGCGAATTTATGACTAGCTGCGTTCAAATCTCTGTGAAATAGGTACTTTGTGTAATGGGCTATCCTGAAAAGTTCGAGACTGAATTTATTTGGATATAAAATTTTTTAAATAAAATATATAGATATTATTACATTATATATATATATATATATATATATATATATATATATATATATATATATATGTATATATATATATATATAGATGATGCGGAAGCACTCACGAGAGCAATATAACTTTTGGACGGCACAATAGAACAGAATAAAACAGATGACACGTAAAAGGACACTCACACTGTAGATGATTTAAGCTTTCGGCCTACTCCGAGACCTTCTTCAGACCTGAAGAAGGCCTCGGAGTAGGGCGAAAGCTTAAATCATCTACAGTGTGAGTGTCCTTTTACGTGTCATCTGTTTTATTCTGTGTTCTATTGTACCGTCCAAAAGTTATATATATATATACATATTCAAACTTGAAAATCCCGCCATACGGCGCACAAATATTCATTCAAACAGAAATAGGTATAAGGAAAGGGGATAGGAAAACACATAAAAGGCAAACACAGGGCATGTGGGGAAGGCGGTTTTTGAGCAGATCACGAAAGTAAAAATATTTCCTTATATATATATATATATATATATATATTACATTATGAGTTTTTAATATTTTATAATTTTTGCTTGCGAATTCAATCCATTGCTTAATCTTCGTGATGATCGTGGGAAAGATTGAGTGAGGGGCCATTACTTTACTGTGAAACACGAAATAATCAACGATAATATAAGAAATTATGGCTTGAAAAGCTAAAGAAAAGACAAAAATGGCGGAGGATTGCGGACAGAATTGTTCTCTGAATGTTCATTATTAATCGTTTTCAGTTTGATTTTAAACAGAGAGTCGTTGATCACCTCAACTTAAGGTTCTTTGCCGAACCCTCCGAAATTCCATCACAGTTAACATCCTCAGTTCATTATACGTTCATGGCAATCCATTTATGTGTTCGTGGTATACGATTTTTGGTTTTCCTGAGTAGTTAGTTCTCTTACTTTCCTCCCACCAATTAGGACTATTGTGCCAGAATTTGCCGTATGAGTCCATGCCTGTGATTTTCAATCACATACTTTGCTCACATTTTAAAGGATTTGTTGAGTGCAACTTGATTAGATGGCCATTCATCAACTGGCTTTTTTCAGGCTTATGATCATAATTGAATTAAATTCCTCAGGCGTCAATCTCTGGAAACTATTAATGATAAAAACCGAATCATTTGGTACCTTTGCCATTAATGTTGACATCCGTCATACTTTCAACAGATAATGAACAGCCAACAATAAAAATGAATGTTCTCTGTTGAAACAGTGGCGCGTTTGAACAAATGGTGCGACAAATCAACGACACTAATGTTAATAATTGTGTTATCACATTCCAACAGAGTATTTACAGTTATTGCACCGAATATTTAGGACCCCATTTTGGAAAATAAAGCACGAGGTTGTTAACAAATTTATGTAATTTTTAAAATCATTGACAAAATTATTTGAGGTAACAGTAAATACATTAATCCGCAAAGCTACAAGTTTATCAAAAAACTTCTTCTTAAGAGTTCATTAGTCATTAAGAAAGACCACATTTCTTGAGTCTATACAAGTTTGGATAAAAATTTTGAATGGAAACACAAATCAGGAGATGAAACGTTAAAGAAGGCCAGGACATTTGTAAATTTCGCTGAAGTACAAAGCTATCTGTTAATTTATTATGTCCCTATTTCAATCCTAAGTTTGGTTCCATTGCAGCCCTCCGCTCTCATCTATTCAGTTCTTGTGCTTCTTGGTCTCCTTTTACGCCATCTTCCCTTTAATCTCCCCTTAGATTATGTTTCTTACGAATCTATTGTGCCTCAAGATGTGTGTAATTTGTTGTTTGCTTATGTTTGAATACCTGTGGTATATATTCAATAATTTATTTTTTAAAATGCTCTCTTTTGTCTGTTTAATTTGACCAGGTTGCGCTCTGGCGCACGAGCATTGGAAAGAGAGCTACTGCACACCCAGGCCGACTTTGGTGCCTCTACAGACTAAACCCGAGGAAGTGGTAAGACCCAATACTTGGTTCGGAATCAACTGGGCAACATTTTGTTCCTTTAAGTTTTAATTCATTATTTTTTATTTATTAGGTAATCTACCGGTTAAGGTAGGTTTTTGGATGGACACAACTATAAAATAAATATTTTGTAACTCCAAACAAAACCCAATCGAGCAACCTACTCTGAATCAGGTCCCTCTTCATCTCTGTGTACTTCTTTCCTCCCTTCATCCAGTCCAACATCCCTGTCCTGTTCCTGCCCTTTCCTCGTTTGCCTAACATTCTCCCCTCTATTACCTTCTTCGACATTCCACTACTACTCAATAAACCTTTCATCCATTTTTCCTGCCTCCGTAGGATTTTTCTCAACAAACCCCTCTCCTCACCCACCATCTCCAGTACTTCCTCATTTGTTTTCCTTTCGGTCCAGTTCACCTTTTCCATTCTTCTCCACACCCACATTAAAAAGCCTCCAATCTATGTCTATCCTCCTGCTTCAGCGACCACGTTTCCGCGCCGTACATAGCTACGGTCCATATCAGAGTTTTTACGAGTCTTGTTTTAACCTCCCTACTCAACGTCTCCGTCATCAACTCCCTCCTCCTTGAGAAAGCCTCCTTGCCTAGCGCAATTCTTCTCCTTAAGTCCCTACAACTTTGACCGTATTGGTCCAAAACACTTCCGAGATATGTAAATTGTTCTACCTGCTCTATTTTTTCCCCGCCTATTTTAATGTTTAGCTTAACCTTTTTCTTTCTGGAAAATCGCATAACCTTTGTTTTATTAATATTGATTCTCATCCCATTTTAATTCATTAGCCAATTCTACTCAACTTTATATTCCAAAAAATCCTAATTTTGTGTTGGTAGGATAAAACAGCAATCAATGTCATGCTCGGATTGATAGATGAGGCGCCCCAACGACGTGTTTTTTTCGCACATCAGGGTAATATGAGGGGGTAGGATAACAAGGCAGTTCCTTTCCCTGTGCCGCCTGTAGTATCCCAGGAACAGCTGGTACCCAACAAATCACACAGCGTGGGTGAAATCGAGGTTGCGGTCCGGCGGCCTCTAGAGGCGTCATCCGTAATCGAACCCGGACCTTTTGTTCAGCAACCCATCGCTCTACCCACAGGGAAATTAATATTGACCAAACTAGGTCAACCGATTCCTAGTCAGGACTATGGATTGAATCTGATATGGTGACCACTAAATTTTTGTTTGAATCAAGGCTTAAACACACTGTCGTCAAGAGAAATCAAGAAGATGCGTTCGCGCATGCGTGAGAGTCGAAAGCGAATATTTGGACCGTGTAAAAGGACTATTTTAGTAACCAGTTTGTATCTAGTACTGAACATCGTGATTTCAATAATTGATATAAGCATTGCGTGAAACTGGCTTTAGGGATAATAGAACGAACTAACTTTAAAATAGAATATAAAGGTTTAGTAGTAATTCGCAAAGGTAATATACGTACGTTCGTAAATACATTCATTGACAACTGGGCTATAACAATATGTCGTTTCTCTTGCAGATAAGTCCTTCAATGGCTGTAGTCAGGTTGTGCGGCGGGGGCTGTGAACGTGCTGGCTTCACGTGCGTTCCAACTACGACTGAGGTTAAAAAAATCACGGTAAGTACCACACGAAAAAGTGTCAATAATTTATTTTTTTATTATGAAGTTCGATCACCTATGAAGTGATTTATTTTCGTTTTTCTTAGAGTATCTCAGGGCGTGCCTTTTATATTTTACATTATTCGGTAGAAATGACGCATTTTCAACCAATTTTAAGTATCGCATTAAGTTATAATGTTGATAAAAAATACCCCGTTTTTTTGCTTCAATGGTGGAACGTAGATATTTGCAGTTCTGTAACCAAAGAAGTATTAAATTTTTTATAATTTCCTTTCCAGGGGATTTAAATAAAAAACATGGCATTGAATTTTTGAAGATTCAGATTCATAAAATTAATAGTATTTAATATGATTTAGAACGACTTTCAATTCTCCGATATCCAAGACATAATAGCTCCATAGTATATATATATATATATATATATATATATATATATATATATATATATATTCACGAGTTCTCACCTCTATGTTGGTGGCTGAATCGGGTAGGGATTCTAAAATTGATAGGGAAAAAAATTCGTCGAATGACAGGTTGTTTGAAGTTGCGTGTGAAGGAATAGGAAGAGAAGAGAGTGAGACAGAATTACAGGAGTAGCGGTGATTATTCATTCGAATGGATAGAGGGGTAATGCATTCACCTATGTAAAATGAAGTGCATATTTTGCATGATAAAAGATAGATAATGTTTTTCGAGAGGCAATTGGGAACGGGGTGAAGGGACAATGAGGGGATGTGGGTAGATGGGAGCAGATCTTATTAGCAGACATGTTTTACTTCGGGGGCAGTTGCAGGCAGGGGAAATTTGAGGAAATTTGTCAGGGCGGGTTGCCAAAGGGTTGGTGGATCTCAGAAGGTTTCTGAGATTGGCTGGTCGTCTGTAAACGACAGAGAGGCATTGGGGCAGTAAGGATGAGGTCGTGTCATTGTCGTGTAAAATAGGAACAAGTTCTTTGAGAATGGTTTTCAGTCTGTGGGATCCGGGGAAATAGATTGTGCAAAGGTTGACTACAGCGTCAGATGTGGGTTTGTTATTCTGTGGTGTGTGTGGTCGGGTGGAGCGGTGGATTTCATCCTGTAGGGGTTTTTCTGGGTAACCGCGTTTGTGGAGTGCATGGTGTAGATTGTGGAGGTATTTGTTGAGGGTAGCTGTGGTGTTGCAAATCCGATGTCCGCGGATAGAGAGAGTTGGGAATTGAGCGTTTGGTGTGAGAGGTTTTTAGGTCACAGATATGCCCTTGGGTATAATAAATGAGGGAGAAATCATATTTTTTTTAACTGTAACTTTATTATACTGCTGTCATCATGTTGAATTCAGTCATGTCGTTTGTCGTAACGCAGTAACTCTGAAAGTGAATTTTGAACTTATATTTAAAATGGGTGTCTTAACCTTAACCATTTCCTCAAAAGCTCGGATATTTTGGTTAGTAAGAAACATTAATTATCATTCTGGCGAATGAAAGAATGTCCTGTAAAGAATCCAACATTAATGTATGTGTAAACAAAAAAAATGCCGAGACCGTAAAATTGATTGGCACCAAGTGATAAGAAAGGAAAGGGGAAACACACACACACACACAAGCCAAAATAAATAATAAAAATAATAAAACAAACTTACAACCACCCGATCACTAAGGTGTGTTAAGAAATAACAATCACTTTCGTGAATCACATTCACACACACACACACTCAGGGTTTACAAGGATCCCTCCTATGTCAGTGACCCGTCAATCACACAAATAAATGAAAATTATTAAAGGATGTAATGAAACAGAAATGACTTACGTGAATACAAGGTCACTCGGGTGTGTTAGACCTTTGTGAATTTCACACTCTCACTCTGTCAGGGTTTACAAGGATCCCTCCTATGCCATTGACCCGTCAATCACACAGATTAATATAAAATGATAACACGGATGTACGCACGCTCTCGCTCATTCACTCAATCACTCAGGTGTGCTCGGAAACAAGGACCTTTGTGATTCACAAATACTCACACGTTCAGGGTTTACCAGGATCAAGTTCAATTCAAGTTCAAGGATCAAGTTTACGGTCCCAGCATTTTTTTCTTTCAATTGAGTTACGACCGTAGCTACGTTCCTTGTATATTTAAATTAATGTATGTTTTAATTGTTTTTCCCCTCTCTCGAAGGTTATGTCATCTCTCCTGAATTGCACAACTCGAGTTGCCCTGGAGCACACTACTTGTCGCTGCATGTGCACCCTAAAATGCAGTGCGAATAAGGTTTGTTGAGATATTTGATGTGCAAACTAATTCCTTCCGCTTACACCATGTGGCATGTCAAACCATTTTTATATGTTTCGTAAGTGTGGGGGTTGCAGCAACCCCACCAAGTGGGAATCAAATGTGTACTTCTAGAATAGTAGGCATGAGTTGAAAAAGAAAGAAAAGGGAAAAGTGGCCATTAACCATGAAATACATGCATGGGTGTTTGAAACGTGGAAGTAGGAGACATATTCGACATTTGGGGAGTGGGAATCTTTCATATTGGTTCATGATGTAAAATTCCTTAATGTAAATTTCCTTCTTTCGTAAATGTTTCTTTCGCCAACTCAATTCTTCTCCCGGCGCCTTTGTTATTATGACAATTACCATCTAAAATACTTCCTGATTAATTCAAATAAAATTCTCTCGCTTCCTTCGATCAAATTGGTATCGGCGGTATGAAAAAAAACTCAAGTATGGATCGCTCAAACTCTAAAATAGTAGTATTAGGGTAATAGTTTCAGCGATCAGAAGAAAATGTTGGATAGGTCTTGAAATCTTTGACGCAATGCCGTAATCTTCGAAGGGACTCCGCACAGCTGGGGGCTTTTTTAACATAAGCAGAACAAAAAAGATGTTTTTCACTCTTTTCTAAATTTGTCATTAAATTGGTGAATCCCAATTTGCGTCTATAATCAAGTTGTAACAAATTTAGCCGTAGAGAATACAGCGCCTTCATAATTATATTCCATAAAATATATATTTGCCCCGTTATATAACAAAAATGGCCAATTTTGTTGCATTTGATTGTTTAAATCGGACATGACGTTTGGACAATAATCAATGCATGTATTTGACGAAATGGCTACTCTCAATAACAATCAAGTATCCATTTTTCATGTAATTCTAAAGGAAATGTGCATAACTTAATTATTTGCTAAACAATTTTGTAATACTTGTGATATTCACGTCAATAGGTTTAGACAATTTAAATCCACCCGTGTTACTACTCCTGGCAAGAAAGTTTTCTCTAAATTTCTGATCAGCAAAATTATTGGCACCAAAACAAAAACTTTGAAATTATCAGTGGAAACTTGCTCTTCAAATTTTCCTGATCATAAATCGTTGGTGAGTGTTCCGTAATGTTTTTTTTCTGCTTCCATTTCAGTACCTCAACAAGGAGGAATGTATTTGTCCTTGTCGTGATAGATTGGCACGGAAGGCCTGCAATGCGAACAGTGCCATGAGATGGGACCCAGTGGAGTGCACTTGCAAATGTGCAAATGAGAATCATTGTCCCAGGGGAGAGGAACGCTCTAAAGAAGACTGCAAGTATGTGCTAACTTAACTTTAGCTTTTCACCACTCCGTTCTCTGCTCTCCAGAGCTTATTCGGCGATGGATTTTGAATGTGTATTGAATATGAAAAAAACATTAATGTATATTTATAGAATTAAATTTTCTGGAATTTTTTGAGACCGAAAAAACAAATTCGATTCGATTTTTTGATTCATTCAAATCACACAAAAAGGGGCAATTAAACAACCGAAATCTTTATCAAGTTATTATAAGTTTTCTAAACGTATACGTATTACGATTAACGCCGACAGCTCAGCAGCCGCTTCGTACGTCGTCAACAGATGTTGCCAATTTCAATTGAGTCAAATCAATCCTTTTTTTAATTTAATTTTTTGTCGATAACTTGACGCTGAAAAATCTCAATGGTCTCGAATTAATTCTTTAAGAGATAACTTCAAATGTGCATCAATTCGTGTTTTTTTCGAATTCAGTTTTCATTATGCTTGTCGACATCAATCTATCTATTTTCACAACTCTGCAGGAGATGATTACGCGCCAGGCATGTAACAAAAATTATTTTTTTAAAGAACTTTTAGTTTTAATGTAGTTTTTTAATATATTGCAAATAACGCAGATCATGTGTAGGTACATTGTATACAATACCTAAATTAGAGGTTGGAGTACTATGGGGTCGTGAAAATGCACATGCCCCTCCGTCACGTCAAGGTTGTAATCCATTCTGACGGTCGTATCACAATTTGGCAATTTGTATTTCTGTCACTATTCCAAAACACATTTGTTTTATTATTAAGGACCTTAAGATTAGGATTTTCTAAATGGTTTCAATAATTTACAAAACATTAATATGCAATTGTTTAATAGGTTAAAAATGATTCTCGGATCAAGGTTCTTTGGAGTTTAAGGCCTATCGAGATGCTGTCCTTATTATATATTATCGAGATGCTGTTCAAATTATTTTTAATTTGTAAAAAATTATTAACAACATCATCAATCCACTAAGTTCAAGTGTTTTAATTTTGGGTGCTGCGATTCCTTGTCCTGGATAAAAAATTGCTGGGTGAAATTTTCAGTGTTCTTAAAACTCATACGTACAATGATTTCTAAATTGTGGGGCCCAGCAGTCCCACAGTCCCTCTGGGCTACAAAGGGCCTGAGCTCGGGTCTGGTTGACGCCGCTGGGCACCCTCAGCTTTCGTCTGTCTACGTGGTTAATGCCCGCCACCTCTAGGGTGTGTGGCAGTGGTGATCACACACTAAGCATGCGATATTAAAAATTAGGACTCCCTAAAAATTTGAGAGACCATAGATTTCTGTTATGGAGAAGGTGAAATGGACCGAAAGGAAAAAAATGAGGAAGTACTAGGTATGGTGGTCGAGGAGAGGGGTTTGTTGAGAGAAATTCTATGGAGGCAGGAAAAATGGATGAAAGGCATATTGAGCGGTAGTGGAATGTTGAAGAAGGTAATAGAGGGGAGAATGTTAGGCAAACGAGGATATGGCAGGAATAGGATAAGGATGTTGGACGGGATGAAGGGAGGAAGGAAGTACACAGAGATGAAGAGGGACCTGATGTAGATTAGGTTGCTGGATTGGGTTTTGTTTGGAGTCACAAAATGTTTATTTTATAGTTGTGTCCATCCAAAAATCTACCTTAACCGGTAGATTACCTAATAAAAAATATTTCTGTTAACTTCCTGGATCTGTTTTTTACGACGCGGAGATATGACAATTAAAGCAAGATGATAGGCGTTGATTTGGGGCTTTGAAATTTGGATGTGAATGTAAAAGGTGAAGTAGGCTAAAAGGAAAACAAACGAGGAAGTGCTAGGTATGGTGGAGGATAAGATGGAATTATTGGGATAAGTAAAAAGAGGCAGGAAAGATGGATACAGAGCATTTTAATTGGCAATGGGATGTTGAAGACTGTTGTAGAGGGGAGTATGTTAGACAAACGAGGAAAGATTAGGAATAGGTTACGGATGTTGGACGGAATGAAGAGAGAAAGGAAGTATTCGGAATTGATGAGTAGCCTATTACATATAATGTTGGATGTCAGATTGTGTTTTGTTGGGAGAGACAAGGCCATTGTCGTTGTACTTCACTCTCGAATGTAGCGCTCTATAAATCTTGCTATACTTATTATTACCTTCAGTTTTTAAGAGTAATGAGTATGTGTAATCACTAAATCGTCATTCTATTTAATTATGATTATTAATTCACTTAGTATAATCCGACAATAGTTCTCTGCATTTGGGATAGAAAAAATTAAGTGAGCAAATAAGGGTGATATTAATATGCAAACATTTCTTTCCCTTGGTCCAAAGCAGGTGTGTGAAGAAAATAGTGGAAGATGAAGACGACTATGCTGATAAGTGAACGACAGTGATTTTATGGGAAGGATTCATATGGTATACTTGAAGACTGCCAAGGCCGCAAAAGATTTTTCTTCAGGAAAATTATGTTGAATACGACGACCGCATAATTTTACGATTTCAAAAGAATGATCGTGCATATATATAAATATATTTATTTAAGTTTGATGTCGACGGAATTCGTTCAAGAGTTCTGTATTTATTTATTCTGTTCAATTACCTCCGAGTGTTTATTTTTCTCAAATGAATGTATTTTTTACGTCTGAAGTATTAGGGATGTGGAATTTGTGTGTAAAACGTTTGAGTTCATTTAAAAGTTGCGATAAGGGTTCCATTTTTTTAACAACAGTGAATGGAATTGAAATGTATTTTTCTGTGAAAACATTTGTAAAAAAAAAGACAATGGTTCCTTGTTTGTTTTTGGATTACTAGCGTGGTAGAGGTTTTATTGTTATCTTTGATCAAAGTTTGGTTTTAATTCCAACACGAACCCTCCATTTTGTTGAGATACAAGTGTTTGTTAAACGTCGTATAATATGGATTCCGGCACGGCCAGAATCAACAACTTCTGTGATTAACCCAAAATGATCAATATTCTCGATTTCATTATCCACTTGTGAATAGGTGAATAGGAGACAATTTTTGTATCAGAAGAAGTCATATTAAATGCATATGGTTAGACAGATGATTTAAAGGTGATTTGAACAATGATATATTTATTTTATGAAACCATTTTTTAAATTTTGTACTAATAAAGATTTAATATGAAACTAAAAATTGAGTTTGGGTTCTTGATAATATCGACGCATTCCTCACGATCACGAATTTTTTTCAGATGGAGTTTCTATCTTGGCATTTATGAACTTTTAATCATGTGGTTTGGTCATACGATGGACACTGAATAATGTTATGAAGAAGTGAACAGTCCTTCTCAAACTAATACAATGTCGAGCGTGACCAGTCATTGAAAAAGCCGAGCGCGAGAACTGCTAGACGAATATTTTACGCAATGGAAGCAAACAAAACGGTGTTGGGTAAAAATGCAAGGCAAAAAATTATTTTCATTAAAAAATAAAAATGCTCCTTCTTCTTGGCCATGTATTTCCGCAATAAAAATATTCCATCCCAGTAATTATTTGTGTTTTATTCGATTTAATATGTGTGTGTGCATATGTGTGTTTATATATGTATGAGTGTATATATAAAAAACACAGTAATCAACCCGAAGGTCGGTTTAGTAGGTGATGGTAGAGCTCACCCATGTACCAAGCCCGACGGCGTGTTAATATTCACACATCAGGGTAGGGGGGCCAGTTCCTTTCCCTGTGCCGGTTATGGTTCCCCAGGAAGATCTGGTACGCGAAAAATCAACTAGCTTGGGTGGAGCTGCAGGTGCCCAGAGTGCCTTGCCCGGGAATCGAACCCGGGACCCTCCGGTCAGTAGTCCAACGCTCTACCCGCTAGACCACCGCGACCCGCTATATATATATATATATATATATACACTCCACATATGTATACCATAAACCCAGTAACCAACCCGATTGGTATATGATGGTGCGGGATGGTGTGGAGGCTAACGTACAGGCTTCCGACGGAGAAGGCCCAGGTTCAAATCCTGGAGACAATAAGTATTTTTCAGCAGTATCCAGATCCCTACTTGAGGTTAGTTGTGGAGAGCTCTTTGAGTATGACGTCCATCGGATGGGACGTTAAACTGCGGACCCCTTTCGACAAGAGTAGGCTGACGCCGGGTTTCTCTCTACCCTTCCTTTCCCTTTCATCCCTGATGGCGCAAATGACCTCAGCTGTCGGTCGCCTCCCCAAGAAAACTACAAACTACGGTGATAATGATCTGAAGAAAACAACCGTTTTCAAGTGGATTAAGGGTTTTAAAGATGGCCGACAAGATGCCACGAATTATGCAAGTCCGGGACGACCGTCAACCACCTGTGATAACGACAACTTATTCGTACGCGGTCCCTTGTCTTCACCGATCGTCGAAAAACAGTCCGAATGATAGCTGATGAACTGAATTTAGGAAAATCAACAGTGCACCCTATTTTAACCGCACATGATGGATGGATCATTCACCATGACAATGCACAACCAGCATTGATTGTTCGTCAGTTTCTGGCAAACAATTCAATCACCATTCTTGATCATCCTCCTTATTCTCCAGATCTCGCCCCCCACGACGTTTTCCGATTCCCAAAATACAAAAATGTGATGACGGGACATCACTGGGAAGATGTGGACACAATAAAGCAAGAAAAGAGACAAGTAAAAAGCCTAACTGCCGAGGACTTCCAAGGGTGCCTTAAACAGTGGAAAAGAAAGAAGATTGAATAGGTGTAAATACATAGCAACGAATGGAGAGTACTTTGAAGGGAAATATATATATATAGTTCCCTATATATTTCTATATTTCTATATATATATATATTTATTTATTTATTTATAATAAATAAAGAGTTGATTTAAAGGCGTTACAGTTAAAAGTAAATAAAAATCTTAGAGTAGCAAAAAACACTGAAGATAGATTAAAATTTTTCTACGATAACCACCATTCATACCAACATTCCTCCATTTACGTGGTCTGTCATCCTTGTACGAGTATGGTGGTTGCCATGATATAGAACCTAACAGTTTTGATCGTTTAAAACCTGGCTTATAGGGTGATATTTCGTTATAGTTTCGAAAACCAAATTACTATCCTTTTGCTTCCAATCCGGATTCGAAAGGGAAGTCTCCAAATTACGAAAGCGGATGAACGATAGCGAATAAATTTCCTAAGGGTAGCTAATGGGACGTTGTCTTTCTTGTTAATCTTTCCTTCCTGTCGCCACTAGCCAGGAATACGTAATTATTGCCATTTACCAGCTTTTTTAGATTGCACACTAGGGGTCAATATTTCGAGCCATATGGGAGGAGGGCATTGATGATAGGGACACTGAGCAAGGAGGCTGAAGGTCGCGTGCAGTTGAAAATATAAAACCGTATTCAGAAACACGCATCCTTGTTGATTGGAAATTGTAGCCACACAGAAATGTGTCCCTTTTCTGTTATTGTCACCGTTTATCAATCGACCGGATAATCTACTGACATGTTTTTAACAGTTCTTAAAATGGTATACAGAGAGACCTCGTGAATATCTAAAGTAATACCTTCCAACCCAAACCTTCTTCATTTTGCAACGTTTTCTTACGTAGTTATTCTTAATGTTTTCATTTAGTCTCAAATTCATTTAATTGTCTTCAAGTTTCAAATTTTAAAAATATGTTCTAAAATATTCATGATTGTTGCCGCCGCCATATTGCTTTAGTTTATCTTTTGTTTTACTTGGCCGACTTTAATTAAGTAAAATTAAAAAAAGTAATATTGAAATGTTTTTTTCGTCAGCGAGTTATTTTATATGAATGCGTCGTAGTTTTATTTCTGTCCATCAATAATAAGTGAAACCAGGATTAAATAGGTACATTTTTTACACTTTTAAGTGTACCTATCAATTTATCTTATAACAAGAACTTTAAGTATCACTACCTCTGGCTATCTTCTCTATTCACTTTTTTTTTACCTTCATTGAATTTTCCCCCCAGTTTTCTCCCTCTCCGTACCATATGGGCTCTTTACCATTCGTCTTCCTCTCTAAGCAGGTAATTTGTAAATTTCTTCCCCATTCCACTTCCATCAATTACTCCATGTTCGCTCATCTCCTTCCTTCAGAAAACGTTTGGGTGTATTGACTCAGCTCCGCAAGTATCCACATTGAAGTATATACTAATACTTACTTTGACTCACCTTCAGTGCCTGTCTTCCACATTCTCTTATTCTAAGATACCTCATCTCCTTCCTTCAGAAAACGTTTGGGTGTATTGACTCAGCTCCGCAAGTATCCACATTGAAGTATATACTAATACTTACTTTGACTCACCTTCAGTGCCTGTCTTCCACGTTCTCTTATTCTAAGATACCTCTTCGCGGCCGTCGTCATCAGAATCTGATGACGACGGCCGTGCCGTCGAAACGTAAATATCTACTGTAAGTGTCCTTCTTTTATGTTTCTGTGTGTAATATTTATTATCTTAGTGTTTGTGCGTCGCCGGAGAGCGTCATTTTCAATATTATACACATATATATATATATATATATATATATGTATATATGTATGTATAGTATTGAAAATGACGCTCTCCGGCGACGCACAAACACTAAGATAATAAATATTACACACAGAAACATAAAAGAAGGACACTTACAGTAGATATTTACGTTTCGACGGCACGGCCGTCCGTATATATATATATATATATATATACACACACATCCCATTGCCAAATAAAGACCCGGTCTTGCTTCGTGAGGCGAAAAATGTTGAAATGGAGCATGAAATCCAAGGAAATAAGCTTCCTTTCGATTAGGATGTAAATTTTCTTAATTCGGAATAAGAACGATAAGCTAAGGAAAGACGAGATCACCAATTTCCGTGCATATATGTACATATATTATATATGCACTAATTACACGAAATGTGAATGACCTAAAAGAAGTGTTTAACATTTTAGAAAACACTGGTAAAGAAGTGGGGCTGAAGGTTAGTGAAGAGAAGACCAAATACTTGAAAATGTCAGCTCATCAGAACAAGCGGCACCTACAAAACATAATAATTGGGAATTATGAGTTTAAGGGTGTCAAGGAATTTACCTATCTAGGAGTCAGGCTTAACAATGAAAAAAAGATATCCACGGAGATCAACCAAAGGGTAATGGAAGGTAACAAGGGGATACTTCGCAAATGTAACAATCCTCAAATCAATGTTACTATCAAGGAACACAAAAATGAAGATCTATAAAACGCTTATTAGACCCGTGGTAACTTATGGAGCTGAAACATGGACATTAGCAAGTCAGGATGAGGAAACACTTAGAAAATTTGAAAGAAAAGTGTGGCCTAATGGCCCAATTAGAGAAGGAGAGAGATGGAGAATTAGAATGAAAATGGAGATAAATGAATTACTAGAAGGGAAGGACATTGTTAGATTTGCCAAGTCACTGTGGCTGGCGTGGTTGGGGCATGTAGAAAGGATGGAAAATGACAGAATGCCCAAACTGATACTTAATAGCAAGATAGAAGGAGCCAGAAGAAAAGGTAGACCAAGGAAGAGATAGCTACAGAATGTGGAGGATGACTTGAAGGTAATGGGAGTTACAAGATGGAAGGAAAAAGCAAGAACAAGAACAGAATGGAGGCATATCATAGAGGAAGCCAAGGCCCACACCGGGCTGTAGAGCTGCAGATGATGATGATATGTATATATACATATATATTATATTTATGTATATATATATATATATATATATATATATATATATCTTTGACAGCAACATACAATATGAGAACACATAAAAGGAACTCTCAAACGCTATTTCTTGATAATTTTGACGGAATTGAGCTCCGTCTTCCTCAGAAGAATAGTTAGGACTGACTGTTGAACTAAGAAGGGTAAGGTATGTGAGAAAGAGAGAGAGAAGGGGAAGGGGAGAACTGGAGGTGAGGGAGGGGTGAAAGAAAGGGTTGTGGAAGCCTTAAAAGTTGTGGTTGTGGAAAGTTATCTTAACACAGTAACACATTCATTACAAATTTAAGTACACGACCTGGTTTGTTTTCTAAAATGATGACTTAAGCAAGACCTTAACCCAAATTTTACTTTCCTACGGTCCGGTGTCCTATATTAACTTTGAAACAAATTTTTAAAATGCTCTCTCTCTATAAGGCATTTTTTTCTGTATTAAAAAAGGATATGAAAATAAATTGTTTTTGTGGTCCAATTCATATTATAGCTTCTAATCCATTTTGTGCTGCCGGTTTTCGAACATTTGAAATATTAAGCTGTGTGTGTGTATATGTATACATATACACACACATACATACATACACACAAACAATAACCATATATGTACAAATATATATATGTAAATAAATGAATAAATATATTTATATTTACTCACAGATTTAGAATTTTAAAAACATAGAAACACAAAGAAAGGACACTCACATACGTGCGTTCTCGGGAAAGAGCAGTGAGGACATGTTCGGGGGTGTGAGGGGAGGAGAGGAAAGTAACCAATGGGAAAAGGACAAGGGGATGACAGGGAAAAGGTAGGCAGCTATTGAATGTATTCAGTGGGCTTGGTTCAGTCCGAGGGGTTTCAATGACTGGAACACCCAGATATACACCACCTAGTGGGTTCTCACATCTATTGCAGTGTATATATATATATATATATTCAAGAAAGACGAACACAGAAGGGTTTGTATGTATTCTTTTATATGTTCTTTATCGTACATCTTATAAGTCCTTCTAGATGTTCTTTAGTTCTTTTACATGTGTTCATATCCCTTTTCTTTATAACTATTTCCATGTGAATGGTAACTTCCAAGGAATGGCTTACCTGAAAAACATTCCTTGAACGACAGGTCTGTTTGACCCCCATAGCAGGGTCGTTGTGGAACTTTGAAATAAGAATAGATACATAAACTTTTATGCACCATTGCAAAACATCTTGGTGTTCTCCAGACACGCTTTCTTACATTAAGGTGACATTCACAACATATACCCATTTAAATATATTAAGGAGGTTTAAGGAATATTGAGGAATCTTTGGGAAAAAGCACAAAAAAATCATTGCTTCTTGTTTGTCATACACAGTGTTTTAATATAATTACGGTTTGGAGTTTTAAATGTTTGTTCATCATTGATTTGTTGAAAATGAATTTGCCCACATAAATATCTGAATCAAATTCATAAGAACCCAACAGACTTTGTAAACAAGTTGCTATTTTTTGCACTTTGGCTAAACCTCATTTTCGTTAAGAGGCCCTCCCGCTCACCTGAAAACTTGGGAATAATAAATGCATATTTCCCCGTCATAATCGGACTGTGAAGATTTCCTTCGCTACAACTGGCATGCTACGCGGGGTATGAGTGAACCCTAAATTAATCGCGTGCCACCATTCTGCAACGCGGAGGGATGTTTTAGCAGTCTCGCAATTGCTTTTCATGCGAATACATTGAGGAATCGTGTGCGGTAGAGCGTACTGTCGCAGGAAAACGCTGAGAGACAGAACCGTTATTTTAAGTGAGACTGTCGATAGCTAGCGTTTGTTGGGTAAGAATTGTTACGCTCGAAACGTTTGGTATTAGTTTGTAGTGTATTGGAATATCGGAGGAGGCAGTCGGATGATAAAGTCTCCGGATAACAGCTCGCGTACGTTGTTAAATAAATAAGCTCGAGGATACTTTGAGAAAAAGACTACGTATATGTCTAAGCTCTATCCATTTACTCCATTAATATTCTGGCGTGTTCAAGTAGCCCACACAAAATAATTTCAAATTCTCACTTCCGTTGGTAAAGACATTTTTGAAGAAAATTACTTCCTTTAACTTTTGATGATGACAGTCATGTCGTCGAATCGTCAAAACGACATATGTGAGTGTCCTTCCTTTGTGTCTCTATGCTTTAAAAATCTATATCAGTGTTTTTATATATTTTTGCGTCGCCGAAGAGCGTTCGATTTCGATGATATGTATGTATATATGTATGTGTATATATATGTAAAATATATATTCATTCAAATATAGAAATAGGTATAAGGAAAGGGGATAGGAGAACACATACAGGCGAACACAGGACATGTGGGGAGGGCGGTTATGAGCAGATCACAAATGTTAAGACATTTCCTTAACCAGGATTTGAACACCGGACCTTCCACTTTCCGGGCGGTTCAAATCCCGGTTAAAGAAATATTTTTACATTTGTGATCTGCTCAAAACCGCCTTCCCCACATGTCCTGTGTTCGCCTTTTATGTGTTTTCCTATCCCCTTTCCTTATATCTATTTCTATATTTGAATGAATATTTGTGCGCCGTATGGCGGGATTTCGTATTTGAATGTATATAATAAATGTATATTATACAAATACCTCCACAATCTACACCATGCACTCCACAAACGCGGTTACCCAGAAAAGCTCCTACAGGATAAAATCTACCGCTCCACCCGACCACCCACACCACAGAATAACAACCCCACATCTGACGCTGGACTCAACCTTTGCACAACCTATTTCCCCGGATCCCACAGACTGAAAACCCCTCTCAAAGAACTTTATCCTATATTACATGACAATGACGCGACCACATCCTTACTGCCCCAATGCCCCTCTGTCGCTTACAGACGACCAGCCAACCTCAGAAACCTTCTGAGATCCACCAACCCTTTGACACCCCGCCCTGACAAATTTCCACATATTTCCCCTACCTGCAATCGCCCTCGATGTAAAACATGTCTCCTAATCAGATCTGCTCCCCTCTCCCCACATCCCCTCATTGCCCCCTCACCCCGTTCCCACGCTAATTGCCTCTCAAAAAATATTATCTATCTTTTGTCGTGCAAACAATGCACCTCATTCTACATAGGCGAATGCATTACCCCCTTATCCATCCGAAAACAATCACCGCTACTCATGTAATTCTGCTTCACTCTCTTCTCTCCCTATCCCTTTACACGCAAGTTCACACAACCTATCATTCGACGAATGCTTTTCCCTAACAGTTCTAGAATCCCTACCCGATTCAGCCACCAACATAGAGGTGAGAACTCGCGAATCCGCATACATCCTATATTTCCGATACTTTAAAATTCCCACCCTTAATTCCCATCTTTAATTTCCTTCCCAACAGTCCCTAAACCTTCCGCCCCCCCTCCCCTCCCCAGGCACTCTTCCCTCAAAACCTGTCAGTCTGACCTGAAGAAGGCCTCGGAGTAGGCCGAAAGCTCAAATAATCTACAGTGTGAGTGTCCTTTTACGTGTTATGTTTTATTCTGTGTTCTATTGTGCCGTCCAAAAGTTATATTGCTCTCGTGAGTACTTCCGCATCATCTATATATATATATATATATATATAACTTTTGGACGGCACAATAGAACACAGAATAAAACAGATAACACGTAAAAGGACACTCACACTGTAGATTATTTAAGCTTTCGGCCTACTCCGAGGCCTTCTTCAGGTCAGACTGAGAGGTGAGTCTCCTGACCTCCTGACCTCTCAGTCTGACCTGAAGAAGGCCTCGGAGTAGGCCGAAAGCTTAAATCATCTACAGTGTGAGTGTCCTTTTAAGTGTTATCTGTTTTATTCTGTGTTCTATTGTGCCGTCCAAAAGTTATATTGCTCTCGTGAGTACTTCCGCATCATCGATATATATATATATATATATATATATATATATATATATATATATATATATATGCGGGTCGCGGTGGTCTAGCGGGTAGAGCGTTGGACTGCTGACCGGAGGGTCCCGGGTTCGATTCCCGGGCAAGGCACTTTGGGCACCTGCAGCTCCACCCAAGCTAGTTGATTTTTCGGGTACCAGATCTTCCTGGGAAACCATAACCGGCACAGGGAAAGGAACTGGCCCCCCTACCCTGATGTGTGAATATTCACACGCCGTATAGGGCTTGGTACATGGGTGAGCTCTACCATCACCTACTAAACCGACCTTCGGGTTGATTACTGTGTTTATGGTTATATATATATATATATATATATATATATATATATATAATCTTGAAAATGACGCTCTCCGGCGACGCACAAACACACAAACACTAAGATAATTCTATTGTCCGTCCAAAAGTCATTACATAGAAAAATATACATGTATAATGTCGAAACGTAGGTCATAAAATAATTAATTTCCATTTAGTGGGACGCGAAACCTATCCACTTAACGAAATCTTTAAGTCGCATCCATCTGTCAACCGGAACACCACAGTGCTAGACGCTTATCGATGCGACTTAATTTTGTTCTTCCGTCTGTTAACAGGGCGAACAGAAGAATTCTCCAAGCCCTCTTGTGGAAATTGAACCCGCGTAAGAGCAAACAGGGAAATTGTAGCAAATATTTTGTTTAAATCCTTTTCCTGAGTGCATTGCAATTCAAGTGAAACAGCATACCGGAAGGAGTGTTCGACGTCCCATGACGCTGTCGGAATGATTTTTGGGATCGAATCTCTCAGGGAGCTGAATGTCCAGCGACTGTATGGGTGGCGGAGAATCAAAACAAACCATAATGCAACAATTTCAGAGAGTAAAAATCATTCGCCTTGACCGGGATTCGAACCCGGATCCCTCGATATCCGGCCGAGTGCTTTAACCACTTAAGCTACCCAGACGTCCTCATATACACTGAAATTTTGGGGGCTTTAAAGGAGCAAGATGTTGTGACGAAATACCGTACATACAATGTCACAGGCATTCGACCTGATATCGAGGGGTCCGGGTTCGAATCCCGGTCAAGGCGAATGATTTTTACTCTCTGAAATTGTTGCATTATAATGCACACATAGCGGGTGACTCCGTTAAAGTTACTGTTACAGTTTCTTGAAAATTCAAAACAAACCAATTGCAAATTAAACGCCTCTTCGACTAGTATTTTTCTCATAAAAACGCAGTCGTATTCTGAAAATCAAAACATGTACCCTTAATTCGGTGGTTGTCTCCTAGTTCTTTTGAATCTATTGAGAAGCCATATTGGTTCATGTTCTATCGTCTGACCGGAATGCCAGAACACGATACCGTTGAATATATATGTCACGTTCCAGACTCACGAGGTCTCGGGTTGGGGCATAGGAGAGGACTTACTCATAAGTTTTCATATGTTGACCAAGTGCTGGTCCAATTTCTTTTCAATTAGTCTAATACAGGAGTCCATGAAGTAGGAAGGCTAAGCTAAGCATTCAAGTTGGGGTGGCAAAAATAGAACAGATGAGACTAAGTCAAGAAGAATTCACGAACAGAAGGCAGCTGATGACAGGTAACTTATGTAAGGCCGTAAAAAAAAGACTAGTAAAAACTTTACTATGAGCGTAGGTTTATATGATTCATTCAAACTTGAGTCGTTGAGGCTGGAGGATAAGCGAATACTGGAATCTTACGAGGAGTGGGTCGGAGAAGAATGGAAAAAAGTAAACTGGACGGAAAGGAAGCGAAGTTCAAGGTATGGAGTGGAAAGAGATACAAGATTTAAGAGAACTTCGAGGCAGGCAGGAGAAGTGGATGCAAAAGACACTGAGAGGTAAGACGGAGATTGCTCAAGACGGCAATAGAGAGGTGAATTTAAAAAAAATGAGATAGAGGGAGGAAGAGAACAGGCATTTTTAATGAGTTTATAAGAGGTAGCATGTAATCAGAGCTAAGGAATGAGTTATTGCAAAATGCGATATGAGGTCTATGTATATTTTTTGTCATGTAAGTTTGTAAAGAGTACAGTAGTGTGTAATCACCGGGGCACATCAAAAACCTACCCCAAACCGTTGGACTACGACTGCATAGAAATGCGGGAGTACAGAACGATAGTAGCACGGTAGTATAACGGGTAGGACGCCCGGCATCTGACTGGAGAACCTCAACTTCTAAATTCTAGTGATGCCTCTGGAAATTCTCTCAGAGGCATGATTTTAAGGTCATCCATTATTTTAGAGAAACCTCAGGTGGCACAGAAGTAACAGATCTGTGCCCCTTACCTTAAATTCTTGAATTTCATGCTTCAAACAGTTATTCAGGTTCATTTACCTTGTTGGTCATGACGTTCTTAACGTCAGTATTAAATCCTAAAGGACATGGTCTTTCGGAAGTTGAACGCACACATGCGTATATCTTTCGATGAGCAAGTAAGTGTATGCTATACGATGCCAAAATTCATAACTGGCGAAGCACATCCTACTCCTGTCACATGTCTTAGGAGGCGAGGGAGCGAGACATATATTCTAATCGCCTCGCACTATTTCCTGATATGCTGCAATTCACTCCCTCATTATTCCATTCCCTCATTCACTTGAAATTATTGGGTGGAAACTTGAGAAAATATTTATTTTCACCTTTGGCGTTCATTTAACTGTTCCACCTAAATGTTGAAATCATTGCTATCTCAATGCTAATGGAGATAGCAATGATTGCATAGCATTGATCATGTTATCTCCTCCCGTATTGGAGAGTCTGGCTTAAGAACGAGCGTTCCAGGAACGGTGGACATAGTCGATCCCATAATCCACCATAATGTACATTGATTTCACCTGCGGTAGAACCTGTTCCACTCTGAAATCATGAGTCTGACACGTTATAGGGCTCCTGAGAACAATTAATAATTTACCTGGTTCAATTATTCACCAGTTCAACAATTTTAACTACAATGGGCTTGAGGCCGACAGTGAAATTGCGCACGAGGTCGATCGTGCTTGTTGATCTAGAGTTGTAAGTCTGAGTCATCCTTGGCTCGCGCGACCGTTTTGACTAGAGAACCTTGAAAAGGTGGCCGTTACCAAAGGATGACCACGTGTACTGCCACAGTTTGGGGTTGCCCATCGGATCGATGGGAAGATTGGACGGTGGAACGGCCGTGGCGTTGTACTCAGAGAGCCTCTGAAGTAACTCCTCGAGCATGTGCGGGCAGTATGCCGCGAGATTCCTCTTCTCGCACGGGTCGTCGCGGATATTGAAGAGGCACGGGGACTTCAGCAGGTCGCAAGGGGCGGCGGCCTGCGCTGAGCGGTAGTCGTACTCGTCACTGTACACGTCGCTATACTCGGTGCTACTCAGCTGGCTCCAAGTGAATTGGTTATCACGGGCGGTGGGCTCGGCGTCGCAGTCGATCTGGGCGTCCTCCCTTAGCCGGGTGATGAGCTCTTTGGACAACGGGCTACCAATGGACTCCAGGGCCTTCCCTGCTTTGCTCTCGACAACAAGGTTGGCGTCGTAGGTGTGCTTCTTGCCCCTGCCCGAGGGCCCGTACCAGCTGTCCCAGGCGCCTTGGTAAGTTGTCCCTAGGAAATGGAACGGACTTGGTAAAACTCCATTTGGATTCGACTTGTTCGACCAAGTGTGAGGGTAAAATAAACATATCTGTATTATTAAAGAGTACATTTTTATTTTTATCTTTGAATGAATCTTGTATTTACCTCAAAGTGACGACTGAAAAGTTATTACTATCTGTAATGTACCGGTTGGGTAGATTCCAGATGGGGACAAGATACCAAACCGTACAGCGACAATTTCCTTGTCTATTCTTGCAAAATACAATCTAACATCCTACTACACTAAAATAATATATGGAGTCAAAGAGGTATTCATACCATTCTTCAACTCCATTTATTTTATCCTCCCTTCATTCCGTCCAACATCCCTGTCCTATTCCTACACCTTCTTCGCTTGCCAAACATTCTCTCCTCTACAACAGTCTTCAACATCCCATTGCCAATGAATATGCTTTGCATCCATTATTCCTGTCTCCTCATGATTTCTCTTAAAAATCAGCTCTCCTCCCCCACCATACCCAACATCTTTTCATTTGTTTTCCTTTCTGTCCACTTCACCTTCTCCGTTCTTCTGCACACCTACTGTTCCAAAGCCTCCACTCTACGCTTATGATCCTGATTCGTTTCCATGCCGTGCAAAACTATGATCCATATCAAAGTTTTAACGGGCCTCCCCTTAACATCCTTACTCAACGTCACTCTCATCAATTCCTACCAAATTTAGAATCATATTTTGCTTCATTTTTCGAATTCAGCGTAAACTCTGCTTCATTTACATTTATTTCATTTCCATGTATATTGCACTGACTTTCAGATGCACTCAGCAGAGTTTGCAACCCCTTGGCTGACTGACAAACTAAAGCTTGATCTTCCGCAAACCTGACTGATTTTATAAATTTTCCTCCAACATTCATTCCTATCTCCAATCCTTCACACGCCTTTTTCACCATTTCCTCCACATACACGTTGAACTACACAGGTGATAATGGTCCCCTCTGTCTTACTCGCAACACTACCCATCCGGACTCACCATCCCCTACTGACAACTGGGGAATCTAAGACATGTACAAATTGAGGTTAAGTCTCCTACCCCTCCAATCTACTCCTATCGTCCCCATTACATTCCATAACTTTTCCAAAGTCTTTCTATCAAACGCCTGTACGAAATTTATGAAACTGGCCCATACGTTGTATGTTCTTCTCTGTTAGAGACCTCACGACTGCTATGGCATCATGCGAAGTCCATTTTGTTACAAGCGGGAATCAGATTAAACACTGCGAAGACATGTAGTGCATTCATATGTATATGTGCTTGTATATGGTAGTCATATGTGTATGTTTTTGCATATGTGTAAGTTTAAATAATTTTGTACGTAGTTGCATTCTATTTTACGGGTGGTGTCCAAACACTCCCCGCCATATGGCCTTGCAGCGGCTTGAGGGATTATTATTATTATAAGGTAAACTACCGGTCAAGGTAGATTTTTGGATGGACACCACTATCACATAATTAACTTGCGACTCCAAACAAAACTCAATCGAGAAACCTAATCTACATCAGGTCCCTCTTCATCTCTGTGTACTTCCTTCCTCTCTTCATCCCGTCCAACATCCCTATCCTGTTCCTACCCTTTCCTCGCTTGTCCAAAATTCTCCCCTCTATTACCGTCTTCAACATCCCACTGCCGATCAATACGCCTTTCATCCATTTTTCCCGTCTTCATATGATTTTTCCCAACAAACCCCTCTCCTCGCCCACCACGCCTAGTACTTCCTCATTTGTTTTCCTTTCCGTCCATTTCACCTTCTCCATCCTGCTCCAAACCCACATTTCAAAAGCCTCCAATCTACTTCTATCATCGTGCTTCAGTGAGCACGTTTCCACACCGTACATAACTACGCTCCATATTAAATTTTTAACGAGTCTTTTCTTAACATCCTTACTCAACGTCCCTGTTATCAACTCCCTCCTTGTGAAAGCCTCTTTGCCTAGTGCAATTCTTTTCCTTACGGCGAAACTACTTTGACCGTGTTGGTCCAAAACACTTCCGAGATACGTAAACTGTTCTATCTGCTCTATTTTTCCCCTCCTATTTTAATGTTAGGGTAACCTTTTTCTTTCTGGAAAATCGCATAAACTTTGTTTTATTAATATTGATTCTCATCCCACATCTATTGCACTGAATTTCCAATTCACTCAGCAATGCTTGCAAGCCTTTGGCTGGCTGACAAACTAAAGCCTGGTTATGAGCACACCTAACTTATTTTACGAATTCCTCTCCGACTTTCATTCCTACCTCCAGTTCTTCCCATGCATCTTTAATCATTTCCTCCACATATACGTTGAACAGAACCGGTGATAATGGACATAATTGAGGGGCATTGTGTAGATGTAAATTTTTTATGCATTAGCCATTGGTATAGTATATTTTCGCGTAATATTTATCCTAAACATAAGAACAATCCATGTGCAACTGAAATATATTAATTTCGGTACCATCTATGTATACGAGAGCAGGACTAACAGGACTTTTCAGGATTTCATGATAAAAATATCCACATGAGGTAGATTATGTTCTGTGGAGCCATATGACTTGATCAGACATTGATTTTAGCTCATTCAAATTACCTTTCAGAACTTTCCAGTCCCCAACTGTTAGCGCCGCGTTTCCGTAGAGGTCGTCTATGTTGTGAAGTATCTCCGTTCTCGAAGTTGGTGTGTTCTCCACAAGAGCCTGCCACGAATCATGGCCATCGACCGCAATGGGATCACGATTTGTGTTATTCCATTGTTTCGTTCCCTTGGCGGCAGTGTAAAGCGTCGGGAGCCAATCCGTAATGTGGAATACTTGCCTCGATACCCGTCCTACGCCGTTGTTTAGAAGAGGACTCCATATAAATCCTGCACCTCTTACGCCGCCCTCCCAAAGTGTGTTCTTCACCTGCCGAAGGAAGGGAGAAAATAATAGTGTATGAAGAGCCGGTCCAAACATACAGTGCAAGAACCGACGTCCGAATGGTAAGTACATGCAAACCGTTTATTACGAGACTTCTAGGGTGACATTTTAAGGATAAGGTATTCTTTAAACCCAGTTAATTGACTCTCGACTTTGTATTGACATATTTCGACATAGTGTTTTTGTAAACGAGCCAGTTTTGAGCGCAGTTCTTGTTTTACATTGCATTTCATGTCATGTCATAAGCAAATTCTATGATATCCACGGACGTAAACAAATACCTACATGACGTGATAGACCGTTATGGTTATACTTATTCATTTTACTCGAATCAGGTTATTTAAATTAGGCGGAATGTGGCTACATTAACTGAGAGGTAAAATTAGTGTAGCAACCATAGTTGGACAGCGAAATAATAGATTGTGTGACAAGGGAAGCTAAAAGAATTGAGGGCTATCGCTATTAGATATTCACGGAGGATTCAGGACGTGAAAAGGAGGATAAGTAGAAACATTCTCTTTTGTAAAACCAAGATGGGAAACTAACATAACCTTCCATTTGCATTAATTGTTTATATTCCCTCTGCTTCCTAATCATAAGGAAACATTTTTTCCCTCAGGCCCAGGCTGTTTATTAAGACCAAATGACCTTTAACCTCCCGCTAGGGCAAACACATTGTGAGCAACTAAAACATACAAAGGCAACTTGACAACAGTGTGTATTCCTTTATCTACAACAACATCACTCGAAAACTCGACACACCGTTAGTCCCCTTTGCTTCCATTTCTATGGAAAGATACAGTTTAAGTAACTATTTTTCGAACATTATTTTCCACCAAAACATAAATTTATGATCAGTTCCTTTTTAAATGAAGTGTTAAAAATATTTAACTCGTTTGATTATTTAGCGAATTCGTAGTTTTGTTTTCCCAGGGTCGTCTGACCAAAGAAATTTCAATGATTTTTTAACAGTAAAACAATAGGAAATAAAAGATTTATAATTATTATTTATTATTCTAGTAGCCTACCGCTTAAGGTAGTTTTTGGGTGGACAACGATTGAACAAAGAAAAGTCTCCTTGCTTTCCTAACAAAACCCAATCTGGCATCTGATGCTTCAATTAACACTTCGCTTTTAGGCCTCATGAAGAATTTGCTGCTAGTGTATGGGATCCTCATGTTTTTTTTATATGCCCTGCGAGCAACCGCTAGGGTGTGTGGCAGGGGGTGAATACACACGAGAAGGATTTTATCCGAACATGACCCTACCGTGGTCAAACAATGCTTTATGATCCCCTATCGTTCGTGGAAAAAAATGATATTTTAAATCTATCTATTCCACAATCTCTGTAATTTTATTAACGTGATCTCTCCTACCGTAGTTCTCATACGATGAGGGGTGACAATACTTCTTCAACATCACTGCTAAAGGGTAACACACACTCCTTCCAATTTATGCAAGAGCTGCAATCTGTAATTTAACCTTGGCTCCATTTGATTGATTCCCATCCTAGCTGCTCTAATATTTGGGACACGCTACTAAGTTTATCATAACGTTTTACGAACCTAGCTCCTCTACGCTGCACGCGATCCAATTCAGCAATTAATCCAACTTCGAGAGGATCCCATATACTTGCAGCATATTTAATAAATGAGGCCTAACCAACGACAGACAACATTTCTCTTTGACTTTTTCATCACATTTACCCAGTACTCTTCTAGTAAATTCTAATTTTGTTTAGCTTGTCCACTTATTCCTCGTATGTACAGGGTTCGTCCGGAAAATAAGTTTACTGAGCTCAGGAAAAAAATTTATTACACTTTTACATATCTTAAGCTAATATTCCTCAAAATAGGACCCTTGTGAGTCGATACACTTGTTCCAGCGGCGTTCCCATTCCTGGAACGCTCCCGCGAAGGCATTATCGGGAACCTCTCGAAGACACGTCGTCACGGCCTCTTTGACGGCGTCCAAAGTCCCGTATCGCGTTCCTTTCAAACTCCTCTTATCTTCGGGAACAGGAAGAAGTCCGGTGGTGCCAAGTCCGGGCTGTAGGGCGGGTGCGGCAGCGTTGCCACGCCGTGCTTGGCCAAGAATTCCGACACGACAAGCGCGGTGTGAGACGGCGCGTTGTCGTGACGCAGCCGACAGATGTTTTTTGATCGCTGGCCGGACGCGGGCGACTCGTTTTCGAAGCCTGTCGAGCACTTGGACGTAAAATGCAGCATTTACAGTTTGTCGTTCAGGTACAAATTCGTAGTGGACGACTCCCCTTTTGTCAAAAAAGACTTATTTGTCAAGACACTTATTTTCCGGACGAACCCTGTATTTCACCCAGGAGAGATCGCGAGTAAGGGTAACCCCTAGGCATTAAGTAGTGTACAAGGATGCACTTTGTCGAAGGCTTTCTTAAAATATAGGCAAATCGCGTCCATTGGAACATTGCTCTCTACCGGAATAAAAATATCATGAACAGAAAGCGCAAGTTGTGTCGCTGTTATTGGAGAGATTGCCGAAATGGATCGCGCGCGTAGTGGAGCTAGATTTGTAAAATGTTATAGCAAACTGAGTAGCGTATCAAAATTATTAGAGGAGCTAGGTTGCGAATCACTCACGGAGAGAAGGTTAAATTACAAATTAAATCTCTTGCATAAATTGGAAGCATGTCTCTGTGGCGATTATGTTGAAAATATATTAATAACCCCAATGTATTACGGTAGGAGAGATCATGTACATAATATTAGAGAGATTAAGTATGGAACAGATAGATTTAAGATCTCATTTTCCCCCACAAACGATAAGGGATTAGCATAACGTTGTCCAACCGCGCTATGGGGGAAAAGTACATAGTCTAGAGTGTAATCACCCCTTATTACATACCCCAACGGTGGTTTTCAGGGTACTTAGAAATGTATGAAAAATTCACCCTTCTATTCCGCAAACTTCTTCCTAACATCATTCTTTCCAACATCTCTCCATTTTCCCCTCTATCACAGTCTTCAGCATCCCATTGCGTTTCAAAATGCTCTGCATACATCTTTCCTGCATCCTTTGGATTTTTCCCAACAATCCCTTCTCTTTTCTCACCATACCTAACATCTTTTCATTTCTTTCCTTTCTGTCTAACTTTATCTTTTCCGCCTTTCTCCAAACCCACATTTCAATCTATGCTTCAATCATCTTGTTTGAATGATCAATTTGCCGCGCCATTAAAAATCACACTCCATGACGAAGTTTTTACCAACATGTTCTTACTATCCTTACTCAACATCCCTGTCATTAATTCCCTTATCCACCCCACTACTTTGTCCATTTTGACCAAAAAACACTTCGAAGATCGATAAACAGATTTTTAGTTGTAGCAAGATTTTTCATCTGATCGGAGGTCTATGAAAAAGTACCATTCCACCAAATACATGTAAATTAATATCAAATGCATGTCTTGCAAACAAGAAATAAACCTGGCTGGAAGTAAGCCGACTTACTGTTCCTTAAGACATCGACGTCATGTTCGAACAGGACTAAATTTTAATGGCTCAACTTAGGAGAAAATAAATATTTAAGCAGAATGAACGCGGCGACATTTTGTGCACAAAATAAACGAAATATCTCCTTGAAATTGAGTAAGCTCGTTGAATGAAAGCTCTTTTAAAAACTAACACGTTGTTCTTTACGTTTTCTATGGGAAAAAAATGAGAGCCAAATTTTATCCGTGAGATCAAATTAAGTTTTGCACATTTTTTCTTTAAGATTAATATAAGCTCTGTTTTAAATCTATATCATAGATCGTTTCTCTGGTTATATTAATGAACTAATGTCGACGATTTTTTAGTGCGCAGACATTTGCTCTTTTAGGGCGTGGTCACAATCCTCCGTCTGGTATCGTTTCAATTTAATTCAATGAACTTCGTTTGGTGTTGTGCCCTCTTAAAACTTCCTCTGCTTACCTCAAATATACTTATTATTTTTCTTCCGTCCATCTTTCCTTCTACACAGGCATTGCACTTCACAGAGTAATCCCTTACTCCGTTGATAAGACATCTGGACACTCGGAGGGTATATTATATTTCAAACCTTTTGCTCTGCGGAGAAATTTAATGACCTGCCCTCACGTTTTCTCCGTCTTCGGCGAGATTTTGTGTGTACTACGATAAACATCCTCAATCAGCACGTTTATTAGACATATACAGGGTGTGGCAACATAGCTTCCTTTTTTATGAACATCGCGTTGTCATGCATACCTTTCTCCGGCTACCTTGGGGGCTACATTTCAGTTATGTAATGTTTGGGGGGACCTCTTATTACGTTACAATGTAACAATTTCAGGGTAAAAATCATCGCCTTGAATTGTCATATTGCTGATGACTCCGTTAGCAGTTACTGTCGCGGCATCCCCCGCAGTTTCTTGCCATTTAATTACGTTTCTAATGGGGGAAAGAAGGAGGGAGGGTTCGGGGTAATATTACGTATACGCAAGATTTCTTGTTGCATGATTACAGCCATTTTTATGAAAAACATTAAATTACCTCAAATCACCAAAGAACATGTACAAATAACCAATGATGAAGCCTTCAGCATTGCATATTTAATCATTTATCGAACTGTTAAAAGAGTTGCGAAATATATGCCTACACAAACTGTGTTGTGTTTTATAAATTACTAAATTAATAAAAAAATAAGTTGTCTTCCGTGATAGAGCACCTTCTTCAGTGCAAATGCGTAATTGAAATGATTAGTGGATAATATTAGTGAAAAACACTTTCGTCAAAATTAAATGCACTTTTTTTTGGAGCAAGGTGTCTGTTTGATATGTAAATTTAAGTGACGATTATGACGTAATGTGGGCACGAAAATGGAGGGGTTTCACGACTTACGGATCTTTACAAAGGGTGGGTACACAAATCCGAAAATGTCATCACATAATTTAAGAATGACTCTTTGAGATGCCGTAATATGCACGAAACGCGTTTGTCTACACATTTTTATAATTCGAAAATATCTCGATTATAGTTAATAAATATTAATATTCAAATCTTTCGTTGAAGACTGAAACATTTGATGGTATAGTCATGCCCAAGTACCAGACGTGACCCTGAGACTGTCAAGGTCACGTCGGGTGTATCACAAGGAAGTGCCATAGGCCCCATCTTATTTCTTATTTACATAAATGATCTCAGTACCGTAGTTAATTTCAAGTTCCGTCTTTTCGCCGACGATGATGTAATTTATGGGGACATTCGAAGTCGCGAACACGGAGTCGCGTTAGCCAACGACCTAGATGCAATTCAAAATTGGTGCAACACATGGCAATTGGAATCAAATTTGAAAAGATGCGTGGTAATACATTTTTGGGAAAGGATTAATTCCCTCCCTTATAGTTACAATGCGAAACAAACAAAAATCGCGAGGTTTTCCTGAATCCTGAAAATTCCTTTAAATACTTGGGTGTAACAATTACTCACGATCTATCCTGGGGAAAGCACATACGAGAAATATGCGGTCGTGCTAACAAAAAATTGGGATTTGTAAAAAGAGTGCTAGGTAAATGTGACGAAAAAGTGAAGGAACGATGTTTCCTTGCCTTGGTCAGGCCCCACCTAGAGTATGCTGCCAGTAAATGGGATCCTCAAAATATAAATCTGATTTCGGAATTAGATCGAGTTCGGCGGAGGGGGCCTAGATTTGTCAAACATTGTTATGACCAACGCAGCAGCGTGTCCACTTTGCTAGACATTTTAGGTTGGGATTCTCTTACACAGCGGCGTTTACAATATAGATTAAACTCATTCGAAGCATTTAAAGATGGGCCCTTTTCCGATGACATCAGGAATATAATACGAACCCCAACGTATTACAGTCGGAGGAATCACGAATATAAAATTAGAGAGATAGACTGCAAGACTGACAGGTTTAAAATGTCATTTTTTTCCAAGAACGATAAGATACCGGAATGCTTGTAGTCTAAATCCCCCAGGAGTCAGTTCGACACAATAAGTATTAACCTACAAGGTAGGGACTGCGCGTGGATATAAAAAAACCATAAACACAGTAATCAACCCGAAGGTTGGTTTAGTAGGTGATTATAGAGCTCACCCATGTACTAAGCCCGACGGCGTGTGATGAGCGGTTATGGTTTCCCATGAAGATCTGGTACCTGAAAAATCAAATAGCTTGGTGCCCAGCTGCAGGTGCCCAGAGTGACCTAGCCCGGGACCCTCCGGTCAGTAGTCCAACGCTCAACCCCCTGGACTACCGCGACCTTTTGTGGATATATATATATATTTTTTTAAACATAATATAAATAATAGGCTCCCCCCACCTTCCCCCACCTATTTGAAAAACCCCAACCCCCTCATCCCTTACCCTTTCCTCCTGGTGCTGCACCTCCTGCCACACACCTTTTTGGTGGGTTGCAGGGTAAACATATAGATGTAGAAGAAATTGAGAAAAGAATGAACTTCGAAGTTGAGTCACAGGAATTATGATTGCTACCAAAACCTTTAAGGTACTTTTCCACAGAAATGACTATTTTTTGGTATGAATCTCATGTGCGGTTCTACAGGCAATTTGAGGTCTAAAATAGTATATGAGAGTTATAATTATTTGAGGAAGGAGGAATAATATCCCATTTAGATAAAAACTTTAATATAATGGAAAACTTTGAGCAGAAAATATTATATCCAGATAAAAAAGTTTTATGGTCTTAATGATAAAAAAAGATAGCTTCTTTGAATAATGTTCAGTTTCAAGTTCAACCAGTCAATCAGTTCAATCAGTTTCAACTGATGGCATGTCTCACAGAAAATTTTCGAAAATGTCTCCATTTTTATTTTATTTTCAAATGTGTTTCATTGAATTACGTTAGCATACTAGTTTCTATAAAGAGATCGCATGTCTCGCAGGAATTATAATAAAAAAGTTCATTTTTGTTGTTTTACCTCCACCATCTCTCTACAAAACATGCCACCATCAGAAAATCTGGTACCAAGAACCTTCAACTTGCTGAGTTGTTGGCCTGCCAACTAAGCATGTCTTAAGCATTAAGCCTAATGAAGTAATCGTCAGTTCATGTTACCCTAAGTGGGTTGAAATAATGTTCCCAACCCATACATGTATGCAATGACAGTGCCACTAAGCTTAAAATAACTGAATCTTTAAAAATTCTGAGGATATTTGCATTATATTTCAGAAATTACAGCAATCACGTGTAGCTAGTTTAATATATTTTCAATTTTAATGAATGTAAGCACATTCTTCGTCAGTATGGTAGATGTGGCATTTTTTTCAGATGAATTATTTAACTGTCAATTGATTCCTTCACAAGAAACCTTACAATATTAGGAATATTCAATTTCAAATACTAAAAATAATGAGATGGTATAATGTTCAAAAACCTAACAATAGACAATGGTTTCAACTTCCATGCCCAAAAATAGGCAATAATCCCAATACCATGCCTGACAATAGGCAATAACTTCAATACCTTGGGTAACAATAGGCAATAGTTTCAACTGCCATGTCTAAGAATAGACAATTGTTTCAATTACCATTCCTAAGAATATGTGATAGTTTCAATTACCTATGTGATAGGTTTGGGGAAAATGACATTAACTTGTGATAGCGGATGAACTTCCTGGAGAGAAAAGAATTGCCTTTGGACTACATATGACTTTGTATTTTCGCTGTAGTTCACATGCTAAGTGAATACTTATTTTTTTAGCATTGGATGATAACCACTTCAAATGAGAGTTGTGCACGAAATAGATAGGGAGTGTTGGGCTATCAACTGGATCAATTTTCGAGCCTGATAATTGGGATTAAAATTTTCAATGATTGGTTTTTAGAATTACTTACAAATATTGTTCCCATAATTATGATTTTGGTCACACTTACCCCTCTCAGGGGCCAGTTGCTGGCTGCGTTGAGGTTAAATCCAGCGGCTGGTCCACCGTTGTCAGTGCTGAACACAATTATGGAATCTCTCAGCATCCCTTTCTCCCTCAAAGCATCTGTTACCATTCCAACAGACTCGTCCAGTTTGTGCAGCATGGCTGCGTTCGGAAATATAAAATTACAAATTATATATTAAATAATTATTTTAAATTGGTATTCTACCATTTAACTTAACACCCATGCATTTCTTAGCCTTACCTAACAAGACACTCCAGGCCCTTATTCAGTTTTAAATACTTTCTACCTCCCATCATTCTGTCCACTTAGCTATCGTTTTTTCATTCAATATATTCCCTGTCTAACGTCTTCCCTTCTGTCACAGTCTTCAACATCCCATTGTGTTTCAAAATCCTCTGCATCCATCTTTCCTGTCCACTTGGATTTCTCCTAATGATCCTCTCTCCTCCCCCACATCTTGCTAATTACTTCTTAATTTGCTTTCATTTCTGTCAATTCCACCTTTTCCATCCTTCTCCACACTTATGCTTCAAAAGCCTCCAATCTATGTCTGTCATGTTGCATCAAGGACCATAGATGTAAAAAGGTTTAGTTTTAATAATTTTATCATAAAAATTCATTGGGATATAAAGCATTCGAGTATTTTGCTATAAAATAATGTTTTTCTGAAATAAATACCTCAACAATTTCCATGCTCTCTAAAATCATATCTATACTAATCTTATATTAATTTCAATCCCCAAGTGGACTAATAATATGATCTCCTCTGGTGGTACTGATAATTACTTGGTACGCTACTCTTTAATGTAATTTTGAGGGTCACAGAATGTACGAGTACTTCCCTCCCTGCATTACTAAGACTTGCATAACCAGAGACAACATGACAACTCAAACTACAATGAACCCTTCTTCATTAATCATTTACAATTTATTCATTAAAATCTTTCCCTGTGGAATCTCTTCAAAGCCACCTAATGATCATGCAATGTTGTTTTTTTATACTTGTACCTCTATCTTTGAGTGCATGAGAAATAAGTATTTACCTTACACTATGACGCATACAATAATGACAACAGTATTGACACCTAATGGCAATTTGGACCAAACTTTCCTCAAACATTGTAAATATATTTGGATAATGCATGCTTTTGTGAAAGGGCTTGAGAGTGGTGCTGATGGAGGGAATAATTGGGAGATTTACTGGGCACACATAATTAAGATTGGGCACATTTATATCTCGAGAATACCCCGCAATATGCTGTAAGGGAGTGTGGTGGTGAGTGTTAGGGGGAATTAGATATCTATGCATAAATGTGCACTTATAAATGAATTAAATGCATATTTGCACGATTATAAACACAATGTACACTAACACACATTTATGGTAGTATGTATGTATATGTAGGTATACATGGAAAATGCCAGGTGACTCAGAAAGGTATCAGTTAGATTATATTATGGTTAGGCACAGGTTTAGGAACAGTGTGATAAATTCCCACAGTTTCCCAGGAGCGGATGCGGACTCTGACCACAATTTAGTTGTTATGAAATGTAATGTTCGTTTCAAGAAGATAAGGCAAGGGCGGCGGGTTAAAAAATGGAATTTAGAAGCAGTAAATGAATTAACGAGGAAGGAGTATCAGGAGGCTGTAGAGAAAATGATGGATGACGGTAAAGAACTGAGTGCTATCGAAGAAAAATGGGAATGTATCAAGAAAGGGATATTGGAAGCCGCTAAAGACACTATAGGAACCGTTAACGGGAAAAGGATAAGGAAACCATGGGTAACGGATGAGATGATTGCGAAGATGGATGAGAGAAGAAGATGGAAAAATGTAAACACAGAGTTAGGCAAAATGAAGTACAAAGAGTTAAACAATAAATTGAGAAGGGCCACAAATAAAGCAAAAGAAGAATGGTGGAAAACGCAATGCGAGGATATGGAAAGCTTACAGAAGAAGGGTGAAATTGGTGCTCTATACAGCAAGGTTAAGTTATTATCGGGAAGTAAGAAGGCAAGAGCTGTGCTAACAGTTAAAGATAAATGGGGTAAGATAATAGTTGAACCAGGAAAAATCCAAGAGAGATGGAAGGAATATATAGAAACACTGTATGGTAAAGAACTTAGGCCGACAAGGTTAGACATAGAAAAGGAACATGACGTAGAAGAAGATAGCTTAGGTCCAGGCATACTCGACGATGAAATAGAAAGGGCATTAAAGGAGATGAAAGCAAATAAGGCTGTGGGGGTGGACAATATTCCTGTAGAAATGTTGAATTGGTTAGGGAAAGGTGGGAAAAAGGCCATATATGGACTGATTCGTAGTATCTATGAGGAAGGAATCTGGCCGGAAGATTTTGTGAGATCGGTGTTAGTTCCTATTCCAAAAAAGGCAAAGGCTTCGTCATGTGAGGATTACAGAACAATAAGTTTGATATCCCACGCAGCTAAAGTTATTCTCAGGATCATCAACAAAAGGATAGAGAGTAAGGCAAATGATTACTTAGGGGATGATCAGTTTGGGTTCAGGAAAGGAAGAGGTACGCGTGATGCCATTGCAGTAATGAGATCACTAGTCCAGAGGAATATAGAATACAATCAGGACGTTTTTGCCTGTTTTGTAGATTTCGAAAAAGCGTTTGATAGAGTGAATTGGGAAAAATTAATGCGTGTATTGCAGAAAATAGGAATGGATTGGAGGGACAGGAGACTGATCCGCAACCTGTACATGTCTCAGACTGCTCAGGTGCGAGTGGGGAACGGAGAGTCTGGATGGGCAGTGTTAGGAAGAGGTGTAAGGCAGGGTTGCCCATTGTCACCGGTACTGTTCAACGTATATGTAGAGGAAATGATTAAAGAGGCATGGGAAGAACTGGAGGTAGGAATGAAAGTCGGAGGGGAACTCGTAAAATCGGTTAGGTTTGCTGATGACCAAGCATTAGTTGCTCAGTCAGCCAAGGGGTTGCAAGCATTGTTGAGTGAATTGGAGGTTCAGTGCGATAAATATGGGATGAGAATCAATATTAATAAAACAAAGGTTATGCGATTTTCCAGAAAGAAAAAGGCTAAGCTAAATATTAAAATAGGCGGGGAAAGAATAGAGCAGGTAGAGCAGTTTACCTATCTCGGAAGTGTTTTGGACCAATACGGTCAAAGTGGTAGGGACGTAAGGAGAAGAATTGCGCTAGGCAAGGAGGCTTTCTCAAGGAGGAGGGAGTTGATGACGGGGACGTTGAGTAGGGATGTTAAGACAAGACTCGTAAAAACTCTGATATGGAGCGTAGCTATGTACGGCGCGGAAACGTGGTCGCTGAAGCAGGAGGATAGACGTAGATTGGAGGCTTTTGAAATGTGGGTGTGGAGAAGAATGGAGAAGGTGAAATGGACCGAAAGGAAAACAAATGAGGAAGTACTGGAAATGGTGGGTGAGGAGAGGGGTTTGTTGAGAGAAATCCTATGGAGGCAGGAAAAATGGATGAAAGGCGTATTGAGCGGTAGTGGAATGTTGAAGAGGGTAATAGAGGGGAGAATGTTGGGCAAGCGAGGTAAGGGTAGGAACAGGATAGGGATGTTGGACGGGATGAAGGGAGGAAAGAAGTACACCGAGATGAAGAGGGACCTGATATAGATTAGTTTGCTAGGTGGGGAGTCACAAAATGTTTATTTGATAGTTGTGTCCATCCAAAAACCTACCTTAACCGGTAGATTACCTAATAATAAGTATGTATATGTTATGAGGTAATGAGTGAGTTTGAATTTTGAATATTGCTTTTTGAATGATAACTTCAGTCTTGGTTATGTTAGATTTTGTAGAGATATTAATGCATCATGCTATGGGAGAAAGATCAAGGTACATGGACCTGTGATTTCTGCTGGTTTCTCCCTGTCTTATTTTATCCTGTCTGTCCATTCTGATTATGTAATGCAAATATAATTCACCTGGAGTCACCAATAAACTCAGATTTTCCGTACCTCTTAATATTCAATCTTGCATGCGTTCTTTGTGATTTTAGGGGCTCACATCACTTGATATTAATTTAATAGCGAAATTTCACAGGAGGAATTCAATAGCCATGACAGCTCAATAAGGATTCACTATCCAAATTTTGTGCTGAAATCAAATGCCACACCTTTGATACAGGGCATTTGATGGAATTTTTCTAATTTCTATGCAAGAGCATGGGTTAGGGCACCAGCTATGCATGCAGAAATATTAGTTAATTCATGAATTTGAATATACAGTTAGGCACTACTAAATTACACTTGTAATAATGCATCAACGCCTATGTAAGAAATAAAATAATTTGCGTGTTTGACGAAATCACCAAATTTTAAGCCCTTGAATAGATGTATTTGGACGATTGGGTTATATTTTGTGATGACTGCGTATCGGTTTGGGAAATGAGTATTTGAATTTGTCTCTGAGGGCGACTATCTCTCATATTTTATCTTTCTATGAGAATCTACCATCATAATGTGCTACCTTAATCATTTCCTCAGGCACATAAGGAAACTCAGGAGTCCTGTATCTTTGTAAAAGTCCTTAAGTCTTGTCTATGTTCTTTTCTCTTCATGAATCAAGGCACTCCTAACATGATTCCTTCAACAAGTGTCCTGCTTACCCTCTTTTCATAGCAGTTTTAGATCAATATACTACCTTGTTCAAAAAGTTCCCGGAATTTATTCAGAAAATTAAAAATACAAGTTTATTCATCTAAATCTATATTGTCCCCTTCAAAGTAATCCCCATCGACTGCAACACACTTATGCCAGCGCTTGATCCAATCCTCGAAACATTTTTTATATTCGGTTTTCGGTATGTCCATCAGTGCTTCCTGCGATTTTTCCATTACTTCCTCTCGGCTGCTAAAACGCGTTCCCCGTAATGGTTTTTTAACTCGATTGAACAGAAAGAAGTCACAGGGAGCCAAATCAGGTGAATTCGGTGGCTGTTGGATGGTATTTGTTGCATTTTTCGTCAAAAAATTACGAATAATGATAGCACTGTGCGACGGTCTCGACGCACTGTGCGACGATTTCTGGTCTCTTTCGGCGAATTGCTTCACGCAAACGTCTCATAACGCCCAAATAATACTCTTTGTTTACTGTCTGGCCTTCTGGCAAAAATTCATGATGCACTACACCGTTGTAATCCATGAAAACCGTCAGCATTGCCTTCTTTTTTGACTGAAAACGACGTGGTTTTTTTGGTCTCGGCTCATTTGGTGAACGCCATTCACTTGCCTGATGTCTGGATTGCGTGTCGTACTCATAAACCCACGTCTCGTCTCCAGTAATGATCCTTTTGATGAATGTGGGATCGGATTCAGCCTCGCAAATCATGTCTTTTGCGACGTCAACACGGTCTCTTTTTTGCATGAAATTGAGGTCTTTTGGCACCAACTTTGCTGCTACACGACGGAAACCCAAATCATTAACTACAATGTCTTGGGCGGATCCATAGGCAATGTTCAAGTCCTCCGCTATTTCTCTGATGGTTAATTTGCGGTTATTGACCAACATTTCTTTTACTTTATCAATTTTTTCACCGACTTTCGATGTCGACGGTCTGCCACTGCGTTCATCATCTTCGATTGACTCACGACCACTTCTGAACCGCTCGTGCCACTGGTAAACGACCGTTTTTTTTAGAGAATCGTTGCCGAAACACTTTTCCAACATTTCCAAGGTCCGTGCGCCACTAAATCCGTTTTTACGCAAAATTTAATACAAGTTCGTTGCTGCAAATTTAAATCCATTTCGGCAATTGTAAAAAATCGCCAACACACACAGAGATAGATGTACTCTTGGCTACGTAACTTTTGCAAATGTCAAGTTATGACACTAAGATTTAAAGGGAATATCAACAACAGATGTACCAATTTAACACAAAAAAACAGAACTCAAATCGGAACGATGGGAGCGCCACACGGTGGTTATTCCGGGAACTTTTTGATCCAGGTAGTATACATTTGGAGTTAGTGCCAAATTTTTACCTGCAAACTTCCTCCTGTTGTATCCTTTAACGTTTTCAAACTTTTTCACCACATCGTCGTGGACAGGGAGTGGGTTGTAAGGGTTCCCAGAATGCATTGCTGCATGTGCAATGTACAGGAACAGGGGTTGATTCTCATTGCCTGTCACATTTGTGTTGTGATTCCTGATCACTTGCACGGCAGCATCCGTGAAGATGTCTGTGGAGTATTTACCGTGAAGGTCCCAGGCCACGTCCATGTTCCTCCTCATGTCCAGTCCCCACCAACCCTTTGGAATCAAGAGAAATGAAGCATGTAATCCAACCCAGAGTCATCGTGGTTTATTAATTATTATATGCTGGAAAAATTCTAACTAAATAAAGGTAATGAGGTTTTCGAGAAGGAATATGGCCACTTAAAACATTTAAATTGGTGGTTGGAAACTGTATCTAGTGGAATAGCTTACACACACACACACACACACACAATATATATATATATACGTGCATACATGCTTAAATATATGTCTCAATTACATTCTGAAATTGTTGCATTGAAATGCATGTTAGCGGATGACTTCGTTAAAAGTTACTGTTGCGGCATCTCCCACAGTTTCTTGAAATTTTAAATAAATATATTCATACATATCTTCAAACATGAAATCCCATGGCAAATGCGAACAAATGTTCATTCACATGGAAATAGATATAAGGAAAAGGAATAGGTACACATAAATTAGAGTATTGATCCAGCAAGTCGAAAGATCTGGTGCTCGAAAGAAAGTCCTGGTCAAGGAAATATTTTTACGCTTGTGATCTACTCAATTCCTATATATATATATATATATATATATATATATATATATATATATATATATATATATATATATATATATAGATATTCCTGTTTATAGATATCGTTTTTATTTAGGGGCAAGGTTGAGACTATTGGAGTTAACTGATAGATTAAACTTAGATTTCCCAAGGTATACATAAATAGTAATACAATTAAGTATTAGGGGCACAAGGAGAAGAATTGAGTTAGGTGAAGAAGCTTTCACAAGGAGAAGAGAATTGATGCCAGGGATGTTTGGTAAGGATGCTAATAAGAGGTTTGTCAAAACTTTGAAATAGAGTGTAGTTATGCACGACTTGGAAACTTTTATATGGACTACAATTTTCTATGGATGTAAGGCTTGGATAACAGGGGTGAGAAGATTAGAGAAAATGGAAATGTGATGCCAATGAAGAATGATAAAAATAAAGCAGTGCAGATGGAGTAGGAAATGAAGTACTTCAAAAAGTCAGTGGAAAAACCTATGAATGGCATCTAAAAAAACAAAGATAACTCTTTTGGCACTGTCCAGAGGAAAGATAGCTTACTAAACACCATAACTGAAGGATATGTAATGGGGATAGATGTATGTCAAGTTGGGGATTCCTTAACAGGAACCTTAGCTTACTAAACACCATAACTGAAGGATATGTAATGGGGATAGATGTATGTCAAGTTGGGGATTCCTTAACAGGAACCTTAGGCACTTAAGCCATGTTTAACTTGCCTGTGATTTGCAGACATGGGAAAAGAGAACCTGGTTAAAGGTATAGAGAGGTCACTCTTACAACTTCTGTCTTGGGCAAATATTGCTTAACTTTGGCGATATAAAAGAAACCATCGTATTTGAAATGTGTATATGTCATGCATTCTATAAGATTCAAAGGAATGGAAAATGCTGGTGGAAGAAGGCTTGAGGTAACGAAAGGATGATAGTCTGGATATCTACTGCAGACCATTCCTCGGATTGATTATGAGTGATTATGATGGTGATAATTTTTCACAATTGAAAAGAGCAGTTGCATAGACCATTGCATAGGGTAAGAGATATTAGAAGAAGAATTACACTAGGAGGTAAATAGTACCTTAATGATCAAACCGAAGTTCGGATTAAAAATTACATATTATTTTCGGAGTTCGCCATGCAGATTTGGATACGACGTGGGCCTGAATCACATGTTCCTCCAGTATAATGTGTTCATACGTACCTTCTCCATGGCGGTATGGTCGAAGTAATCGTGGTGTCCGGTCCAAAAACCGATGTGCGAGTCGAAGCCGCGGTGTGTGGGTGTGTGCTCGTCCTTATAGAATCCCAGGTGCCATTTGCCGACGGCGTGGGTGGCATAGCCGAGGTCCCGGAGGTACTCGGGGAGCAGATACTCGGTCAGAGGAAGGCCACGTGGTTCGGCACCGTATAGGACTGAATGCTGCATCCCTAACGAGGTAAGGGTTAGTCACTTCAGTCGGGAGGCCTTTTGAAATGGGCTTTCTCCATCGTCTTTCCGATTCGCATCGAAATTATTGGTCGACTGTTCATTTTAGTTGCTAATTTGATGTCGAATTTTGAAAGTTGAAATCAAAAAGTGTAATTACGGAGTCAAATTAAATTTTGCTGTACAGGCTTTAATTTGTGATTGAGGGGCGTCTTAATGCGGAAAGATGTAAAATGTTAAGGCTCGGTTTTATTATGTCTCGTTGAACGCAATCTATCATAACATGCAGATAAGCTACAAATAAGATTGCTCATTTTTGAATGTAAACATTGTTTGTCATAGCAACTCCGTCTGTCAGTTGTTGACATTATTGAGCTGTTGAACGGTCGATTTTGAACTGAAATACCAGGGATAAACTGAGTATTGGCCTTAACCATGCATTAAATGTCAACCTTCTATTTAATAAGACATTATTTAATCTGAACTATGTAAATTTTCATGATTTACGTTCAAGCACAAAAATGTGTTTGGACGTTCAATCGTCGAAACACTTTTTCGTGTTTCTTTGTCGTATTAACTGTAATAACTCAACCAAATCCAGTGTGTTCAGTGAATTCATTTTAGCTCAAGTTTAATAAGAATTAGCCTTGAATGAGTCCCAATGGAAATTAATTAAAATGTTTTCACTCCCACAAAATACTATGCAAAATATTTGTCCATTTATCAAAAGAAAAAATAATCACTACCGAAATTGGTAAAGAAGTATTTCATTTCTATAAATAAGGTGGATAAAATACTTTTTTTTAAAGTTGAAGTTTTCCAGTTCTTTCTCCGTTTGAAATTACATGTCCAAGCAATTTTTCTGTCCAATAGTATGCAATTAGTTTTGACCATTAGACTGCTTCGTTAATATACAAGTCAAAATAAAAAACCTTATAATTGATTCACGCAGTCTTCCAAATATTAAAAATTGGCCCCAAATGGTATGTTTTCCATATTCATTTCGCGATCGTTTTTAGGGATGAATAAAGAATGTTCAGACCTCCCTTAGGAATCAAGTGTCCCTCACCTCAGCTCTATGGGCCACCCACCTGTATGGATAGGGTACTTCCCGGTCATCAGGGAACTTCTTGAAGGCGTGCAGAGCGCCGTGACGTAGTAGCGGTCGAGAATGAGCCCTCCGTAAGCCAGGGCGTCGATGTTCGGGGTTGGGATCTGATCGGAGCCATGGAAACCCACGTCGTTCCATCCCTACAGGGGAGAGAAAGCGAAAAGGTCATATCAATGAACCATACGACCTAGAATTATTTCCCTTAATTTTGGGATTGAATAATATTCGAAATAAAAACAATTTTTTTTTCAAATTTGCCTTTTATTTTCACCTTTGATTTTTTTCCATGATAAAAAAGTCGGTCTTTTAAAGATAATCTTTAAAATTAGAAGGCATTAACCAGAGCAGGTGAAACAATTTTCTTAACCTCGTATGTAGGAAGTGTTTTGGACGAACATGGTAAGAGAAGTATGCAGGCACATAAGAAGTAAAATTGCGTTGATCCGGACGTAAACACATTCTCACCCCACGATCCTGTCATCAACTCGATGACTGGAATGTTGGGTGAGAATGTTAGTGAAATGGTATCATCGAGTTTGATTTGGAGCATAGTTTTGGACAGTAGTTAAACTTGGTCGCCGAAGCAGGATAATTGGAGTAGATTGAGGAATGTTGGACGGATTGAAGGATGGAAGGAAGTGTGCGGAAAGTACGTAATAGGGGCTTATTGTAGTAGAATGGTGCCCAATGGTGTCTTGCTAGGTGAGGTACGTGTGAGAAATTTAGCTGTATTCTGTCTGTGTCCACAAAAAAACTCCACATTTAACAGTAGGCTAATTTAAAAAAAGGTATGCAAGGTTTGTTAAAAAAATTTTGCAAATTTCTGAATTTCCGCGGGTTATGTATGTTTGATTTTCGATTTTTTTGTGGCGTTATGTTGGTACTTATGTCTCTCACTTCGAAATTTAACTGAACATTCAAAATGGCCGAAAGTTTCGGCCATTTTGAATGTTCAGTTAATTGTTGACAGCTGTTTTGCTTGGACGTGTTTTGGCTTGTCTTCCAATTTTGTCTGTGTAATTATTTCCATCAAAATTTCCAAATTCCAGAAAAAATCGAGAAAAAATATATTTTATTGGAAGAAAGGTATTTCAATAAATTAATATTTTTTTAGCAAAGAGACATTTTCGAATAGAACATTCTCGAAATCTTCGAAATAGACAAATTCTTTCTATTTTTTAATCTTTTATCAATTTGAATATTTTTAATGCACTTCTAGCGTTTTTTTCAGTTTTTATGCTCATGCAAGGTGGAATCAAATATTAAATACATTTCAAAGGGATGAAAAAAAAGAGGAAATATAGCAATTTAGATGAATTTGAAGCTTGGTTTATAATATCTGAATTGATATAATGGAACTATCGAAGAGAATACGTTTAGCATAGAAAATTTTCCGGGGTAGGAGACAACTTGTGATTAACAATCACATTAGTCCAAACTATTTAGAAAAAAAATTGTCTGTAATGTGCTTACATATGGAGGCGAGAGCTGGAAAATGGGAAAATATTCAACGGTTTAGGATCGATGGAATTCCATTCTGAGTAACCGGGTTTGAATCCCGGAATTGGTAGTATTTTTCAGATATGCATATCCTAATCCATACTTGGGTGCCATGTGTGTAGGGATTACTTCAAACGGACCACACCGTCCGTCGAATGAGACGTTAATTTTTGTGACCCCTAGGAATATTTTATTAAGATTTGTTTAATACCGATGCCGGATTTATCTCTCCACCTTTTCACCCCGAACCCTCAAGTTACCACCGCTACCGAATTACCCACATATTCCTAATGTCAGAGACGACCTAAGCTACTTGTCGTCTTATCGCAATAAGCTTTTAATAGTAATGAAATGGAGATCGCAGAAATGTGGAAATGGAAAAGTATGACTTGGAAAGAGAGATAACTTTCGATTATTGGAGAAAAAGTTGACAACTAGAGAAGCCTTATATGTTACAGAAAAAAATTTAATTTTGTTAGTAAACTTAGAAAGGTGCGATTATTTTATTTAAAACAGTTTGAAGATTAAAGCATTCGATATAAGATCAAGATGGAAACTTGTTTTTCAAGAGTCATGTGAAGAGTGTATTTCCATTGCCATGAGAAAATGAAAAGAACAGCCTTCGTTAGGAAAGACCCGGAGCGATAAGGCATTGATTACGTTTGAGGATTGATGAATGTGATTCAATATACACTTGCTATCCATTTTTCGTGTACAATTGATATTTTTTCATTTATTGCCCATGATTAAAACATAACATCGCGATAGTTTGATCGCGATTCATATCCTAATATCGAAGTAATGTTCCAAATTTCGTTATTGATGCCAAATCATGTGTTTAGAAAGTGTTTTTTTCGGAGGGTGGACAGGGTAGTAGGGGCATATGGAGAAGAATTGCGTCGGAAAATGAAGCGTTAACGAAGAGGCGGGAGTTGATGTCAACCATCTGGCAAGTAAAGACGCCAAGAAAAAAACAATTGAAAAATTTAAATGGCACGTAGTATTTATTAGCTCGGAAACGTGGATCGCTGAGGCAAGAGGATAAGTGCAGGTTGGAGGCTTTCGAAATGTGGGTTTGGAATAGACTGTATAAAGTGTGAAATAGACGGCCCTGAAAGCCACCGCTATGCTGTGGATGCGGCGGGTGATTCCTAAATTTTACACCAGAATAAATATTGACCAGAATATGACCCCTACTGCGATCGGACAATGCTATTCTGATCCCTTATCGTTCGTGGAAAAAATGGCATCTTAAATCTATCTGTTCTACATTTAATCTCTCTAATTTTATTGACATGATCTCTCCTACCGTAGAACGATGGGGGCAATAATGCATTTTCAACATCACCGCCAAAGAGACGTCCTTCCAATTAATGCAAGAGCTTCAATCTGTATTTTATGACCTTCTCTTCGTTGAGTGATTCCCAGCCTAGCTGCTCTAATATTTTGGATATGCTACTAATATCACTATAATGTTTTACAAATCTAGCTCCTTTACGCTGCACGCGATCCAATTGGGCGATTAATCCAACTTCGTGAGTATCCCATATATACTTGCAGTATAGCACTAAATGAGGCCTAACCAGCGACAGATAACATTTCTCTTTGATCTTTTCATCACATTTACCCAGTACTCTTCTAATAAATCCTAATTTTTTGTTAGCTTGTGCACAAATTCCGAGGATGGTCATTATGTCACACTATCGGAAGATAAATGAATACCTACTACAATCTAATATATCTACCACAACTGAGCGAATTTGCCTCCTTTACAACTGTAGTACAGTAGTTTTACCATTTGAAATAACTGCTTTTTTCCCTTTATAATTTTGTTTGGCGGTTTTCATCTGGAGGTAGTTTTTTAGAACTAATTTTGAAAGACGAGTGAAGGTGGAAATTTCTATGGTAAAATAACAAGACTACGAAAAAAACTTGGACAAACAATGTATGTCAATTAATTTATCAGCATGTTTGGCAATTGGCTAGATGTAATTCATAGCGTGATAGGTAATTTGTACATAATCTTCATCTCAATCTCAAAACATTCTAACCGGCAAAGAAATTAAGCCATGCTAGCGCTATATCCTCTAATGAGCAAGAGATTAGGCGTGGTAGGTGAGGAGAGAGTCTGGTGAAATTCGAAGATGACAAGTGAACTCGTGAGATAGTGAAAAGAAATAGAATCCTGGAGACTGTGATTTGGAGGGGAGAAAACTAGAAAAACGATCTAGAAGACATTTTGTAAGAAGTTAAGGGAGATAAAAAGTTTGCAGAGTTTGAAGGAGTTAGTTAGTATGAAACATGGAGTTCAATGTTTTTTTTCTGTCATTTATGGCTTTTGAGTACAGCAGGGTGTGATGTCAGGGCCAAAGACTTTCTTTTCACCAAAAAGGTTTAAAAAAAATGTAGACGGAACGAGGAGCAGAATTTGATGTCAACATGTCATTGCGTGCAAACAGACATATTTGTGCACTAGCTTCGTTTCCTCACTTAGCGACCCAAGGAGGTCGAAGTCAACCGCGAATCGTTCAAAGTTCGCTTCCATTTCGACCTTCATTCGCGAACACGAAGCGAGAGCACTGCATAATTGGAACCAATTAGCGGCCGTACACATTATTAGGTGTCAGATACGGAGACGATCACGGGTGCGTGAGAGCGCATGCGCATGCAGGCGGAACAATCGCGACGCGAAACGATAGGAACGCGAGAAAAAGAATAGCTCGGGGTCTCGTTTCCGTTTGGTGCGGGAGAAGTGACGATCATGCGCCGCTCTGTGCAATCATTGAACTCGATCGCGGCGTTATCTTATCTCCTGCGAAGATTACGAAAAGGGAAATAAACAAAGTGTCGATATCTCGTATGCAACGCACGTCCAAGCAAGAAAATGTTCTACTTCATGTTTTCAGTTTCACGAAGGCAATAACTTTCCTGTGGACATCGCCTCTGTTGCATTGCATCGCATAGATAACTGGAGCAAATCACGTGCGCTCTCTTCTGTGTTGCAGAACCTTGGCGGGTAACTGGGAAGGCAGACTTTTTGGGTCCATACAGAGGCAGTATAACCAAGGAAATCGCTCCGGTAGGTACTGAATCCGAGAATTTCAAGTCAACCCATATCGTAGTAACTAAAATCCAGTGGGCTAGTTGACAATAGAGCAATCGTTGATGACGTAAGATCCTATAGATACTTTCACCGTAAACCACATCTGCTTGCTGTTTTTGAAATATATGGCTTAGTGTTAAACCCTTTTAGGCAATAAGCGTTAGAGTAAATATGTATTAGAACGGTTTAAAAAAAAGCCAGGGTGTTGGAGAGAGTTATTTATGTTGTATAAGGACATTTTGGAAGTCCACCAGGATCTTAATAGCTTTCATGGATTATTTAAATACATTTAATATTCTTTATGGCATTAAAAATGCCGAGATGTTGATTAATTAATGACCCAATAATCAATTTAATTTTATCATCGATTTATTAATATCCCAAGTGTATCAATTATTTTCCCCTGTGATTGATGATTTTAAAAAAAATTAGGCGTTCGGTGAAACGTTAATTTGACGAACGAACGTTTGATAAACTTCAATAAATTTAATTAAAAAAAAAACCTTTTCACTTTAACCGTACATTCTATTCCAAAAGAAAATTTTCTCGATCTTATTATTTATAATTTCCACGTGCCTTTAGATTAATTGGAATTCTATATTGTGCTATTGATCTTTGACATTTCAATTATATTTTTAAAGTATCTATATTTCTGTAATTGTTTGGCATACTATGCCCCTTTATTTTAGGTACAGGAATAACTTGATCGAGGGAATATAGTATTCTTAAAGTATAATGGATTAACGGAATATTTCAGATCTCGTTAAAGTATCATTAGAGAAAGTTGTACATAAACAATATTGCTTGTGAGAAGTTGTTATGATTAACATTTTATGTAAACAATGATATTCCTAACTGAATCCCGCCTTCAATTGACACGCTCGAAGAGACCTCTTTCAAATCCAAGCCTACTTAAATATTTCATTTAAAGCTTTATTATAAAATTTAGTTGGCAAAATAGGGTAGGTAATTTACCAAATTATCCTCGAGTGAACTATTGACCATTAAATATCTGATTTTTTATTGAATCTAGCAATTTTGTTTAGTTATCGGTCCAAACTTATCTCCCAGCGACGAAATTCAAGTGTATATTTTTTTGTGTGGGCAATTAAATATAGTATACTCTACGTTGGATGAAATGAAATGTGTGTACGCTTGCTTATTATGATGTGACCCATTCGAAATCCCGTAGTGTGAATGCCGCTAGTTCGTTTCCACTGCAAACGTAATATCTAAGCATTTGACTTAATTAACTAAAGTCTGCAGGCAGTCACCGCTGTGCCGAAAATTGGGAAAAGATGAAAATTATCGTTGTGTTGACATTCACAGCCACTTAGCCTATGATAGTTTGACGCCAACATGAGAGGCCGGGGGGTGCCCACCTGGCAGTGAATATTAAGAACGATGTCATCTCTCCCGAGTTCTCTGCGCCCTGGTGAATATCTGCAGACTTTTGGAAACGATTGTCCTTTCTCAATTTTTACAGTTAAAGATTTGAAATTATTTGCGGGACAACTGAAAAAAAATGTCCCTTCAACTTTACAATTGCGCCAATAAATGAAAAAGTAGACCCTTTAAATCTAAATATTTCTTTTTTTAGTTGGCATTAAATATCACGCTTTTTATACTATAGTATACCGATTGTTTGCTCCAGGGAAATATTCTGACTCGTAGGAAATAGTAATTGAAATTTTCTTTTGAGATTTTTTTTCCGAACAAATTTTATGAATATCTTGTAGAAAAATTGCCTTTCATTGCGCTTGAGGTACAGAGAAATTTCAAAAGCATTAAATAAATTTATTATACACTTCATTGTAGTTGACAGTTGTGATTATTAATATTAAAGACAATTGTTGCAAGTTGGCAGTTTGCTAGGTTGGTAGAACACAATCATGCATAAAATGTCGAGTATTCATGCAATTATGTTCGAAATAATTTGCACACTTTCTTGAAAGATATTTGAATTACCCGGAAAGGGTTCGAGTAGTTAGGCCGGTAGAGATTTCCTATTCAATGGCAGTTGCGCTGGGAAGTGAAATTATTTGAAATATTTACGAGTAGGATTTGTACCCGGCATTTTACCTTGTATTGGTGGTCACATCTCCATACAAAATATGATTTTCCTACTTCCTTTCCTAGTTCGGCCCCCTAGACTATTCACTATTAAGTATGCGAAAAATACCACTGTTGTATGATATAAGCTAAATCCTTGGGGTTAATCCCTTTTTCTAGAAATATATCTGCTATTTAATGTGCAAGCTCTTTGATGAAGAAGCTCCGAGTGTTAAGTTAATGTTACGGAAATTACCCACAATATTATTGTTATAAATTTAAATTGGGTATAACTTAATTGTTTTTCAATTAGGTCTATTGTTTACAGGGTGCATTCCAAAACTAATGCAATTAAATTTGTCGCGCCACTCCTATTGGTTGGAATAGGATCAAACTATTTGGATTAGGTGGAGAATACACTAAGCTTTTTTGCAAAACCAAACTTAGTTGTTTCCAAGCAGTAAAAGCGGCAGGACGTCAGTTATTGTAAACCTCTGATCCTCGCCGACCGTGCCACGAAAGACCAACCGAGCGGAAATTTCAAGTGTACTTTTACAACGTATTAAAAATGAATCTGATTATTTGGACTACGTCATCACTGGCGATGAAACCTGGGTTTTTGAATATGATCCAGAAACAAAACGCATAAACTCAGAGTGGCACACCGACCAGTCCCCCAAGCACAAAAAGGCAAGAATGAGCAAATCAAAAGTGAAAACTGAAAATGAAAAGTGAAATTGCCTTTTTCGACAGTAAAGAAGATTTTCCTCAAGGAAAGACAGTTAACGCTGCCTACTGCGTGAATGTACTGAAAAAACTCCGAAAAAGGGTAATCGGGACGAGAGAAGACATCTCCGCCACCTGGCAACTCCATCACGACAACGTGTCACAACGCGCTACGAGTCCGGGAGTTCGTGGCCATACATCAGGTGCCAACGCTGCCCCACCCTATAGTTCAGAAGTCTCCCCAGTATACTTCTTTTTGTTCCCTCGGATTAAGGCAGTCTTAAAAGGAACCCGTTTTTTTGTCAATAGAAGAGGTCCAATCAGACGTGACGAAGACCTTGCGATAGGTCCCAAATACAAATATGCATAAATATTGAAGTATTGGATTCCAGCGTTCACTTCTTTTATTCTTAAAGATATTAAATCTTCTTTTCAAGTTTATTCACCTCTAGGCGGTGAGTGAACTTCCTCTTTCTTTGATCTACGATATTTCTTTTTCTTCTTTCCTTCGTTATTTCCGTCTGCCTCAATGTTATAATCTAAATAAAACATCTAAGAAAACTTATTTTTAAAAATTTAACAACATTAAAAAGACTATTTCTTTCGCTTCTCCATACTCCGTTTTCCCATCGTTCTCCCATTTATATCACGGTCTTTGATATCCTACTACTTTTCAATATTTCCTTCACCCATCTTCTTGTCTTTCTTTTTGGATTTACTTTATCGTCTTTTTATCTCTTCGCCTTAACCGTTAAAAGCCACTTGAATAAATTTCAATTCCAACTGTTCTTCATCACGGTGACGAGGCCGAATCAAGCCCATGGTTTTCCTCCCGTCCTTTCCTTATCCCCGCGGGAGGATTCTCGCGAAGAACAAGATTTGGTTGGGCATTGCCTCCCTATTCCGTCTCCCTACCCCGTCTCCGAGCGTTGTTTTCACTTGACACACCGTACGGACTTCGCGTGTTGGCTTCACGGCCACCACGCTCGCCCGCCTTACCCTATTTCCATAACCCTTATAGGTCCTCCATTCATGGAGGGCGCGGAGGCGTAGACAGAAGTTCGATGCGTCGCGATGTGCAATTTTCCCGATACCGCACTGAAATCAGGGATTCTAATGTAACATCGGCAGTCCGAACTCTGAGGCTAAGTTATTACGTGATATCCTAATAAGTGGTTTCACCAGCTGTCGGAATGAAATCTCGATTCTATTGAACGCGGTGTTTATGTCCATCATTGGAATGGGCAAAAACATGAACCAGGAATCAAGGTAAACTAAACAAAGGCAATGAGGCATCGAGACGGAGGAAGGCTAAGTTAAATGTTCAATTAGGAGGGCAAAAACTAGAACAGGCGCACCAGTTTACCTATATTGAAAGCGCTTTTGACATAGATGAAGTAGTTGGGACACAGTATAAAGAATTGTGTCAGGCAAAAAATAATTCATAACAAGGTGGGAATTGATGACAATGTCATTAATTAAGAGTGTTAGAAATAGGCTCGTGAAAACAGTGATGTGGAACATTGTTTAGAACGGCGCGGAAACTTGGTCGTTTCGGCAAGATGATGTGCGTGGATTTGATGGTTTTGAAGTGAGGTGCGATGAAAGATGGAAAGGATGAAGTTGACAGAACGGAAATCAATTAAAGAAGTAGTGGAGATGGCGGATGGGGAGGCAAGGGGATTTTTGGGAGAAATCTAAAGGAGGGAGAAAAGATGAATTTTGAGAGTTTTGATTGGAATGGAATAATGAAGACTGTGATAGAGGGGAGGATGTTAGGCAAGCGGGGAAAGGGAAGGAGTGTATCTATCCACGAGGAATAATCTGCGGTGACTGGATTTCAGGAGAGTTCCTTCAGATACGTTTATCGACTCGCATCTCGTCGAGCAATTGTCTGTCCACTTCTGTCTATACTGGGAAGATCTATACAGACTTACCCTTGAACATAGTATAATTAGGGGCATCCTTAGCAAATATCCCATTTCAGAATTACAAGGAAGGAGCGTATTTAGGTTTGACAGACTCATTTTTCACTACGATTGATCATTGGTGACTATTGCTCTGGTATTAACCTTGACCGCTTTATTTACGTGGTTATACCGTAGAAAATACACTAACAGGAATGATTTGTTTTTCCAATTTGGCGCCATTGAAATGCACAAAATTAAATGAACCATATGTTTTGAAACACTTTATCTAGGTTGATAAGGAAACAGTGATCAACCAGAAAGTTGGCTTGATAGGTGATGAAAAAGCCCACCTTGTACATAGCCCGACGATGTGTTAAATTTACATATCAAGGTAGGGGGGCCAGTTCCTTTACCTGTCCCGGTTACAGTTTGCCAGGAATATCTGGTACCCGAAAAATGACACAGCTAGGATGGAGCTGAGCGAAATATATTTTTTATATATTTTTATTTTCTATATATATATATGTTATATATATAATAAGTTATATACAAATATATATTATTAAAATATATCTCCCTTTGATAAATGCTATAGTGTATCCATTTTAGCATCCCTCCCACCCTCTGACCCTGCACTCAAACTCAAAAAATAGAGCAGGCGTTTATCTGGCTCCTGGATTCCTGGAATTACCCAGGTTTTAATATTAGACATTAATTACCCCGATCATGGTATATTTTATCCCCCCTCCGCCCCCAACACCTTCCATATTATTCCCACACTTCTAAAAATCCCCCTCCCAACTCTTCCCCTCGCAAGCCTTTCCCCCACCTTCCCCTTCCATCCAGCGTTTCCAGCCACCCCTCTGTTATAACCTTTTCCTTAGGTCCTTCCTTCTCTTCCTTGAGGAAGATATAGTATAGATATATTGAGACAATGTCATCATAATTTAAGTAATCGCAAGAAGACATTCATATTTGAATTTGTATATCATTAAGTAGCTCACCAGGTCATCTGCTAGAATGAAAATGATATGTGGCTGTTCACTGCGTGTTGGCGCCATATCTCCGGAGGTAGAGATGACCAACAGGCATGATATAACTTGCAGAAAGAATTGTAAATTGAACGCCATTTTGCCTGAGACACCTGTAAAAAAGCACAAGAGTTTTAGGGGATCTTAACTTTGAAATGTACAGGATGTGAACTATGAGCTACAGGATTGTGCCCTTACAAATATCTTTATGCTGAGTCTGCGGGAGTCATAAAGAAACATATAAAAATTATTTGATGGCGTGTTTTTTAAAGAATTTTTTTTGAGATAATATTTGTCCATCTTCAAAGAGCTAACTTTTGTACCTGATCGATGATGTGGAAGTATTCACGAGAGCAATATAACATTTGGACGGCACAATAGAACACAGAATAAATTAGACAACACGAAAAAGAACACATTGTAGATTGTTTGAGCTTTCGGCCTACTCCGAGGCCTTCTTCAGGTCAGACTGACTGAAGATATATCTCATCGTATCTAGTGGAACTAACATCTTCAGGTTATTTCAAACCTCTGCCTTTATTTATTAAAGATATTTCAAGTTATCGTGAGCTCATTGAAAAAACAAGTCAATGAATAAGGGACGAAGAAATTAATAACTACGTAACAATGAATTCAAGCATGTCAAATGAAATCAACAAATAGTAAACGCGAATAGTTACGCTAGAATATTTTACCTTGAAACTGAATATTTAAAATTTGCACCAGTAAAATCTCATAAAGGCGGCTGTAATTTAGACAATATTCGCAAAATGATCTTTGTATTTAGCAAGTGGCTATGGGCATTGAATCAGAAGAAAAATGTCCATTATTGTAATGGAATACGTATTAACAGATAATCCCGGAAATTGGCATTAAAGAAAATTTAGTGGCTTGAATTATGAAGGCAATTCAGTCAGCAGGAAGAGATATTTTGGCTTCCCGGCATTAATAATGTGCTCTGTGATATTTCAAAACAGAAGCTTTGATTATATTTGCCATTATTGTGGTAATACAACAAACATTTTCGTGTCCGTTATTAGTATGACGTTGTAGCTTGGTGGTGTAGATGATTCGGTCACTGATCGGAGAGTCACGTTAGTACATCCAGGGTGAAACCATGGAAAAAACCACCTTTAATTATAGTGGTCAGACTTTCTGGCAATTAGTAATTCATGGGAAATCCTCTTAAACATTCCCTTAAAATCCACGTTGTGTAAGATGTTACAATAAATCAGACTTCCTACCCCATTTAATTCAAAACATAATTCTTTTTTTTCCTCTAACACGTTTACCTCAAATAATTAAGGATAAAACAATCAATATTCACAATTCAAGTTTTCGGATGATCAAGCATTAGTTACCGAGGCAGCCAAAGTTTCAGTCATTACAGAGTACATTAAAAACCAATGAGGTAGGAATAGGAGTAGGAGTTTTTCGAGATGGAGGAAGGCTAAGATAAACGTAATAATGAGGGCAAAAACTAGAGCAGGTGCAGCAGTTTTCCTATTGTGAAAGTCCTACGGACCAAGACGCTCAAAATAGTAGGGGCAAAAGAATAAGAATTGTGTTTGGCAAGAAGGAATTCATAACAAGATGGGAATTGATGACAGTGACGTTGATGAAGGATGTTAGGAATACTATATGCTCGTGTAAAACATTGATATGGGACATGGTTTACGTAGTACGGCGCGGAAACATGTTCATTTAGGCAAGAAGATTGATGTAGATTGGAAGTTTTTGAAATTTGAGTGTGGAGTAAGAGGCAGTAGGTGAAATGGACCGAAAGGAAAATAAACGTGGAAGCGCTAGTCATGGTGAATGGGGAGGAGAGAGAAATTCAAAGGATGCAGAGCATTTTTTTTCACAGTGAGATGATGAAGACTGTGATAGAGGGGAGGGAGTTAGGCAAGCGACGAGGTAGGGTGTGAAAAAGGATAGATAGATGAAAGTAGATAGAATGTATACGAATCGAATAACAGTTTATTATGTAGTAAAATGACAGGTTTTGTAATGATAGGCAAGGTTTGATAAATATAGAAGTGTCTGGTGTGCCCATCCAAAACCAACCTTAAGCGATAGACTAACAAACAATAAATATGAATATACCAACCATTGTTTTAACACATTGGGTCATTATTAAGAGGAACTCTTGACTATGACAAACTGTGTTGCACCCATTGTCGGCATACGCTATTACATGTTGAAATTCACTTGTTCTTTTCTCACAAAATTAATGCTTGAGAGACTGTCCTAAACTTTTTTATGCATTTAGCCGAATATTAATTTTAAAATTCTCGCAATTATAGTATTTAAAAAAACTTTAAATGGGAAATCTAAGATGGCTTGTCTTATTACCTAAGCTATAAGGTGTTTCACTGCAGGAAACTATTTCCAACAACTCTAAACTTTCGCAGGCCGGCCGAGTTAGTGAGTAACACACTTGTCTGCTCTGGTTACTGGTGGTTCAACTCCTGAGAAACCTTGTGTCAAGTCAAGATTCGTATTGAGATCCCAATGGGGCGCATTGTCCACTAGGGGCGTCGGGAGAGCGGACAAAACACTGTCGATGGAAGAAATCTACTTAATAGTCATTGATATATAGGAAGGTAACTAATAAATGAAGGAATATTTACAAGAAATCATCATTAAGATCAAAATGATGATGTCTTAAATCATGCAATTAGCTATACTTTCGTAGCCATCAAAAATCTACCTTAATCGACAGAATACTTATAGTAATTATTCGCATGTAAGTAGAATAGTGTGTCTTTGCCGTCAGGCTTATCATGAGGACGTTGACTCGTGATTGCACGAGTAAATAGGTTACCTTAGCCCATACATTAATGATGAGTAATGACATTAACTCAGCATCCATTCATGCCATTTTAATGATCAAATATGATGTTATTATACAGTTTTAAAGCCGTATAAAGAGGTTATTATTATTATTTAAAGCACGCTCTAAGACTAATTTGAGACTAGTTTTGAGGCACCAAGTTTGGAAAATACGTGGGACCTAACAAAGATACAAGACATTTTTTCTGAAATTTTCTGAGTCGGAAACTTTTCAGACCACGCTTGTATTGCGATTTCGACTGTTTTCCCCGACATATTATTCAATATCATTAAAATAAGGACGTGAAAGTGCTTTTATGTAAACACTATTAGAACCCTTATGTAATTGTTCACATGATATCTTTGTTTCGTAACAATGGAATGTATTCCAACATCGTAATTAATCGACAATTCTTCCGGTGCTGATTATTCAATGCTACATGGCAGCGTGAATGAATGAAAACCTTGGGGTTTTCTATGTCGATTCCTATGAATAATAGCAAAAAATACCCTGTTTTATCTACGTCAATGGGTCGAGTTCACTTAGGAACACAAATAAGAGGAACTTTTATCAAAATTACTTGCACTGCACGTCTTAATACAACCTCCTTAGACAACCATCCGGCGCTCTTTTTTTTGTGGAAAAAATATCGTGTTTGCGCATTAAAGAAATGATCGCGTAGAAGTATGCTTAAAAATACAGCAAATAATAAAAAAACGATATTATGAAAACAATCCCTCCTCGTTCCTTGAGAGAAAGTGGACCAACTTCCCACGAAGCAATCCAAGCGAAAATTAGTTTTTTTTCGAAATGGATAAAAAAAACGACTTTGACCACGGAGTGTACTTGGTTCCCGCTCTGTTGGCACTGACCTTTCGTTTATCGGATTACTCCTTTATCGGGACGATGAATGAAGGAGGGCGACCGGAACAGGGGCGTTATGAGTCGAGAGCTGCTGTTTACTTGAAGACGAGAACACACAACCTCCGTTTCAGACCACGAGAAAATGAAGCCTTCTGCTTGGTCGTGGTACGCAACTCCTTGCTTTATTGTCCTCTCCTCTCACTTCTCAGATAAAGTGAACATTTTTATTGAGGGATTATCTTTCTCCAACATGCTCCCGGGGGTTCAAGGGCCAAGCAGTCCGGTCGCCTGAGTTGCCGGATGAATACGAAACACCATTATTTTTCATATCTCCAAGATATTCATCTACGCACACAGCGTGAGTTGTCCTAGCATCCTTTCGGCACCAGATCTGCTACTAGCATGGACTAATGTCGTTAAGTTTAGGCTGATTATGAATGTTAAATTTTAGCTTTCACCGAAAATATCGATAGCAGCCTTTGATATTGTTTAACCGACTACCGTCCATTATTGCATAACAATCTGCTCGCTCTATTTCAATGCAGTTAACTCAATCCATTATTTCGATACTTTTCACAGTCAAGACCGCTGTGACTCTTGGAACTGTTTTCAAATTTATCTATCGAAGAGAAGTATTTTTTCCAATGTTAACGGGGCTGTTTATTGCAATAGAGCGAGTGAATTGTGTGCTGCTTCCTTGGATGAAATATTTTAACATATTTTGGACCAGGGCTTAATTTTTATATGCTAAATAGATGTATAAAAAGTGCTCAAGTGCGCTAAAATAAATAAGTCGTGTATTAGATAACCAAAGAGTTAGTATTGCTAAGATTTTGTTGCAAAAATCTGTAGGATATATTTTTGGAGATGAAATATTACTAATGCTTAAATCTGAAAATTTTGTTTGTTCTTTTCTTGGCGATTCATCACACCAAAAAGTTGGGATACAAGGGTTTCGAGATGGTTTGCACAAATAGGGAGAAAATGAACAAATTAGAATAGGTCAGGCCCGATTTTGATGCATTTTTATGAAGTTTTTTTAGATGAAAAAATCGGTTTTCAGAAAAAAATCATTTTTTCACAACCGGTTAGCCGTACGAGTTTGACTCAGAAGTTACAATTCAATTAATGATCCTGAGGAGTGAACATTTTAACTTTCGTCCTCTTTCTCTAAGTATTATATTACACAGGCCTACAAAAAAAAATTTTTTTTGGTGCCGGGAATCTTTGTGATGATTTTAACCATATTTGTAGAGCTGAATCCAAGTATGAAATCCGTTTTTATTTAACAGCTCTACTTTTTTAGATATGGCACATCTTACGATTAGTTGTTTTATTATTTGATATGTTCCGGAAAATAATTTTCAAAGTTAAATTAATCTATAAGTATACTAATTTATAACCACTCTGCGGTGTTCCTTTTATTTTCAATAAACTTTCAATAAGTTTTATGTATATTTCTATATTGTAGGCCAATGAGATAATTATTAATATAATATTCCCATATCATCATGTAGAAGATTTTTTACGTAAGTAACAACATATCTATATCTTGAAAACTATAGCTGATAGGAAAAAACTAGTGTCATAATTGGATTCAGCACCCCAATTGTTCTTTAAATCAACATTAAAAGCTCCGGCACCAAAAACACTGTTGGCCTGTGTTATTAACGTACCTGTATTATTATTCATGCCGATTGTTGAGCTGACATTTTGTACATTATAAGCAGCCATCGCGAAATTCGATAGTCTCGGATTATTCCCTTAATGGTTTACTTAAAAATTAAATCCTTTTTTTGGGTAAAATGCTACTGCGAAATTGATGGTCGCGAATAATTACTTTTAAGAGTTAAATGATAAATTGCATCAATTCGTTTTATAAAATTTACTACCCCCTATGTCTTTCATAATCTAATCGCATAATTTACAAATAATGATCAAATTAAGTACATTAATGTTTGCTACCATAACAGTATTTCAGAATAAAGTGATATACATACTAATAAAAGCAATTATGCAATTAAGAGTTGTTTATATTTTGACGTACCCAGCGCAATCACATTACATGCGTGCATAAAAAATCATTAATACACATTAAATCCAGTTCTAACTGTACGGATATATTGGTCCGGCGAGACCATGCAAAGTATCTAGTTTATGTTAAATAGAATTAACTATTACACGAGCGAAAACTCCATTTTACATTAAAATGCTACAATTCCAAAGCGTAACAATCATTCGCCATGGTCGGAATAACTGTCATGGCGAATGATTTTACACTTTGAAGTTGTTGCATTTTAATACATATTAGCGGATTATCTGAAAAAAGTTACTGTCGCGTCATTTCCCGCAGTTCTTTCAATTTCTCTATTTTTCTGTTGGTCTTTTGCTATAATCTATCTCTTTCACTTATTTTGTAGGGTGGAATACCCTATTCTATTTGCATTTGAAATTTAATGACCCCCAGATTCACTAGATGAAAAAATAGTTTTCAATGGTATTAAAGTCTCGTTACCTCACGGCTAAACATGGCGTGTCTTAATGATTCCTAGTAGGTCCTAAGTTATATTTAGTTATGGTTAATAATAAGAGATTATCCTTCATTGTCGTAGGCCTAAAATGCTCCTGAGACATACAGTAAAATTAACTACAGGCATCAAATTTAAATTTTAGCATAAAGAAAATTATAAAAATTAGCAAGCAAATCACAAATAAAAAATATAATAAAAACAATTTAGAAATACGTACACGTATAAGTACTGCATTTAATTATTTGAGGCCTCCTTTAGTTTGTGGAAATACGTGGATCCTTCAATAAGTCATTAGAAAATCCAAGAGATGGCGCTCGTTGTATCGGGAAAGGTTTAATTTGGTGATAGTTTGAGAGAGGTTTTGGACGGACACAGACTGATCAGCGCTACGTTTCTTAGCTTCGTCTAACAGGACAAAACCGGACACCTCACACTACATTCCCTTCTTTCCCTCATTCTTCCTTCCTCCCTTCTTTTCTTCCCACATGCCATCCTCTTACCTCGCTTCCTTAAGTTCCTCCCTTCTACGAGTACGGAGGTGGTCCCAGAAGTGCCCGGCCTGACCTAGGGATGGTTGTAGTTACTTGAAAAATATCACTGTACACAATCTATAAAGCATATTTTTAAAGTTTGAAGACGCTACGTTTTTTAGCATTTGTTTGGCAGCCATCAATAGTGAACTTTTTCAGTGAATTTGTAAAAATGGAGAAAATTGGTTATCGTTACGTGATACAATACTTTTATTTGATAGACTTCAGCCCAACCAATATAAAAAGTTGAACTGAATTCTAGTCTGGGTGAGTCTGCTCCTTCGTTTACGACAGTAAAATATTGGGCAGCATATTTTAAACGAGGTTGTACGAGCTGTCAAGACGAGCATTGCATTGGTCGACAAAATGATGTGACTACTCCAGAAACGGTGAAGAAATCCACAAAGTGATACTGGATGATTGTCGATTGAAAGTGCGCGAGCTAGCAGACATAGTAGGCATTTCAAAAAGTGCGGTACATCGCATATTAACTAAATGTTTGGAAGTTTTCAACATCCCATTGCCAGTCGACATGAAATGAATCCATCTTCCCTTCCTCATTTCAGTATCTCCTAACAATTTTCTCTCCACACCACTTCCTCGCTTACGATGCAGCAATTTCAGGGTGTAATAATCATTCGCCTTGATCGTCCGAAAGGACGCCTCGGTAGCTTAATTGGCTAAAGCTCTCGACCAGAGATCGAGGGATTAGGATTCGAATCCCGGTCAAGGCGAATGATTTTTACATTCTGAAATAATTTCATTGCAATGCGCATATTAGGGGAATGACTCCGTTAAAAGGTACTGTCGCGGCATTTCCCGCAGTTTCTTGGAACTTCCTCGCTTGTTTTCCTTTCTGTCCAGTTAACCTTTTCCATCCACCTTCCCAAATCCACATTTCACAACCTCCAATCTATCAACCCGCTTCATTGATCATGTTTCCGCGTCGTACATAACTACGCTCCATATCAAAGTTTTAACGAGCCTTTTCATAACATCCTCACTCAACGTTCTTCTCATCCAATTCCCATCTCCTTGTGAAAGCTTCTTTGTCTAATGTGATTATTCTTCTGATACCCCCACTAATTGGACCGTCTTGATCCAAAACACTTCCTAGATAGGAAAATTATTCCACCTGCTCTAGTTTTTGCCCTCCTAATTTTAACAGTTAGCTTAGCTTTCCTCTTCCTAGTAAACCGTATAGCCTTTGTTTTATTTAAATTTATTCTCATTCCATATCCATTACACTGACCTTCCAATGCACTCAGCAGGGCAATTTCTTATTACCTTGCATCATATTCCAACTAGAGTTTACGTGGGTGTACGATGAAAGGTTGGTGAGCTATTTATTTACAAAGAATTCTTAAATCTTGATTCACGAAAAGGGCAGATAAAACTTAAAATACTTTAAGAAAGGTACAGGACGCCTACATTTTATTGCGACTCTGAGGGAATTATGAAAGCATCAATTTGCGGAAATCGGGTACGAAGACTTTGGGCATCATTCGCCAAATGTTAAAGGATAAAATCATTTTACAAACTGCAGCTTTTAATTGGCAAAAGCTCTTCAAAGATGGCCGAGAGAGTGTGGAGGACGAGCCCCGCGCTGGACCGCCGTCGACGTCAAGAACCGACAATGTGCACGTTGTGTTGAATTCGGACCGTCGCGTCAGTTGAGTGTGCGCATGATCACAGATCATATTGGAATTTGTTAAGATGACAGTGCACACCATTATAACTGAAAACTTGGCGATGCAAAAGATCAGCGCTAAACTCATCCCGAAGGTCATGAGCGCTTGAGGCTCCAAGGAAACGGACTACGTGACGTAAAACGGCACCGCGACGATTCCCCAACCCAATACAGTTCCGGCTTGGCATCAGCAGACTATTTCCCATTCCCAAAAGTGAAATTCTCCCTGAAAGAACACCACCATGGGACCCTAAGTGCCCTCAAAGTAGCTTGCAAGCGTACCCTGCAGGACCTTCTGGAATCCACCTATTAGGGAGCCTTCGAGTCGTGGAAAAACCGCAAAGGCAAAAGTACTATATGTCGACGCTCAAAGGATGCAGTTCGGAGATTATTGAGGCATTTATAGCAATATTTGAAATAAATCCATTTTTCCGAGACTTTTTTATAAAAATCTTCTACAAATTCGTTTAACATTTATTAAGGAATTAAAATTATAGGAATCATATTTGTCCAATTGTTTCCGAAGCAAGTTGAGCGTTAAAAAAAATCAACGGTTGAATCGACTAATATACTCGTGACCAAAATTTTTTAAGTCTCGACATTCTCATCAATGTTCGAAAAATTAATCCACTCATCATTAATTGATTCATATGTGAGTCTTTTTGTTTAGCAGCTAAAATATTTTCAAAGCCGTGTATGGAATAATATTTCTACATATTATCCTGATACGCCTTGCCACACACCTCTACCGAGGGTTTTTGGTGTTGCACGGATGTAGAAAGATAAAGATATTTAAGACGGTGGCAGTGAAAAACGGTCGGGAACTTTACGTACGCTATTTAAAAATCTCTAAAAAGAGTTATTGCAAAAAAATTAATGCGATGGGGTATTCGGTAATGTTGAGCTTCTTGTTGTTACATCCACTGTATAAGTAACATTCACTAAAAGAGGTGCAGTGAATCGAAACTCGAAAGATTTTGACCCAGAAAAAAAACGTATTTTGTCATGTCGCCATCTCTTTTTATTTCTGCCTATTTGGCAATCCACGAATGAAGGTTTAATTACCCTTCGTGTTATTCGATCTCCGTCGATAATCTAGGGTAACGGAACGATAAAACCGCACGATTATATCATTTATTTATTCCAAGAATATACGCTTCCGGGTATTCATTCCTTAGTAAGGGTTGCACACTTATTCTCCCAGTCGTACTTTCCCTTAAAGAACAACGTTCGATTTGGCACCGAGAAAAATTATCCATGCATCCACCTAAAATAGATATGGATGATGATTATACACGGACAGCGTGGTGTTTCTTTGGAATCATGGGGAGTTTTTGAAATGCAGGCATTGAATTGAGCAACATTACCTCGGCTAATAGTGTTTGGCTATTCAGTGAGGGGATAGATAGATAGATAGATAAACGTCTTTATTCGGCCGAAATTGAGACATATAAGGTCCTTTCTTCAATTTAACCCTTTGTCAAGTACATGACATAAATAATAATAATAAGAGGAAATCTGGAAGCGTTATAAAAAAGTAAAAAAATGGTAAAATCAATCTCCTGCGTACATAATAAAAGAAATACTAAGCACAAGAAGTAATTTTGTGTAAAAAACCTCGAGAGTTGAGAAGTGAAAACCCTGGTAAAACCCCACGCAGGAAAACACCAACAAAGAAGGGGTGTGTGAAAAACCTGCATGAACCCTGCAAAATAGTAAAAAAAAATAATAAAATAGACAGGGTGAGTCGCAAAAATATGGCGTGGCTTCAAAAGCAGACTTCCGAGATTTTCGTGAATAACACAGGCCAACAGTGGTTTTGGTGCTGGAGCTTTTAATGCTGATTTAAAGAACAATTGGGGTGCTGAATCCAATTATGACACTAGTTTTTTCCTATCAGCTATAGTTTTCAAGATATAGATATGTTGTTACTTACGTAAAAAAATCTTCTACATGATGATATGGGAATATTATATTAATAATTATCTCATTGGCCTACAATATAGAAATATACATAAAACTTATTGACAGCTTATTGAAAATAAAAGGAACACCGCAGAGTGGTTATAAATTAGTATACTTATAGATTTATTAAACTTTGAAAATTATTTTTCCGGAATATATCAAATATTAAAACAACCAATCGTAAGATGTCCCATATCTAAAAAAGTAGAGCTGTTAAATAAAAACGGATTTCATATTTGGATTCAGTTCTACAAATATAGTTAAAATCATCACAAAGATTCCCGGCACCAAAAAAAAATTTTTTTTGTAGGCCTGTGTAATTCATGCCCGTACTTAATCATCATATTTTACCCCATTCAACCGCGTGTGGCAGGGGGTGTTAAAACACCTTTTATTAAATTAGGACAGAAGAATTTTTTAATTAATACAGGTAGTAGTCATTTTGGGAGGTGAGCGATGGCTGACATCAATTACGCCGTTAGGGGTCAGTGGGTAAATCATTAGGGGTGGGATGTTCAGGGTATGGGTGAAGGATGCTGAGAAACCCGGCGTTGACACTAGTACTGCTCACAAAGAAAATATTCGAGGGGTCCACTTAAAGTGTGCTCTCCGCATAGCACCACTTGTAGAGATGGAAACGCCACTGATACTCGTAATTGACTGTAAAATACCACTGATATCCAGAGTGGAAACGAATCCTCGGGCTTATATATTTGAGCATTTTTCTCTCCATATTTGTCACGTTTCAGTGATCTGTTCATGTAGTGCAGAGAAAACAGTATATTTCCTCGAAGTTATGAGGGAGTTCATACGTTCATCACCGTTGCAATAGGCTCGATATGATATACGTAAGATCTTCGTGTGCAGGAATTCCCATCTCAGACGTAGCCAGTGGTTTATTGACTCCTTACGTTTTCTCGGAGACAAACATTAGCACGAAATTTGGTTTACATAAATGGTTTTCGGATTGGTCTAATACAGTACTTGTTGACCGGTTTTTGCTTTAGTCCTAGGAACCTTTAATTAAAAATCTATTAATTAACCATTGGATAATATTTTGGTACTTGCATGACTCTTTATCTCCATGTAAATTACGATACCGTCGGCGAGATGCCCAAAGTTTTTTTTTTAACTTCCTACTGATATAATTCATATATATATATATAATGACAGTTCAAGTCCTCCCATTAGGCTTCCCGGGGGGGGGGGGACAAAGGAAAGAACTCGTGCGCAATCAGAACTCAATTCGTCTATCGATAGCGGTTGGGGTGAAAGTCGTGAATCCAGTGTATTTTATCCTCGTTCATTTTACACCTTTGTCGGCGTGTACAACAATTCATTGCTGGAGATTATTAAAATAAAAAAAAAGAAGATCGCATCTGCGGTTTCATTGCTTTCCCCTGATTGTAGATTAGCATACCAAAAAAAAAGGGCTATACTCTGCTTCCCATGCAATTTTTCTTCTAGTCGTAATGGTTGCTGGATATTAGCCATTTCTTAAGGGATCTTAACTCAAACAATCTACTAATAAATCAATCAAATTAATCGCATCGATCCCAAAATAGGACAGATGGGAAGAACAATATAATGCCGCCTCCAAGAGCACCTGAGGGCTTTTGGAAAAACAAGCAATTCCGCCTTTCACCCTTTGCGGAACTTTGCCAGATAGGAGCCCGGATGCAATTTAAAATTGGAGAAAGATAAGTTGATCTAGAAGGTATCACGTTACCACCCCAAGGCTTATTCCTCGTTAGGCCATTGAGAATATTTCCGCTTCGATCAGATCGCAGCGTCGCCATAAATTTGCCTCTATATTGACGGCCATAATCTAAGCGTCGGTTCTTCGACCTAAAGATGATAGCTGGGACGCTGGCGAAACAATTGCCAACGCAGAAACAACGGACGAGGTGAAACCAAAGTTAATGTAGCTTTATAATTGAAGCTGTGTCATTTGAGGAGTTTCACTAAGCTTGAGATTTCATTCTATGATATTTCAGAACGGGATTCTGGAATAAATGATGAGTGCTCGGTATTTGTTAGTGTTTTTTTATGCAGTCTTAAAATAAATGATTGCCTGTCTTCAAAACTTAGGGAATTCTGTATCCTGAATTAAACGGACCTATACGGTTGAGATTTTTGTCCATCCAAAAGCGGTAGATTACCCATGATAATAATACGCTTGATATACCTACGAGGAACTAGTTCAACTTCTGGGCCTGTCTCTTGAGAATTTTTGTCAGAATTTATGGCAAAGTAATCCAAACGGATGGAAATCCACGAGGTTTTTGTTAGCTTTAACTCCAAGGAATTGTTGAATAATCCATCCACATTGTGACATAAAGGTTACTCGGTTTTAGAGAAATAGGCAGGCTTAATAGCACATCAGAATTGAAGGGTGTCAAAATAATGTAGGTTGAAGAGTTCACCTATCTTGCAAGTGCTTTGGACGAGTATGATAGGAGTAGTAGGACGATGGGAAGGAGAACCGCGTTAGGAGTAAGGAAGCAATCAGAAAGATAACGGGAATAATGACGGGATTTTTAGAAGTTGAGCAAGGATATTAAGAATTGGCTCGTCAAAACATTCATCAAGAGAGTGGTTTTCTACGACGGGGAAACGTTATCATTGAAGCATGATGATAGGTGAAGATTTGAAGGGTTTTTATATTTTATTTATGTACCCTGTAAGCCACCGCTAGGGTGTGTGGCAGGGGGTGAATACACACTGGACTAATTTTTACCCAAACATGACCCTACCACGGTCGGACAATGTTATCATGAACCTTATCGTTCGTGGAAAAAATTACATCTTAAATCTATCCGTTCTGCACTTAATCTCTTTAATTTTATTAACATTATCCCTCCTACCGTAGTACGATGGGGATGATAATACATTTTCAACATCACTGCTAAAGAGACTCCCTTCCAATTTATGCAAGAGATTCAATCTGTAATTTAACCTTCGCTCCTTTAAAGATGCCCAGCCAATCTGCTCTAATATTTTGGATACGCTACTAAGTTTATCATAACAATGTTTAACAAATCTAGCTCCTCTACGCTGCACGCGATCCAATTCGGTAATTAATCCAACTTCGAGAGGATCCCATGTACTTGCAGCATATTCAATAAATGAGGCCTAACCAACGACAGACAACATTTCTCTTTGACCTTTTCATCACATTCACCCAGTACTCGTCTAATAAATCCTAATTTTTTTGTTACCATGCCTACATATTCCCCGTATGTGTTTCACCCAGGAAAGATCGTGAGTGATGGTAACGCCTAGGTACTTAATTGAGTCTACACATTCCATTTCGGTGTTCCAAATGCAGTAGGCGTTCAGTAGGGAATTGATATTTTTCATAAAATATATCGCTACGTACTTTTGAAATGCGTGTGTGGAGAAGGATGAACGTGAAGCGGACAGGAAGGGAAACAAGCGAGTAAGTGACAGGCAGGAGAGAGGGGATTGTAGAGAGAAATCCAAAGGAGATAGGAAAAGTGGATACATAGAAAACTGATTGTTATTGTAATGTTGATGTTGAAGACTGTCATAGAGGGGAGAACATTAGGCAAGCTAGGTTGGGACAGAGGAAAAGGATAGGCATGTTAGACAGAATAAAAGAATTAAGGATTCATACGGAATAAAAGAGCAGTTTAATGCAGTGTGGAGTGTGTGTCTTTTTAGAATAAGCTAAGCAATTTATCGACGATCGGTCTTCGCCAATCCATAACCTACCTGAAATGGTAGACAGCCAATAATAAGCATAACAATAAACATGTGAGTCGTATATTTAGGCTTTTATGACGTCATCAGTGTAACATTGTAGGGTATATCTTTCGTATTGTTACTTTAGTGCCCAAGTGGGTTCCGTATCTTTCTGAATTACTTCCACGTGCTGTCGGCGCCCTTGTTACGTGTTTGCGATATGCCTACTTGCAGTGTAGGGTGTGCCACATTTATTAAATGAACGGACTGAATGTTATACAGGTTATACATGTATACATGCCTCTGTGCCGCCATAGCAGAGACTCCCACCGTAGCTTTTTAATAATAATACTGTTGATAATAATGATAGAATGATTTCACGATATGACATTACGATTTTTTATCGATTCTGGAACTTTTCGCTATGTTTTATTTTCAGTTCTGAAATTAGGTTGTTTGGCTTATCGGTAGAGCGGTTGGTGGCTTAAATAACAACACGAATGCTTTTAAATTACTACGGGCGAACCGATGAGAGTAGGTTTTACTGTGGGAATTATTCGCGAAACGAACTAGGGACTGTGCTAATGGCATACAAAGCTATGAGATTCTCAAGATGGAGGAAAACTAAGTTAAGAAATAAAGTAGGAGTGAATAAACTGGAAAAATCAGAACTTCTCACCTACTTGATGACGACGGTCGAGCCGTCGAAACGTCAATACATACTGTGAGTGTCCTTTCTTTATGTTTTCTGTGTGTGTTGAATATTTTGTATCCGTGTGTTTGTGTGTTTGTGCGTCGCCGGAGAGCGTCAACTTCAAAGATATATATATATATATATATATATATATATATATATATATATATATATATATATCTTATCTTCCGAAGAAGACGGAGTTCGAGTCCGTCGCAGTTATCAAGAATTATTGTGAGTGTTCTTTTTATTTGTTCTGGTGCTGTGTGTTGCTGCTTAAGTTTTTTATTTAACACTTACGTGTTACTTCGAAGAAATCATCTAGAAATATATATATATATATATATATACACTTTTTTGGAAAACCCACAAACGTGTAATGTAAATTCACTGATAGTCATAACAAACACAGAAACCAAAACACACAAAAGAGGGAAAACTCACTGGTTCTCGAATTTTCGGTGGTCCAACCACCTTTCTCAAGAGGAATTAGGAACAGAACTGAGGCAGAGGAGAGCCCGAAAGCAGTGGTAGGAAGGAGAAGGGGAAATGGGGGAAAAGAGGGGAAAAGAGGGGAAAATAAAGGAAAAGGGGGGAAAAAAGGGGGGAAGGCATTCGAGGTGAGGAGTTTGGAGGGGTAGTGTATGGCGCGGGAATTTTAAAAAAGGTGGGGATGATATGGAAGTTGTTGGGGGCGGAGGGGGATGAAATTATATGCATAAAGGGGGCAATTAATGTCTAATATTGATACCTGGGCGATTCCAGGAATCCAAGAGCCAGATGAAAGCTAGCTCTAATGTTTTGAGTTTCAGTGGAGGGTCTGAGTGTGGGAGGGATGCTAAGACGGATACTTAAAAACATTGGTCAAAGGCAGTGTTGTGTTCGGAGGCATGTTTGGGGATTGGGAGCATACCAATAAGGGAGGAATTGTTGCATGAGGCTCTATGATTATTGATTCTAATATTGAGGGGTGTGGTACACTGTCCAATGTAAAAGGCAGGGCAAAGATGGCACTTGAGTAGGTAGACAACATTGCTGGAGGTACACGAGGAGTAGGGAATTGGTGGGAGATAGTTAAAGAGCGGGTGGGAGAGGAATGGGATTCTGGTTAGGAAAATAGGACATGTTTTGCATCTAGGTTTATTGCAGGGTCTGGGAGTGATTTGGGAACGGGGCGAGGATTTAAGAAGTGGATTGGTAGATTTTAGAAGATCTGATAGATTGGCGGGGCGTTTGAAAGTGACAGAGGGGCATTTGGGGAAAAGGTTGGTGGTGGAATTGTGGTTTTTGAGGATAGGATAGAGGTCCTTTAGGATAGAACGCAGAGATTCTAGGCCAGGGAGAAACGTGGTACAAATTGAAAGAGGGTGGTTTTTCGCGGTGGTGGAAGGTCTGGGAGTGTAAGTATGCCTACGGATCCTCTTATTCAGGAGGGATTCAGGATAACTTCGTTTGAGGAGGGAATGGTGTAAATTTATGAGGAAATTGTCTAGGGAGTCAGGGTCATTGCAAATTATGTGACCCCTTATGGAAAGGGAATAAGGAATGGAACGTTTGGTGTGGTATGGGTGACAGCTGCTAAAATGTAAGTACTGTTGTTTATTTGTGGGTTTTATATGTACGGATGTGTGAAATTTATGGTCTATAAATGATATGTTTACATCTAGGAAGGTGATTTGGGAGGAGGAAACTGTAGACGTGAAGGAGATAGAGGACGAAGCATTAAGGTTGGAAATGAAAGTTTTCAGGGAATCAGGACCATGTGGCCAGAGAAGGAAAATATCGTCAATGTATCTGAGCCACAATAGCGGTTTCAGGGGTTGTTGTGACAGGAATTTATTCTCCGCGAGACCAAGAAAGAGGTTTGCATAGGACGGGCTGAACCTGCTACCCATGGCACAACCCTTGATTTGTAGGTAGAAATTATCATTAAAGGAGAAGGAATTGCGGGTAAGAATGAACTCGGAAAGGCTGAGGAGAAAATCTGTGCTGGGGATGTGTGGCTCAGGGCGTTGGGAGAGGTAGTGTTGGAGGGCGGAGAGACCTTCTGAGTGGGGAATGGATGTGTACAGGGACGTGGCATCTATAGTGGCCATAATGATCTCGGCATCTGGAGGGAGGGAGATAGAATTTAATCTATCCAGGAAATGGTAGGAATCTTTAGTGAATGATGGTAGGGCCTGGACAATCGGCTGGAGATAGTGGTCTACAAATGCCGAGATTCTTTCTGTTGGGGAGTGACGGGAGGATAAAATCGGTCGACCAGGATTACCCGGCTTGTGAATCTTCGGAAGGATATAGAAATGAGGAGTGCGTGGGTGGGGAGGGGAGAGGAGGGCTAAGTCTGAAGGAGATAGACCCTCATTCGGCCCATTGGCACTAAGAAATTCAATTAGGTCCTCCTGAAGTGCGGGATTTGGATCTTCGGGGATTTGCTGGTAGGAAGAGGTGTCAGAGAGTTGTGTTTCAGCTTCCCTAATGTAGTCTGATCTGTTTAAGACCACAACCGTTGACCCTTTATCTGCGGAAGTAATGATGATGTTAGGATTTTTCATTAAGTTATTTAGCTCTGAGGATCCTAATTCCTCTTGAGAAAGGTGGTTGGACCACCGAAAATTCGAGAACCAGTGAGTTTTCCCTCTTTTGTGTGTTTTGGTTTCTGTGTTTGTTATGACTATATATATATATATATACATATATATATACACACACATATATATATATGTATATATATATATATATATATATATGTGTGTGTGTGTGTGTGTGTGTGTATACACACACATACGCATTCAAATACGAAAAACGAGCCAAATGGCGAATGAATATTCATTCAAATGGATATACAATTTAGTAAAAAGGATAGGGACACACAAAAGATAAATAGGGTAAAAATTAATAACTATATATATATTTATGTACACATTTAAACTTTGATTAAATACTTATCTAAACATAGAAACACAAAGATAGGACGCTCACGTATGTATTTTACGTTTCGACGACAAGGGCGCCGTATTCAGAATACCGTTCTCTGGGGAAGAGCGGAGAGGACATATAAGGGAGGGGTGTGGGGGGGGGAGATGAGGGAAAAAGGGTGAACGGACAAGGGGGTGAGAGGGAGTGTCGGCCATTGGATGCTTTCAGTGGGCTGAATTCATCCCCGAAGGCTTGAATGATTTATAAATACCTATGTGTGGTCCTCAGCTTTGTACTGCTTGCAGTTTCAAGGAGGGTTTCAATCACCGAAACTGAGAAGCAGTCATCAAAGGATTAATCCTTTGACAAAATGCTTCTGTCGGGTTATTTTTGTCCACCGGGAAAACCGGTTGGTCCGTGGACAAGACTTTATTGGTTCGTAGTCACACAACGTTCGACTTTCTTTGGACCATCGCAACCACGAACTCACATTTTTCGCATTAGAAGCATCATCACTATTTGCTTCATTCGATTGACGATTACTTTCCGTTTGTTAAACCACTCAAACAAATAAAACGGATTATTACACACAGTTCTTCTGTACTAAAATACGCCATTTTATATTTTAAAAACGCTTTTTAGTCAATCGGCATCTATACAAACGCTGTGTACGATACGGTCCACCAATTTATGTATTTTTATATTGATGTATATGTATGTAATTTTTAGTGTTCCTGGATGTTTTAAGCTCAAATGTATGTTTATATCTATTCCCAGGACTGCGAAAATAAAGGGAGACTTGAGAACTCAAACACACGCAATGCCAAAGGGAAAACAAACCTTGCAGGAGTAAAAAATGTCAATCATGCTTCGACACACGAATGAATTTTGATGAAATTCCATGACTTGCATACGTTATAATGCACAGTAATACCTTCAATTTCATCTCTCGTGTTGCAAATTGTCCGCGGCCACTAGCGTGATTGAATGGTACTGCAGTTCCGTGACTCACCTTTATGTTCCTGCGTTTACTCAGTTTGGTTATTGGAAGGTGTGCAGGTGTCATTGAGACTTGTAATCGGAAGAGGAAGGTGGAATCGATAGCGAGAAGGCTTCTGGTCGTGTTTTCGCGTTGTTTACTCGGGTTGCTATCTCAATTGTGAAAGGTAGAGCGAGTCGTGTTAGTCTCCGGTAAAGTTGCGTGTTGATGATACCAACGTGTGTTTTTCCGGGAGGATGTATCTTCGCAACTGTCAATTGCGGCATAAATTGTGGATGTAATTTGAATTATGCTTTACCGGGGATATGGAAAATGCTAGATCAGTGTATTTTTCATCGAAAATGGAAAATAATGGAGAATAAATAGATAATAATTGATTATAAAGACGATTTAATTGGTTGTTTGTTGCGCCATAATGGATATTTACTATGAAAATGGATTAATTTTCATCAGTCACCTCGTTCGAATTGTTTCTTGAGAGAATGAGTTAAAATTGACATGAATACATACTTTTGTGGTAATAAGATAATATCTAGAACACTAATCGATTCAAAATACAGTAATTTTAATATTTAATTGGGCTATCTAATTTTTTGAGTGATTTTAAAGGGAAATAAATTTGTAAATCATGGCGGAGGAAACTATGGCCGTTTTCGAATTTATGATGGATAACTCAAAAATTTCTGCGATGCAGAAAAGAACAAATTTTTATAATTAATTCAATTACGTAGACGTATGATCAGCACGTAGAAATTTTGATGGTTCTTTATCGGTTTTCATCATAAAATATTATTTAATATTGGGAAAAATAATTAATAAAATTATTAAACTTCAGTTAGCCATATGTTCAATCATTGCCTATCAAAGTAGGAAATAGCGTGATAATTAAGGGATGAGAGTCGACGTGAGCAAAATAATGGTTTTACGGTTTTTGAGAAAGAGAAAGTCAATTAAATATGGTAATGGGTGTTCATAAAATTGAGCATGTGGAACAGTTTTACTTTTCTCGGAAATTTTTTGGACGAAAATGGTCAAAGTATTAGTTACACTAGAAACAGCATGGCGTTAAGGAATGAGCTTTCATAAGGAAATTTTGACATGGACATGGAGTAAGGATGTTAAGAAAAGGTTCGTAAAAACTTTGGTATGGAATATGGTTTTGCTTTGCCCAAAAACCTCGTCATTGAAGCGAGATAATAGCCGTACATTGGAGGGATAGGCATACATTGGGATTCGACGTCACAATGTTGTTGTTAAGGTAAACAAAGAGTGTAGTTACCAACAATGAATATCATGCTACTCCTTCCAAATCAAGCCCATTTAGCCAGAGAGATTAATCGTCTCGCTAATCTTTCTTTGAAGGGATCTTTATATTTCATCGATTTTGGAATAGGTGAGTAAATGTTACAATTTTACTATTCCAGCCCCTAATTACTAAATACAATTTCACCACTCATTATTAATTACTGTGGCCACCGCCATAATTTTTGATAAGGAATTTTCTTAGTTTCCTAGAAATTTTTTGGTAACATTGTGCGTATGAATTAGTAAGTGCGTTATTTAATTTATTTCATTGAGCTATTTTATTCTCTGAAAAAAAAACAGTCGGCAGTTATTGGAACTAGCTTGGGTGACTGCACTTTTTTCTTGGGGATGTAAATTTTTTCTTATTTGTTCCACCCTGCAATTTTTTTCTTTTGAATAACTCTTTCCCATACCTCTCGCATGCCCTCCCCACCTAATTTTCACGTACGTCACCTCAATTTGTGAAACATTGTGTTTTTGTCAATTTTCCTTTCTATTATTGATACTACATTGGTCATCATATCATCTGAGATTGACTGATTTAACTCCAAGAAAAATTAATGATTTCTTTGATATGTTTGCGATTTAATGACAAGGACAATCAAGTAAAATAACTAGGAAATTAATTACGCGGAAGTTAGTGCGTGTAAGTACGATGTAAAGTAATTTAAGTAAGTTAAATTAATGTGTAAGTATTGAAAATATTTTATTTTTTCAAATATATGTGTATACTATATTCCATCATAAAATATATTTCCTAAACTTATTTATGACAAGAAGTAGGTGTAAAATTAATGAAAATTTGAAAAAATAATTGATAGATATTTAAAACAGAAACACATGAATATAATGTTACGTGTGAAACATGTCGTTGTCTCTATTGCCAATGAAGGATGAATGACTTAGAGGAATATTTGAGGGAAGGTAGGCATATCAAAAGTTTCATTCGCCTTATGTTACTTCTCTTATTTTTTACACCATGTACTCATTTGTACTCTTTTTATTCTTAATTTTTCCTTGTTTGCTCTCTTCTGTGATGACTGAAATATGGCCTCTAGGGCATGTTAGTTCGACTAAATGGATTCATAAATTCAAATTAATTTGACCAATATTGGTTTTTACTTGTTTATTAGAAGTGCTTTTCGATTTATAATTTATTTGTCCCTTAATGAACATCATATTTAACATTCCAAAGTATCCTATCACCAGTGCCAAAATCATGGATGACACCATTTTTTCGGTCACGTCGATATGAAATACTGAGTACCTTTCCTGAGGACCTGACCATCACATTTGATAAGGGAACTAAAACGGAAGTAACTTTTACTTTTCTGGACGATTTCATATAAAGTAGAAGTGGCAATTATATCGGAAAATTGATGTATACGAGGTGTGTTCAACACATAAACGAGAATTTTTTCATTTCGCGGGCTTGGAGAGTCCGATTGGAAAACTTTTTTTATTATGTTGGTATACATGCCCCTGAAGTATGATAAAAATTTCAACTGTTTTCATTGTGGACTTTTTATGTGACAGCCACTAAGGTTAGACGTGTTTTATGAGCACGACGATTTTCGTTTGTTAAAAGATATGGACCACAGAATTTGTATCAAATTTTGCTTAAAAAATGAAATGAGTGTAACAAAGTGTGTGAAATGTTAACAAAGGCTTATGGTGAGTCTTCAATGAGTAACTCAAGAGTTTACGAGTGGTATAAGATTTTCCAAGAAGGCCGTGAAGATTTTGGAAGATGACGAACTACACATCAACAATCGATGAAAACGTGGAAAAAGTAAAAGAAATGGTCATGAACGATCGCCGAATCACAATTAGAGAGGTCGCTGATGATGTTGGCATATTGATTGGATCATGTCATGACATTTTTTCCAATTTTTTGAGTATTAAACGCGTGAGACATTATAATTCGTTCCAAAATTGTTGAATGTTGAACAAAAACAGTGGCGAATGGAAGTTGCTCAGGAGTCACTTAATGAGGTAAACGACGATACAGAATTACTGAAACGTACGTATTATAACAGGTGACGAAACATGGATTTATGGATGTGACGTTGAAACTAAGGCTCAGTCATCCCAGTGGAGGCATTCTGGCTCGCCAAGACCGAAAAAGGCTCGGCCAAAAGGCGTATAAGATAAGCCCACAGTAATTCGTAAGTTTCATCTCATCTGAGCTTGGTTTACTTCATGTCATCAAAAAACTCGATGGGAAATCTCAGTAAAAAAGTTCAGTGAGGACAATTTATATCACTCTCAAAATTCTTCTCCGCAGTTATTTTATTACACAATTGAATCATAATAAGAAAATTAATTCAATACCCCAATGAAAGGTTTCCGGAAAGAAATTCAATGGATATGAATGTTACTTGGCTTTTATGTAATTTCAAATTGGTTGCATATAATGGCTTCCGTTTTCATGAATGCCTTATCTGAGTACTGGGTTGTAAGAGGTGTTAAAAATGACCTTAGTAATCGGTGAATTCAGATAAGTTACGCTGAAATAGTTAGGAGAGAGATTTTCGCTTGGGAGACAGTTTCCTTGAGGTTCGTGCATTGTCTCTCTGCGACATGAACCACGCTCCATCTCACTTCTAACCTTGAAACTTGAAAACCTTAAGCGGAACGCAGAACTTGTGGTAATTCTGGCCACTGGTACAGTGTAGCAGCTAGGGCGTGCAGCAAGGACTCGATTCGTTATTTTTTTGTGAAAGAACTAACTCGTAGCACGTGGGTTATTTTGGATAAAAAACATCCAGGCCAAGGCTGCTTGTTAGGGTGTGCAGCGTTGGCGGGTTGGTGTGACAGCGGTTTGCGCAAATACCTTAAGTTGTGACCGACGAGGAAGGGGGCAAGTTTGGGACGACCTTTTATGGGCTGATGTAAAAAAACACCTCAAGGTCACTGATTTAGAATTTTAAAATTTTATTATTGAAATTCAACGAACAAATGAAATAATTTTGGGTGTAATTTCGTGAGAATACTTAAAATTCATGTTTTGAAATAAAATTGGTGAAAACTTTTAGATAATTTCCCCCGTTAGTTCATATTTTCCAAGACATAACTCTCTCTAGAGAAAGTTCATCTTCAATTCGAGGGCAGCGAATCATTTCCAAGTCCTTGGCATTTGTCACGCATTTGCAATTGATGCCTACCGAACTCTGTGACGCTGGCCAAATCAATGTCGTGGCGATGGATAAATTGGATAGCAAATCGCTCCGTGGTGACTGAATCTCCATCCATTGGAAAGGTTCTGACTAGAGAATGGTAGTGTTCAATTTCAGTTTGTTGCGTAAAAATATGACTTTAAAACTAACTTCAGTGTGTGCTCTCGAACAATCTAAGAGTTGAAGTGTTCTGCCAATGAAAAACTTTCATAAAGTGTCACTAGGAAAAGATCAACCTTCAGTTCCAGTTTATTCGCGCCAATACGTATGTGAACTCTTTTTACATGATTTAATTAAATTTAATAAATTTAGTGAATAAAGTTATATAATAAATAAAACAAAATGAAGCACCCAGTAACGTTTACAACCTGATAGGTGAGTGTGTAGTGAAAATGTACTCTAAAATTAACTCCTCTCTGAAGTTTCAGATGATTCAAAGTTTGCTGAGTGCGCTTGGAAATTGTAAGGAATAAAATCACTTTCATTCTTTTAAACATCTTCCACCTCCTGAAGAATCTCTCGCTGAAGAATCTAATAGATTTGATTCGGATACACTATCTGAAAACAGCTTATGAGATAATTGCCTGAGAAATATGAGTCAATATCTATTTTTTATTCTTAATTTAATCGTGGTGATTTAAATTTAAAAGAGTACTTGTAATTTTTACTTAGACCAATTAAGTGTTACTCTTACTTTATTCTTTCCTCGGCTGTCGCTATAGTTACGGTAAAATAAATGTTACGGTATAATAAAAAACTATAGAACTGTATGATAAAAAAGGATACTTAAATCTGAAACGAAATTTGATTTAAATTTGAACTGCAGATATACCTGTATATCATTTCTTAAATTGTTGCATAGGTGTAATTTTACGAATCCATGTTTTCGAATGTGCAGAGTTTCGAGTATTACCCACAAGCCCCACCATTTTGTAAACCCATAATCCCTCGGCAAGTTGGGCTTATTAGAGACACGCGAACAACCTTCGTCTTTTTCCGCGAATTCTTGCTGCAGTTGATGGTAGACATCAAACAGATAACGATCAAACTGACGTAAACTTTATGAATACCCGTTGAGGATATTAAAATGAATAGAATCAGTGGTCCCAATTAGGAATCATCAATACTACTATAACCTTTTGTTAAAATAAACTACCGTTAGCAAATTGTTGGATTTTAATGTAAATTTTGCCATTGCATTATGGTAGGAGCGGTCCATTTCGTTAAAAAGGCACTGTCGCGGTATCTCCCGCAGTTTATTTGAACGAAATATGGATATAAATTCTTCTCTTAGCAAAATACGACCTGAATCCAACTCTACGAGTACAGTAAGTCCCTCTCCAATGCCGCATACTTCCTCCTTTCATTCCATTCGACATCCCTATCCTATTCCTGCCCCTTCAGCCCTTGCTTAATGTTCTCCCCTCTCTGTATCACAGTCTTCACCATACCATTGCCAATCAAAATGCTCTGCATCTACCTATACAGCCTCCTTAGGATTTCTCCTAACAACCCTCTCTCCTGCTTAAACATACCTTGGCGTAGATTGGAGCCATTTGAAACGTTGGTGTGGAGAAGGATGGAGAAGGTAGAATTGATGGAAAGGAAAACGAACGACGAAGTACCAGGCATGGTTGGAGAGGGGAGGGGAAGAGGTTATGGATGGAAGGAGGATGGGCATGTTGAACGAAATGAAGCTGAAGAAACATAAAATTAAAGGTGAAATGTAGTTTGGAGTGACGTTGTATGTTTTGTTAGACGAAGCAAATTAATGTGATGAATTTCAGTCTTGTGCCCATCCAAAACCTAACTTAAAGAGTAGGCTTCTAATAATAGATGTGATGGCCAGAATGTTGGAAAGAGAAATGCAGAATTCAACAGTACTTGCTGGAATGAGTAGGGGAAAATATCGATGCGCTGAATAGCTTTGACTCACGCGTCGGATCTCTGCTGAAAACATCACACATTACTCGCGGACACATCGACCTCACAGGTGAAAGATATTACCGAGGCATTCGGGTTTCGCAACCGGTGGCTCCTTGAGCTTTTCCTTGTGTTTACCCTCGAGGGTTTTACGCTTAGAAGCCACCGTCCGCCGCCGAAGGGGGAGTTTCAACCGGAGAAAAAGGGATGGGCGAGGAAAAAACGTACTCCGGAAGTTTTCCAAGTCACATCGCTCGTGGGGAGAAAGTCGGAAGAATCATGGGCAGAAAAAAAAGTCTTGGGATGTGGCGGTTGCGTATATGAAGCGCGATGCGAGTGTGACACGGCTAAAAAAGTAGAAAGTCGAAGCAGCATACAGGTTTTTTTTCGCAATTAAAATTTCAATACCCCGCAAAGAAAATAAGCACTGTTTGATTGAAAAATTTAGATTGGCATGTCAATCACCTGGTCACGATTATGTTCAACTCCTTGATTCGTGTAAATTGTTCGATAAGACTCGGTGGTACGCAATTTATATTTTGTTCTCGAAATCACATATTAAGATGTTTTTCACGTCGTATTTGTTGGTGACTCTATATCCTTGGACTTTGAATTTCGTTGCAACCTTGTCACGTATAAGTTAAACGGGTTCAAATTATCAATACAATCAATTGTTTAAAGGATATTTGAACTGAATTCTGCGTACATTGAACTTATTTAAAAATAATAATAACGATAAAAGCGGCATTAGTCTGTTGATTGGATGATTAAGTTTTCGTGATAAAGTTTTAAGATAAATCTGTGGGATCAAGTTGTGAGATAAAATTATAAATAAGTTACACGTGATGCCATTGGCTTATCAATTCATTTCTTAGCCATTTATCTGACACTTAGGTCTTTGCTTCTACCTTATTTTGCAAACCTTACCCTGGTTTGACTAACTAACTATATACCAGAAAAGGAAAAAGTGACTTGATGTGGAGTTTTTATCGATCCCTCACTAATTGTGGCAAATTCCAACTCCAGATACCAAATTTAATAAATGCACTACTTGATGACAAACTAGGAACTGAGATTTTTTAAATTAATTAAAATGAGTTTTTCTATTTTTCTCCGCCATTCACTAATTTCCTGAAACAATTTGTGCGAGTTTGTGGTTGCCACACACACTATTACGCTCGCTATTGAGACTTCCTTTTTTTGTCGGAATTCCGTTTTGCGATGTGTGTCTTGAGGCTTCAAAGGATTATTAAAGCAAAGAGCCATTTTTTAAACCCGATTCCACATAAATAACGGAACATCAGCATTTATCAGTTCGAAAATTGTCTTTCTGTTTCTCAATACTTTCTCCAGTTCTGCGTTAATATTTAAACTGAGTATCTATTTTATATTCTACCTAAGTCACAAGAGCTCGTAATACGTGTTTGGTCTGAAAAGTTTCCGACTCAGAAAATTTCAGAAAAAATATCTTGTATTTTTCTTAGGTCAGAAACTTTTCACACCACTCTCGTACATGTTTTTTGTGCATTTTTCTGATTTCTTAAGTTCAACTACCTACAATATTGCATTTTTAATGCATTATTGATGAAGTTAATCGACAAATTCATCATTTGTCTAATTGAATAGAAAAAAATCGTCTTTGTTTGCCACGTAAAGTTTATCCAGCACGACACTAATTACATTTCGTAGATCTACGCCATGAAGTCTCGTTTTTCATGTCATGTAACCACAAATGATGACGCATATCTTCTAAGAAACCTCGGCTGCGTTGTGCTAAATAAAGTGGAACAAAAGAAACGGCATTTATTTTAAATATTAAAAGAGTTCTACAAAATTAAACTGTATACAGTAAACACTTAATTCATTAAAATAATTTTTGTGAAACGCATTACGGGTATTTTTTGCTGCTTAGCTGCTACGAAACGGGCTTTGTGTTTCGTAAATCCTTTTTTGTTCGTGGGTGGCTCTGTTAAAGATTGGTATTAACGTTATTATTGCGTTCTTGACGAATTTCATTCTTAACCGTAGTCCACTGTAATCCTTCGATTTTACGTTTTCCCAATTACTATCGTCCTCAAGATATTTTAACGTCTCGCAATAGAGACCGTAATTTTTGCTAATTTTTAATTTTTCTAAAAATTCCAATAAATTCTCTCCTAATCCACCCTTTGTATTATATCTCAAATTTGTTCCCTCCTCTCGTACTTACATTGTCTACTCTTTCTGAATCACAACATTTCCATTGCTCGCGGCCTTCTCTTTCCTGCTGCCGTTATTGCCAATGACTTACGACCATGTAATGAATGCCATCTATTGGGCGCGTTTGATATTAATGGGTCTCATTAATTTCAATCATTGAATGGCGCTAAAATGAAGGCGGGGGTTAATGGAGCGTGGTACATCCCTGATGGGAACTCTCTGTATAATCTCGCTTCATTTTTTAAATTCCCTTTGACATTTTTTAATGATGCAGAACCATTGTCGAGTTTTCGTCGATTTTTCATTTATTAGCTGCTTTTGAACGAGATTCATACCATGACTCGCCCCTCAAGAGTTTTATTAGATTCCGACACCCGACATTCGTCCGTAGGAAAGCTCAAAGTCATCTCTGTGTACGCTGATATGTAGGGAGATATTGTAGAATTTTAAAAAAAGATCGCCTTTGCCATTTTTTTGTACATTTCGATCGATTTTTCACATATTTATTGTGTTAGAGAAAGTCTGGGCAAAGCATTATGGACATTGATAGAAAAGTTGCATTTGTTAAAGAAGCTTTTTACAAAGAGACCGGAAAGTAGACAAGGGTAATGGCCCTTAATAGAACACTATTTTCCTCTGATAAAATAAATTCTCTCAGGGGTCTTATCTATCCATTTTTTTAAAAGCGTCTACTTACAAAAGACTGATGAGAACATTATTATTAAGGGAAAAAGACGTTTCCTCCTACAGGTAAGAGGAATATTTCAAGAGAAATTCTCGTTGCCCTCAAGAGGAGAGAGAAATACTTCAAGAGAAATGCTCGTTGCCTTCAAGAGGAAGTCTTCTTGTTGTCACGTAATATTACATTAGCGATCCCATTCATCATTTGTGAACACTGACGTCTTCAATTGTCAATTTATTGGCAAGTCTTCTTCTTGCCAATAAACTGACAATCTTTTTTTAGTTTGGCCAACTATGGACCGCAATGACCTCAAGACTTCTGGTTTTTCTTCTTTCTTTCTTCCCAGGACTTCTTCATTTTCTCCCCTATTGTTCGTCGTTGTTCTTCGGTCCACACCCTCTTTGTTTTTTGTGTTGGTTGGTCTTCAGTAAATCTTGTATTGTCTATTAGCTTTCTGCACCTCTCCCTGCTGTGAACCACTTTCTCCGTTATTCCAATATTTCCCGCATCCCTCCTGGTCTCCTCTAACCATCCTGTTGTGTGCTTTAATTTTGAAATATAGTTGAATATTTCTTTTGTTAATCTATTTTCATCCAATCGCTTTAGGTGTCCATAGAAATTCAATCTTCTTTTTCTCGTCGTATCAATGATTTTCTCCATAGTCCAATATAAATCCTCATTGTCTATATGATTTATGTATTTTTTTATTATGATATAAAAGGTATTCTACCGGTTAAGGTAGGTTTTTGGATGGACACAACTATCAAATAAATATTTTGTAACTCCAAACAAAACACAATCGAGTAACATACTGTACATCTCAGGCCCCTCTTCATCTCTGTGTAATTCCTTCCTCCTGTCATCCCATCCAACATCCCTATCCTGTCCCTGTCCTTTCCTCGTTTGACTAACATTCTCCCCTCTATTACCTTCTTCAACATTCCACTACCGCTCAATACACCTTTCATCCATTTTTCCTGCCTCCATAGGATTTCTCTCAACAAACCCCTCTCTTCACTCACCATCTCCAGTACTTCCTCATTTGCTTAGTATATTATATACATATATAAACATTTGGACTTTTTTTCATAATTTCACTCAATATCTTCTCCCTGTTTTTATATTTATCTCCCTGTTTAAGATATTTTATTTAAACGAGCATGATTTCATTGTTGCCAAAGAACGCTCACAGGTCTGTCCCAAAATTAGGTAGAATTTTTTTTCCCATAAATTCAGACGGATGGAGTGCGGTGATTAGCGATGGGAACGGTAATAGGAGATATTCGGCAAGCAACGCGACCCACGTCAGTTAACTGTGGACACTTATGTGTATTTCGATGGTCACTTCACGAATTTACAATACCACTTTCCATGGAGCAATGATGTGCAAAATAATTGTGTATTAAGCTTGGAAAATTGGGTTGGAAGACCATGATCATGGTTGAGAATTTTTATAGAGATGGAAAAATGTCCAAAAAGATGATTTCCTGCTTGCACAGGATGTTCTGGGAGGGTAACGAGGAGGTTGACGATGAGGAATGCCCTGGACATCCATCAACAACACAGTGTGATGAAAATGTGCAAATAGTGAGGCACATACTTAATTATTGACCCCAAAGTGTCACGATGTTAGCAGAAAAGTGCAATATTCAGAAAACCAAAGTTCAAGTTTAATATATATATATATATATATATATATATATATATATAGATATATAATATATTTATAGATATTAAAGATTTCATTTTCTCGTAGTCCTATATAGAACCTGACAATAAGAATAGGAAAAGCCGTTGGAAAACAACGTCCTGCAGCTTCGGACGGGTGCAATGTACCGATAATAGTTGCCCAATGCATTTACTTGGTGTTGAAAAGTCTTACAGCATCAGTGAATGGACTTATGAATATGGAGAGACTTGATAGACTATAATTTATTATAAATTACGAATAAACCACGTTTATCAACCCGAAGATCGGTTCGATGAGTAGAGCTCACCTAGTACTAAGCACAATGGCGTGTGAAATTCACACTTCAGGATAGGAGTATAAATTCCTTTATCTGCGCCGGTTTTTCCCCGGAAGATCTGGTTCCCGAAAATCACGCTGATTGAGTGATGCTGAGGGTACCCAGAGGCGTCCCCGGGATATCGAACCCGAGGTCCTCCGGTCAGTAGTCCAATGCTCTACACACTCTCCGACCACGTATCTCAAATGCGAACATTGGGTAGAATTGACTATCCATTTCCGCTCAAAGGAATTTAATAGAAGTGGTTGCTGAGGGATTCTTCTCTTGTACTATTTTAACCTTTTACTTCTTAAAATGACGGTCCTCATGCTTATTAATGAATTGATGTATTCGCATTTTAATGCCATTTGCTTTGTGTGCTTAATATTGGAATATCAATCACGAATGAATCGTGTTGAAATGAAAGCGGATTAATTTGGTGTCGGAAGTGCAATGGAGTCATTCGGTCTTCCGGAGGAATACCCAGAAAATTCTTTCCACCCGTGACTAACTGCTGAGAGCGGCGGATTTTTTAAAATAACTATAGGCCATTAATTTAACCAGCGTCAGCCTTTAGTAGCTCTGTGACCATAAAAACCCCTTCCACGAATTATTTTATTGGATTTCAAAATATTTAAATCAATCCGCAGGAAAATTCGTAATCGCCATAATGAACCATGAACTCTCCGTTCAACGTCAATGTTAGTCGTACGATATAATAATAAACAGGTCAAGGGAAATGTTTTCCAAAAAACTACGGGAGATGACGCAACGGTAACTTTTGACGGAGTCATCTTCTAATATGCATTTAAATGCAACAATTTCAGAGTGTAAGAATCATTCACCTTGACCGGGATTCGAACCCGGGTCCCTCGATGTCCGGCCGAGTGCTTTAGCCAGTTAATATATCAAATTTAAGAGTTTAAGAGGACACCTCGATGGCTTAACTGTCTAAAGCACTCGGCCGAGCATCTAGACATCCGGGTTCGAATCCCGGTCAAGGCGAATGATTTTTACACTCTGAAATTGTTGCCGGGAAGGTTTTCGATGGACTCAGCACAATAACTGTGCCCCTATACCCTAAATAACATGACATAAATTAACCTTCAACTTCACAAATTTCAAGAAACTGTAATAGTAACTTTAACGGAGTCACCCGCTATGTGTGCATTATAATGCAACAATTTCAGAGGGTAAAAATCATTCGCCTTGACCGGGATTCGAACCCGGATCCCTCGATATCCGGCCGAGTGCTTTAACCAATTAAGCTACCGAGACGTCCTCTTACACTCTGAAATTTTGGGGGCTTTAAAGGAACAAGATGTTGTGATGAAATACCATACATACAATATCACAGGCATTTGTATTCGTGCGCGACGCGCCACAGTCCACGATGTTAATAAAGCCAATGTCAAACACTTAGGCTGTTCATACCTTAGACAAATTTCATGAAACTGTAACAGTAACTTTAACGGTGTCACCCGCTATGTGTGCATTATAATGCAACCATTTCAGAGAGTAAAAATCATTGTAAGAGGACGTCTCGGTAGCTTAAGTGGTTAAAGCACTCGGCCGGATATCGAGGGATCCGGGTTCGAATCCCGGTCAAGGCGAATGATTTTTACTCTCTGAAATGGTTGCATTACTTCAACTTCACATTAATGTAATAATAATTGGTTCTTTGTCACTGTATACATTCTACCACCTTTAATTCCTTCCAAAATGCCCATTTCTTCCTCCCTCCACATCACTTTCCCAATATCCTTTCCGCAATATATATCACCGTCTTCAGCATCCAATTGCCTTCTATCAAGTATCCCTGCATCAGTATCCACATGCCTTCGGATTTTTTAATGCCACCCAACGGCCGTATCTCTTCCCCTATCATACCTAGATATTTGTGTTTTTCTTTCCGTGAATCTTATTTTTTCCACTTTTCCAAACTCCTACCTCTCAAAAGCCTCCAATATATGCTTAACGCTACGACCAATAGCTAATGTTAAGGTCTGCAGTTTAATCAGGAAAGAAAATATCTAAGTAAGACTAGGACAAGACTCGTTGGAACAAGTAGAAAGGTTTTACTTTCTTGGCAGCAAGAATACTAATGATGGAGGGAGCAAGGGGTGTGTAGGACGGGGATTAGTACATTCCTACAAGCCATATTACATTCTTTAGCCCCGCGAACTTTCCACCTCTCTTAATCCCATCCAAAATGTCTCCCTCTTCCTTGCTTCCCTCTTCATTCTCACCTCTATTACCATCTTCAGCATCCCATTGCCTCTACAGTATCTCCTGTACCCACTTGGCTTGCCTTCTTGGAATACGAGTATATTACAACAACCTCTGTTATCCTATCATTCCCAAGACTTCATTGTTTGTTTTCCTTTCTTTCCAAATTATTTTCTCCATTCTTCTCCACACATCTCAAAAGCCTCCAGTCTACGCTTTTCCTCCTGACTCAAAAACCACGTTTCTGAGACGTATGATACGTCGCAGAAACGTGGTGGAACAGAAACGATACGGTATCGTCTACGCTCCATATTAAAATTTTCATCAGTCATTTCTTTATATCCTGGCTCAGGTTACCTGTCACCATCTTCCGTCTGCGTTGTTGCACTAACATAAAAAGGTTTTAAAACCCATTGTGATCTGAGAGCATTTTTTCGGGACGCATTTTATTAGACATGTCGGTATAGCATGTTTCCGTCTGCATGAGTCTACTCTGCGTACGTATAGAGTCAAAGTATTATCCTGAATACCCTCAGACCCACATCTCTGTTTTCCAAGTGTCAAAGTAATTTATACTTTAAATTGAACATTATGGAGAGAATTACATGTACACAAGGGAATAAATACGAAATTCTATTTCGTAACGAATATCACAGCAGGTATTTCTTGTTGATTTTTCACACGAAATCCCGCCATACGGCGAACAAATATTATTTCACACGTAGAAATAGATAAATAAGGAAAGGGGATAGGAAAACACATAAAGGACAAACACAGGAAAGGTGGGGAAGGCGGATTTGAGAAGATCACAAAAGTAAAGATATTTCCTTAACCGGGATTTGAACCACGGACCTTCCACTTGCCGGGCGGATGCTCAACCAGTTAAGCTAATAAGGAAACCTGATTATTTATATATATATATATATATAATATTTTTTTTATGGGTCACGGTAGTCCAGGGGGTAGAGCGTTGGACTACCGCCGTTGACTGGAGGTACTCGGGTTCGATACCCGGGCAAGCCACTCTGGGCACCTGCAGCTCTACCCAAGCTATGTGCTTTTTCGGGTACCAGATCTTTCTGGGAAACTATAACTGGCACAGGGAAAGGAACTGGCCCTCGTTAGTACTTGGCGAACTCTACCATCACCTACCAAACCGTCCTTCGGGTTGATTACTCTGTTTAGTATTTATATATAAATATTTAAATTATATATATAATATATATATATATATATATATATATATATATATATATATATATATATATATATATATAATTTCTTCAGGTCAGACTGAAGTCTGACCTGAAGAAGGCCTCGGAGTAGGCCGAATGCTTAAATCATCTACAGTGTGAGTGTCCTTGTACGTGTTATCTGTTTTATTCTGTGTTCTATTGTGCCGTCCAAAAGTTATATTGCTCTCGTGAGTACTTCCGAATCATCTATATATATATATATATATATATATATATATACTTAAAAGGGATAGGAACACATACAAAGGATGAACACAGAAGGGGTAGGGAGGGCGGAATGTGTTTCTATCCCTTTTCCTTAAATCTATTTCCATGCGAATGAACATTTGTTCGCCGTATGGCAGGATTGCGTGATTGAATATATATAAATACACACATCATACCCACAGGCACGCAGCTAACCACTGTGAAAGTTTTGATAATTCTTATCAACTATATATTATATCCTCCATCCCGCCGACGGCCGCATCAACCCAATCAAGGACCCTAGAATTAGGTTACATCTGAATTTTTAAATCCTTTCAAACCCCCGTATTAAACAATTCCCATTAACTTACACCTTCCTCTCCTGTTCCCTCAACAACCAACCACCCATTACATATGCCCCTCTGTTTAACCCTCCCCTCTCAGTATGCCCTTTTCTCCTTATCTTCTCATCAGTTACTCCTCGGACTTTGATAAAGGTGGTTGGGGACCAACGGGATATAAAAGCGAGTTCTTTTAATTTTTATTAAACTTTAAAAAAATTGTAATATATATATATATATATATATATATATATATATATATATATATATATATATATATATATATATGCGTGTACATCGAGAATTATATATATGGATAATGTGGAAGCACTCACGAGAGCAATATAACATTTGGACGGCACAATAGAACACAGAATAAAATAGATAACACGTAAAAGGACACATTATAGATCGTTTGAGCTCTCGGTCTACTCCGAGGCCTTCTTCAGGTCAGACTATATATATATATATATATATATATATACACACACACGTACGTACATACGTACACCCACACACGACACGAGCCTCGCTTTATTCAAATTTCTGTTAATCTCCCCCCTGTTCTCTTGTATCGCATCTCCCCTTACAGTAACCACGTCTCATTAGCACCAATTCAATTTCCATGAATTATCATCGGTAATGTCTCGCCCGCGTAAAGCAAGCATTAAAACCGCATTCATTTCAATCCCTTCGGTTTAATGTTTCACGTGGGTTTTTTGGACCATGACCGAGCTACATCTACCGTCAATTGATTTACCCCGCCCAAAAGTCGCCACGAAGACTAGTGCCGTGGAATTTTAAGACACCAGTCTTTTATGCATAAATATTCGCTTCTGTATAAATATAAACACATATTTCACGTGTAAATTTTCTCTTACACATACATGCATGTCTCCTTCATGCAATGACTGCACTCGAGAAAAATTTTGAATTTTTCCTCATGAATTTTGAAAATAGGAGTGATTACGTCGTGTTTTGATATGATTTTTTATCATTCAAGTAAACACTTGAGTATGCCAGTTTTGGTGTTTATCTATCGAGACCACAACAGTCCTCTTGGTTTCACGAGTTTTTTCGTGTACTCTCGGCCTCTCCATATGTATTTGTCTTAGACTTGCTTATTCCCTTTGTGACCCTAGGGTTTCACATCCTAATTCCAGCGAAGCACCAGCCACAATGAGAAAAACGCACTATCCGCAGGGAGAAGGTGGTTATTGAATCCTTCGACTTCGGGATCACCATGTGTCAACAATTGCCCATCGCCACACCAACCCCACAGGCAGTTTTATTTAGACGGCGAACCCATTGAGGCATCACGGAGTCGTACCGGTGCCGCGAGTTTTAAAACTAGATCGCTATTTTAATGTCACGGACGGTTCCACAAGTTTGACCCAAATTTCAACGCGCGCGTGGGATAACCACCCTTTTGAGACAAACTTTCCCGCGGTAATCAATATTCTAAAAGCGTCGAAAGACTTACCTCCTTCTTCCTCCTCTTTGGATGCAGAGGGAGGAGGGATGATGAAGGGACGGAGGAGGGTTCTCCTCTACCCGCGATGGGCTGGTTTCGCTCGTACCGGGCCCCGCCCTTTGGGAACCGTGCACTATCTGCCGGCGACGATACCTGGAGATCCCCTCGGAGTTCTTGCCACGACAATAAACCTGCCGCCCAACTTCTGTTCGCCGAGGGTATTTCGAGATTAGCGGCGGGCGGGACCTTCCGTCGGGCGCGCCGCGGGTGTGAGGAGGGGCACGGTTGACGTCGGCTTTCTCTGGAGGGAGACTCGCCGGTCTGGCTTGCGGGTTGTGCCGGACTGATAGGCGGCGAGTGAGCGACCAGATCCGTCCACGTCTGGGAGTCTTGTATCGACTCCACGCGGGGCGACGACGATTTTTGACCCCATCCAACTCCCTCTCCCCCACCCCCTACAATCACCCCGCACACAAACACAGGCGCACGCACGGGGAACGATTAAAAAAGAAACTTTTCCCCCACCATTTCTCTCTTCTCCCTTCCCAAAAAATGTAGTCATCCTTTCTCTCCCCTACTATCAGGCTCTCCTCCCATTACCGTTACCTCGTCCCCTCCCCACCCCCTTCCACACGAACAATAATCACACCCTCCAGGGCGCTTAGTGGTGCGTTCCCTTTCATTCGCTCTCTCTCCCTCCCACTCCTGCGGTGATCTTCGTCACACCCTCTCCCTGGGATCCTCTCGAAAGGAGAGCGGGGAAAGATTACTGTTCGGAAAGTAAGAGTGATCCTTTCTCTCGTTCTCCCTAGCCAGTAGGTCTCCACAGTTAGGGCGGAGTGCCGGACCGGTAGGAGGGACGTAGAGCTTAGCCAGCTGCCCCCAATTCATTGCCTATTTGCCGTGTCTATGGTTACTTTGCCTGCCATCGGCTCCTCGAATGCATGCCTAGGCAATCAATGGGCGACATAAAAACCAACCGTACACTTAGTAGAAAGTGGCTACGCTTTAACACCCCCAACTCCCCTATAGTATGTTCCACTTAACCGACAACATCGTAATGACGAGGTTCAATTTCTTGGAGATCGGAAGAGGGTCGAAATTATTTCCGTAAGACTAAGAACAATGAAATGACCCACTCTGATGTGTTAAAGTAAAGTGTATTCAATTACTTAGCAACTTCCCTTCAGAGTTACATTTCAAGCGATCTGTTTAAGACAGTGGGAAGTATTTTGCAGGTGATTAGTACGGTTCATTTATCTCGAAGATTTTTGCTGACTACTGACCGGTATTTCGACGTCAGGCCACCATTCTCAAGGATTCCTGTCATGTCCTTCATATTTTATTTCGTTTTCTTCCTGTTCAGCTGTCGTCAATTGCAGTCCTAAGAGAAGGTTTACCTCGGTAGTTTCGTTCTAGCTCTTTGCCGCTTATCCTAGGCGATGGAGTGAAATAAACGTTGTGATTTTGTTCGATAATTTTAAAATGAATTAGCCAAACAACCAGGTGAAGCCTAGAGTATGCGAGGTCGAATCTGTAAAACTTGTAAGTGTAAAAAAATGGCAGAAATGCCAAAGTTAACAATATTTATATATCTTGCATGATTGACAACATTCCTGGCAAAGAGGTGACAAAGGATTTTCAATGGACAGCGTTCACTTTTTAATTGTTCATGTTACTTCCGGCGTTCTGATAACGAGTGTTCTTTGACCTTTATTATGTTGTACTGTACATTGACGACTTGGTTGGTGTAATGTTATAACACAACATGTAAAAATCGTCCTTTATGTCGATGACCGTTAAGTTTTCAATAAAATAAAATCTATTGGAGACGGCAATACATTGGCGGTATGCACTAGATGCTCTAGTCAACTGGTTTAATAATTGGCGTCTTAAAATGAATTCATAAAAATCTTACGTACTATCGTTCCCTCTTCTTAAATCGATTCAAGCACATCATTACGAATATCAGGTCATATTTTTTCCTTTAGTCGCCGCTCAAAAAGACTTCCTTTGAGCAAAACAGAGTTTATATCCCTCCCCCTGCATATTAGCGTACCCAGGAATTGATCCGGTGGGATACCGTACGTTTCCCGGTCGGCCGTCGTAATGAATGCCGGAATATAACTTTCACGTCCGTGTATTAATTATTTCACCAACGTACTTACATCTCAAATCTTCGATCCGATCTCAAATAATTTCCCGGGCTTATTCTGATAGCCGATCCGCCCACTGAGCATATCATTAAGCGTTGAGGCGAGTCAGGCACATATTGAATGCTAGACCTGTGTAAGTGATATTCGCTCCGACTTGAAATCCATTCCTGATTTTTAGGCACTATTTAATTGTCAATACTGCTTTTATTTCTCCCATCGTTTTCTTAATTCCACCATTGTCGATGTAGAATTACAATTTTTTCCTTAAAATAGTCTTCATTATGTCGTTTTGGAGTGATTATGACGTTGTAACGTCGAAGTAGACCGGAAATATAAAAAAGTAAAAAAATTACAGTGTCTCATCACAGGTCATCTACCGTGGTTGGCAGGTCCATGGAAGCTCCTTCTCCGCCATGTTTTCCTCTCTAGTTTCCTCCTCTTCATTTCCTCACGACCCTCTTCCATATCGTCCGTCATTTGATCCTCCTCCGCCCTCTCTTCCCTGGCCCTTCCACTGTTCCTTCTAGCACCTCCTACAAGAGGTAGTCTTCTTAGCACGTGCCCAAGCCAATTTATATTTACCTTTTCGATTGTTTTCAGCAATCTTCTCCCGCTCTCCTCAGCACCTCATCATTCCTCCCCCGATCCGTTCATTTTATGCTCAACATTCTTCTCCACACCCACATCTCAAACGCCTCCAGCCTTTCCCGGTCCCTTTTTTAACGCAGCCCGTGTTTCATATCCATGTAACATAACGCTCAACACACAACATTTGAATAATCTCTTTCGCAGTTCAATATTCATTCTGCTAAATAACATGTCTATTTTCCTGGTGAAAGCTTCCTTGGCCATTATTTTTATTTCAATTTCCTTTTCACTCCTCCGGCTTTTTGTTACATTCGTGCACAGATAATTGTACTTCTCCATGTGTTCCAACCTTTCTCCTTCCATCTCAACGTCTAGTTCCTCACCTAAATCAACATTTATCATCTTGGTCTTGCTCCTGCATAGTATCATCAAGTGGTACTTCTATTTCATGCCATGAAGATGTTGCATAATACTATTAAACTGGTTTTATTGCTCGGCAAAAAGGGTCATGTCATCAACAAACCTGATGCACTGTCACTCAAACTCAACAGTGTCTAATTACCATCAATTATTCCAGAAGACAGAACAGGACACGCTGGATATATTGGTGTACTAGCTATCGATTCAACTCAAACGAGCATCATTCGAAAAGTAAGAGTCCTTCTCTTGTATTTAGATACTAGCCGGCCAGGATAAAGTTCTACGCATGGAACACCATCTCTTGATTGCTTCCGAAGGCACTGAAGTCACTGTTTTGATTCCTTTAGTCGCTTGTCTGTCGTTGAATACAGATGATATTGTCCACGGAAGTCGTTGCTCACGCCAGTTGAGAAGGACGTGCTGTGAATCTTAGTGTTTTCCAAAAGATGATCATAAACTGCCCAAATTCATCGGTAGTTGTGCCTAGCTAATGGACCCATAGTAAAGAGCGAAGGAAATGTTAGACAATGCCGTTGGGATTTCAAAAATGGCCGCGCAAATGTGCTGGAAGAAGAGCGGAGTGGGAGCCCTAGTATTCAGACCAATGAAATGGTTTAACAAGTGGATCAAGAAGTTTGATCGGAGAGGCGATTGACGATTAATGTTCTGGATGATAAATTTCTTCTTGTTGGAACACACAACTATTTACACGATCGTTTCGGAAAATCTCGGATATAACAAATCTTGTTCAAGGTGGGTTCCGGAAACGCTTACAACACAGTCGTAGAGATACGAGGCGTATTCTTAAAGTAAGTACCGTTTGCTTATATTTAAATATTGGCGCTTCAGAACACAGTTTTGCTCCTGCATCGCCATCTACTAATTCACTGAGAAGCTATAGCAGCATTTGTTTTGTTTCAGAAGTCGTTTGTTTGTCCGTGCATGCAAACAACAATGTCCGCGACAATCGTTGATCCCGCCAACAGTGAAGTGCGTTCTGTCATACGATTCTTGTATGCAAAAGGATTGTCGGCTGCTGAAATTCATCGGGAATTATGCCTAATTTATAGACCTACAGTTATGAGTGAAGGAAAGGTTAGACAATGGTGCTGTGATTTTAAAAATGGGCGAACAAATGTCCATGACGAAGAGCGAAGTGGTAGGCCCAGTATTCTGACCGATGAAATTGTTTCGCAAGTGGAACAAAAACTGCGATGTGATCGTCGATTGACAATGAATGGCCTGGCTGAACAATTTCCTCAACTTGGACGCACTACTGTCTACAATATTGTTACGGAAAACCTCGGATACCACACATTGCGTGCAAGGTGGGTAGCGAAAATGCTCACCGACCACCACAAAGAGCAAAGAATGTCCGGTGGACGAGAGTTTTTGGGTCGTTGGGAACTCTTTAAACCACTTACCGTACCGTCCTGACCTTACACCCAGCGACTACTTCCTCTTCTTGCACTTGAAACAGTGGTTCGGTGGACAACGTTTCGAAACCGAAGAGGAACTCAAGAATGGCGTTGTCGATTGGTTCAACCCTCAGGCGGCGAGTTTCTATGGAGTGGGGTTAAAGAAGCTGGTACTGCAGCGGTACGAAAAATGCTTAGAAGTGAACGGCGATTATGTAGATAAGTGAAGTAGGTTTGTAGCTAACTAAAAGTGCCAATAAAATGTGTTTCATATGAGTATATTTTTTCCTGTGACCAAACGGGCCTTACTTTATGAACACGCCTCGTTCAAGAGGGTTGGGTCGGACTAATGGGTAACCGAGGTCGTTTCTATTAAATATACATGTATCAGACAGGGACTAGCGGTACAACACGTGGTTGCCAACCAGGTATCCCACAAGATACATAACATAGACATATTTCTAACCTACAGAGGAGCCCAAGTCCGTTTATGCGGATCATAGGCTTGACGGTCAGCCGGCCGGTCGAATGTACGACCCAAACTCGGGGTCGACAGACTCGGGGTCGCAGTCTCTGGGGGCTCCTGTCTTGCTGGTCCCTCCACAGATCTACGCAGAGTGGCACGATGTATATTAAATTAAAATAAAAATAAATAAAAAACAATAAATAAATAAATTAATTCATTCATTATTTCAATTGAATTATAATTGCTCAAATTAAGCAAAAAATATTTTGGGATAAAAAATATTGGCTGAATATTATTTTCTCTATTTAATATAAATAGCTATGATAGAAAGTAAGAGATTGGCAGGAAACTGGATAGTTAGGAGAGCTTTTAAAAAAACGAATCATTGGATAGATGACCCTTGATGGTGATGGCTACAGCACTGTCGGTTCATGTTAGAGTTTTAATATTTTTGTCAGCCGGCCCCGGGTGGGTTAACCGTTCTTGACTGCTAATGCCGAGGTCACGGGTTCGATTCCCCGTCTAGGTGTGGGTTTTCCTTGGGAGTTGCTATTTGTTGTTTGTCGTTACTCTCAATTTTTGTGGTTAGACGTAAGGAAAGACTATATGGTCTCAATCTTGCCCCAGTGAAGAAGTTAAATAAATGATTCGTTTCCTTGACATTTTTACTAAGGTCATCAACTCCCCTGCTACTAATACTAGCTCGACATACGGGTAGAGATTGGTGCGGTGAAGAGGGTGCGTCTGGGTGGGTTAAAGTTCGTTCGAGGGAGGGGAAGGGGGGGTTGAAATAAAAAAACCCGGGCGGAAACGAGTGACTTAGTTGGGCACCTGCCCTACGTGTTTTCCTGGATTCCTACGCGGGGCAGTATAAAGTGGCGACCCTGCCATCGGTCGACGAGTCAACAGCCCACAGCCACGCGTCCCTCGCTGAGGCGGGTGTTATCTGCCGCCGCGCTTCATCCCGTATAGACTACTCCTCCCTTAGCGCCCCTCTAGACACTTTGGTTGGGTGTCGGGTGGTACCCGCGTTGGTTCCATATCGCCCCGCGCACCAAATTGCCACGCATAGGTATAACCGCGAGGGGGAGGATCGGAATATATTCCCATGGGGGATGATAAAAATAAACTTTTACCCACAATTGGCATGCGGGAAATTGTTTCGGTTTCACCCTTAAATGCGTGCAAAAAAATTATTGCCAATTTTTTTTACTTTCTCCATAAGTAAGAGTATCGTTTACGTGTGATAAATTCGGCTTTGGGACTTTAACAGATAAGCATACTTTTTTTCTATGTGTCTATGTTCTAATGGTCAAAATAAGTTCTCCGAACTTATTTTGACCATTTTACGTACTTGTCCGTCTTGGAGTACGTATTGTGCAGTTTTTTAATGGTCACGTTGACGAGAAAAAAAATATATTTTCACTCTGACCGAAACGAAAATTTTATTTTTTTTCCCATTATAATTAAGAGCAGATGAACTGATTAGATTTTGGCCAACTCCGTCCACCGGAAGTGACCGTTTCGACCTTAATTCTTTTCAACGTGTGTCAGTGGAACCGTTACAAAACATTTTTTTTAAATAGCGGAAGTATAATTGATAACGAATATCTGGACCATTATATTTTTCTCATATGAATTCAACGAGAGTGAGTTATTAGCGTAAAACTTGGGCCTTTCCACGGATAAAGAGCTAAATGTTCTTATTATATTCACTTTTTATCATATCTCAAATGAAAAAATTATATAATGTCGCAAAAAAATTGGATTTTTGGTATTTTTTCATTTTGGCCTCCCTCACAGTGTGGTCACCATAAGGATCATAAGCAATCCTGGCTCATTCTACTTGATAAGACTAATTCCGAACCCATTCCAGCCGGGGAGAAAATACATTTCTTAAAAAAATATATATTCTATATGAATTGCAGAATAAACTAACAGAAGATGATTTCAGGGCCATTAATTTCGTCCTACACAGAGTCTACATGGTACCCTATAAGCCACCACTAGTGTGTGGCTGGAGACGGTACCACGTCAGATGTGCAGCATTAAAAATTTTACAAATTTAATGTTAGGTGGTATGTGATATAACGTTAAAAATGAAAGGTAGGCATTCTTTTCCGTAGAATTTAATTAAGATTTAATAGTTAAATAATTTAATTTAATTAATTCTTTGAAAAAGTACGTTTCTCTTTCATTTTTAATATGCCTGTACAAAAAGCTTCCACGAAGTCAAGCCTGACCCTGTAAGGTTTATCAACAATTAAGTTTTAATTAAACATTAGTGACCAGTAAAAATTGGACATATTTTTAATAATGGAGATACTGCCAAGTAAATTGCTATGTGCACTGCAGCATCTAATGCAAAATAATTCTCTACGCATTCGTTAATATCAAGAAGAAAAATAAAACAATGATTAGATAAAGCGACAAAATTGTGGCTTACTTAGAAGTAAAAACAATATTTTCCCCCTAGTACAGTGGTTTGGAGTTATCCTAATATCTTAAAGTCTGTGGGAAAAATGACATCTTAAATCTATCTGTTCTACACTTAAACTCTCTAAATTTATTGACATGATATCTCCTACCATAGTACTGATGAGGATAATAATACATTTTCAATATCTCCATTAATTTTCAGCAGCTCTGTCTCTTTAGCGGTGATGTTGAAAATGTATTATTACCCCCATCGTACTTCAGTAGGAGAGATCATGCCAATTAAAAGTAGAGTGATTAAGTGTATAACTATTCCAGGGTACATAAATGAATAATTTTACAAAAATATTAGAGCAGCTGGGCTGGGAATCACCCACGGAGCGAAGGTTAAATTGCAGATTGAATCTCTTGCATAATTTGGAAGGAAAGAAAGATAACTAAAAGATGATATTAGAACACGTTCACGTTTGGAGCAGTATTGTATACAGTCCCTTCATGAATAATTATCTTGCAAAAATTGAAAGGATATCTCTTTAGCGATAGTGATGACTTCATCGATTGATTATCGATTAGTACCCTGCAAGTGTAACACCCTAGCGGTGGCTTGCAGGCTACTTAAATATCAACCAAGAGATGTCGTGGCTAATGGTAACGCCCAAATAGAGTCTACACTTGCTTATTTCGCTATTTTTGATGTAGTAGACTTTAACAGAGGACTAGTGCAATTAAAAAAAAAAAATTGTCTCAACATTTAAAGTCCGGCAAGCCTCATTTGGTAACCGTCAATTAGCTATCCTGTACTTATATTTGATTATTTTAAAGTACAACATAGAGATGGAGCAATGTGCCGGTAAAGTCAGATTTTAATTTTGAGTAATGATTGCGAATAGCCTTATGAAGGTGGGATGGAATTGATCTGCATTCTCATTTTCCACTATATATTACCATACAAGGACGGAATAGCATAGGGTGATGGCACACTAGCCATTAAGGGATGGTTTTAATTTATTTGATGGATATTTGTGAATTTCATTATTAATACCAGACGGAAATTAAGCATGCATTATTTTATATTCAAACTTGCATTTTGAATAATTTTATCTGCTGTTTTATATTTTCCTGGTCGTCAACTGTGTTTGGGAAACATTAATTACATCGATTACCTTGACAATTAGTAATTATCTTCGTAAGAACTGCACTATCTAACCAAGCGCGAGCCTAAGATAGAGCATTTAACATGTACTATTTTGATAGAAATATTTCCTTGGTATCAGTATGAAATCAATAGGTACAGTTTGTATTTTTCTTATTAGCTTAGGCTTTGCCCTTCGCCTTAATACACCTATAGGTTCTCGTCCTATTTTCCCTATTAATAGCGTTGCGCATTTTTTTCTAATAAAGTAATATTTAAAGAATGAGATTTTTATGGAATTTTTAAAAATTCCCCCGAATCTGAATCTTTCTAAACCGGGTTCCATGTATGTATTCGATACATATACAAGATGAGGTCTCGCTGTTTAAAATCGACATTTTCCCTTAAAAACTTTCCTTGCAATATTCCTCATTATTCGTTTTATGGAAAAAATTTTTGGAAAAAATTCATTAAAAAATGTTTTTCCTGATTTAAGGTCGATATTGAAATTACACGTAATTGTATCAATTTGCTGTCCCGTAAGTCTTAATGATTCACGTATATGGGATTGGATCGGTGTAATTTCTTTTCTCTAAAGTAGGGTACTATGCATTCACTGCTGGAAGTCTCGCTGTTATATCAGAAGATAATATTGCGGTGATGAGAGCCTCATAATATGCTTCAATAACACCGTCTCTGTATGATCGCATGACCAGCGAAAAGGGTTGCGTCATAGGCTAATTAAAAATGTTTATCAATCATATAAATGAGGGGAATAAAAAGGAGCGAAAAGGCTCCTTCCACAAAATCGGAACCGCTTCCGTGAAAACACTTGTTAATTTTTCGGTCTTAAAAGGAAATCGCGAAACCTGTTTAATCTTTTGTAGCTAATTCCGCATAATTGCGTACCGTGCTTGTATCTTGTATCTTGTCCAAATCTGTTTTTTTGCAATTCACTAGTTTCCGCTACGCTTTCACCGATTTTAGGCGGTTTTGAATGAATGTAACAAGTTGTCTTTCAAATGATCTACCCTTTTTGGACAAAGTGGTCGTTATTTTCGTAAAACTATGGACTTTTTTTTTTAGAAATGACTTGACTCATTTTTACGTGATTAAGACGCTTTCGGGAGCGAGATTTTCAACCATACCAGTCCGCATTGATGGCATAAAAGGAAGCAGGACGTACAAGTAAGTGGAACTGAAGAATTTTTTTTATAATGCAGGGCTTTGATGTTTAATTTTATCTCCCTTCATTTAGTCCAGCATGCTTATTCTTCGCCCAAGTAAATCCTTTGCATCAGCCTTTCCTGTTCGCTTTGGATTTCTCCCAACATTCCTCCTCAATACTTGGATTGAATCAAGTGAAATCCTTGAGAGTACACTCAAATGGTGTCTTACTGTCCTCATTATGACCTGTCAATGGATAGCCAGGGTTCTTCTACTTCTAATTAAAACCCCTTAAGTCGCCGCAAGGGCGTGTGACGGGGGTGTTAGGGCACCACCCGTAATTAAGTAAAAAAAACCGCACCCAAAAGCCACAAATTTATACAGTCCACAAAAAACATGGTGTTCAATCACATCAAAACCCTTACACCCCACACACATGCAAACACACAAACTACCAACTAACATAAACATGAACTTACAAATATTCCTGACGCCTTTGCTATGTTTAATTTTATTCCTACTTATAAATGAAATGCTTTTGAAATCTCTTAAGTGATTTCGGTTTCTTGCTATTATGATTTCTGATTTTTCGGGGAAAGAATGAGTATTTGTATCTATCTGTACTGGAATCTATCTCCCTCATTTTATCTTTGTGGTCTGTTTTACATAGCTATTTTGATGAGTGCCCCACACTCAGCATTATGATGTAAGAAAGCAACAATAGTGTAAACATGGCAATTAGCATATGCAACATGCACCACAGAGGAACATCATGTTATCATTTGTTGGTTGGGTTATTTTGGGAGAGGCATTAAAATTCATCAATGAATGAAAGTAGGTGATCCATCTCTTCAGCTCCAGGTTTACATGTGAACTAGACAGTTCTTAAATAGCAGTACTCCCGGGTAGAACTTCTTCGTTTGTTTTCCTCTCTGCTCATCTAACTTTTCCATTCTTCTCCACATCAGAGGACATCTCAAAAGACTCCAATCAACTTTTATCATCTTGTTTCAATGATCATTTTTCCGCCCAGTAAAACGCCAAGTTCCGAACCAGTTTACACTAGTCTTTTCTTTACATCCACACTCAACGTCCCTGTCATCAATTGCCTTCTCTTCGTAAGAGCTTCTTTGCCTAACCCAATTATTCATGTGATTTCCATACTACTTAGACCATCTTGGTCTAAAAAAATTCCGTGATAGATAAACTGTTCAAGTTAATGACCACCTATTTTAGTATTAAAGTTAATTTAGCTTTTATCTTTCTCGAGAACCGCATAAACTTTGTTTTGTTCACATTTATTCTCATCCCAAACTTACTAGATGGATTTTCTAATGCTCTTGCCAAAATATTTACCTAAGAATACTTAGAGAGCCGCAATTTAGAGGCTCGCATACTGATCGGAGAGCCCGGGTTCAGTTACTGGTGACGTCTCTGCAAACCCTTACCTTAACCCAGGGTAAGCTTTCTGTTAGGTGCCAAAATATTATGTGAAACTGATGGCAAAGAGATAGTAAGTGGCTCTGATTGTGTGTAAAATATACACCCACCCTCTGACACACTGTATGTTCGCCACATGGCGGGTAAAATGTTTATTAAATATTATTTTTCATTTTATATAAGTACAAGGTATGGTGGGTGAGGAGAGGAGTTTGTTGGGAGAAATCCTATGGAGGCAGGAAGAATGGATGAAAGGCGTATTGAGCGGCTGCGGGATGTTGAAGACGGTAATGGAGGGGAGAATGTTCGGCAAACGAGGAAAGGGTAGGAACAAGGGATGACTTGGGCGCTTAAAAAAACATCGCAGATCTTAGTGTAAATTTCGTTTCCTTGGTGGCGTAATTGGTGGCGCATCCGCCCGGCAAGTGGAAGGTCCGGTGTTCAAATCCCGGTTAAGGAAATATTTTTACATTTGTAATCTGCTCAAAATTTGCCTTCCCCACATGTCCGGTGTTCGCATTTTAAGTGTTTTCCTATCCCCTTTCCTTATACCTATTTCTATGTTTGAATGAATATATATATATATTCAAACAAGAAATCCGGCCATACGGCGAACAAATACTTATTAGTTCACACATAGAAATAGACATACGGAAAGGGGATAGGAAAACACATAAAAGACGAACACAGGAAAGGTGTGGAAGGAGGATTTGAGCAGTTCACAAACTTAAAAATATTTCCTTACCCGGGATTTGAACACCGGATTGAAACTCTCCTGAAACTCCCTGAAACAGCTCCCTAACGCCATCTCTGGGCCAAGCAATCGGAGCACCTGGGCGCTTTAAAACATCGCAGATCTCAATGTAAATTAGGTTTCCTTATTAGCTTAACTGGTCGAGCATCCGCCCGGTAAGTGGAAGGTCTGGTGTTCAAATCCCGGATAAGGAAATATTTTTACGTTTGTGATCTGCTCAAATCCGCCTTTCCCACCTTTCCTGTGTTCGTCTTTTATGTGTTTTCCTATCCCCTTTCCTTATATCTATTTCTATGTGTTCTGTTCTATGTGTGTCGTGGTAGTCCAGGGGTAGAGCGTTGGACTACTGACCAGAGGGCCCGGGTTAGATTTCTGGGCAAGCCTCTCCGGGCATCTGCAGGTCCATCCAAGCTAGGTGATTTTTTGGGTACCAGATCTTTCTGGGAAACCATAACCGGCACAGGGATAGGAACTGCCCCCCCCTACCCTGATGTGTGAATTTCACACGCCGTAGGGCTTAGTACTGGGTTCTACCATCCGGTCCATCCCCAACCAAACCGACCTTTGTTGATTAATTTGTTTATGGTTTATATATGTATATAAACCATAAACACAGTAATCAACCCGAAGATCGGTTTAGTAGGTGATGGTAGAGCTCACCCATGTACCAAGCCCGACGGCATGTGACACATCAGGGTAGGGGGGCCAGTTCCTTTCCCTATGCCGGTTATGGTTTCCCAGGAAGATCTGGTACCCGAAAAATCAACTAGCTTGGGTGGAGCTGCAGGTGCCCAGAATGCCTTGCCCGGGAATCGAACCCGGGACCCTCCGATCAGTAGTCCAACGCTCTACCATATATATATATATATATAGTAAATATATTGGCCGATTATATCGCAGAGGAAGATAAACATGACGGAATCAGTACCAAACACCGGTGTTTTAGACATCCCTCATACATTGATTCCGTTATTGAGGTACCGCTTTTCGCCATCCGAGGACATTTCCATGCACCCACCGTGTGAAGTCCGCCGTCAGCGACTGGTGACCCCGCCCCGCGGTGTCATTAAAAGGGATCAAAGATTGGAGATTGGGGGCAGGAGAGGGCAACGTCCGCTTTGTAGCGGGCCCTCGGTGTCCCGCCCCAAAGTAAAAGCCGCTTTCATTGATTAGTGGAGGATGACTACGCCTCCGACCCACATTCCTTTCGGTTGAACATCCGATTCCGTTCCCCTGTTTCTCCAGAATAACCGCCTTAAGGTCTATTGTTTCGTGTCCCATCACGCACGTCAGGGACAACCTTTTTTGCGCGGCTAAATCTCCTTTGCTATCCTAGATTCTCAAAACCAACCTACAACTATCATCTCTATAATTAGCAATTGCTGAATAAGACTGGAATTATTTAAAAGACGCATTATTTCGACGGAAAATGAGCCCCCATCATTTGCAATATTCGATGCCAATTGATTTTGTGGGCATCGGGATGTTGCGACAGGCAATGCACTGGTTTCCCACCCCGAGAGTGTCCAGGTCCGAATCCCCGAAATGGTAGAATTTTTATGGTGGTGTCTCGATCTCTATTTGGGGTGCTATGTGTGGAGAACACCTCAGGTGAAATACACCGTTCGTCGGATGGGAGGTTAATTTTTGTGATCCCTCAGTGCCCTTCTATGTATTACTGTAAAACTGTATATACGTATATTAAAAAAAAACGTACTTTTACAGGTAGAATACCAATAACAATAAATGCTCTAGGCTGATTCCGACGTTGATTTTCTCTCCTCACCCATCCTAGAACATCCCAATTATATACAAAAATTATCAACATATCCTGCCAATGAAGTAAATTACCTCAGATGTCAACCACTTTCCCTAATAACTGCTGGCATTACTGCCAAATGATAATTGTTTCCCAAATCGAAGCTGTATTTTCAGAGCCTGATCCTTCCCGTTATGTTATTGGCTGACAAAATAAACGCTTTGATATAAGAGTGTGTACAGGCAAGTATTATATATACACATATATATGTATATATTTTCATTCATATGGAAATAACTATAAGTGGTTAGAACATCTGCCCGGCAAGTCGAAAGATCCGGTGTTCAAATCCCGGGAAAGGAAATATTTTTGCGCTTGTGATCTGCTCGATTTAGCCTTCCCCAGGTCTCCTCTGTTTGTCCTTTATATGTGTTCCTATCCCTTTTCCTTTTATCTATTTCCATGTGAATAAATATTTGTTCTTCTAATGGCGGGATGTCTTGTTTGAATGTATATATATATATATATATAAATCTAATATTTATATACATATATACACACACATTTATTCTTCCGAGGGAGACAGCTCTTGCTAAATAAACGTCAAGAAGTGTTTGTGTTTTTATCGAGTTCTATGTTAATTATTAGTCTTTTAATAGATATATGTCACCGCTGCTTAGCGTTAATTCTTCAAGGCCTTCATTTCTTAGCCTTCCTTGCTAACAAGACGCAACCTGGCACCCTACAGAGCATTAAACCTTTCATATACATTCTTCCTCACTTCATTCCCTTTTCATTGAAATGTTCTTTTCTTACACATGACTCAAAAGACCAACGCCTTTTCTATGCCGCGGTCATCTATTTTTTGCCAATCAAAATGCTCTAGATCCATTTTCTCTTCCTTCTTTGGATTTCTCCTAATCATCCCCTCGCTATCCCACCCATGACTAATACCTCCCCGTTTGTTTTCATTTCTATCCATTTCACCTTTTCCATTCTCCTTCGCACCAAACTATCAAAAGCTTCTATTCTACTTATATCGTCTTTCTTTGTTGCCACACCTTAAAAAACCACGCCCCATAACAAAGTTTTGGCGAACCTCTTCTTGACATCCTTACCAAGCGTTTCTGTCATCAGTGCCCTCCTCCTTGTGAAAGCTTTTTTGTCTAACGTATTCTTCTCCTTATGTCCCCACGACTTTGACCATTTTGGTCCCAAGCACTTTAGGGATAGGCAAACTATTGGTCCATCCGTAATTCAGTGATGCTGTATTGACATTATGAAAATAACGGCCTTGAAGCTAGGGCTAATTTAATTCTCCCAAAATGTTTTTAAAGCCACGGCTTTGCCAAAAAGACTTCCATTTTTGAGAAAAAACCTTGTTTTTGTCTTGCGCCATTTACAATTTTTAATATCAATTCGTCGAATGATTGGAATGAGAATGTCACACTTGAATGCATCAGGACACTTTCTTAATATGAAGCTTGGCCGATTATGTCGGCGTTAATTTCAGTTAGTATTAATAATTTTAGTGGGTGGCCATGCGCGGAAATGCGCGAATTCAGATGAAGCAACTCCTGGGAGTCAAGGTTTTGAGTTTCCTTCGTAAAATGGAAAGCAAAAATAACCCCGGTCATCGACAACCCCTCCCTCTTCGAGATATCTGTTTACTTCCGCGATCTTCCGCACTTTCGCTACCTTTTATCTCCAACAATATTCGTGTTTCTCCCTCCCCCCCGCCACCTTCTCAGTTGCAGAATTCCCCTGGCTTCAGAGACAAGGGATAGTTTTTCCTATCTGCTTAAAATTCTGGCTAGAAATCCATTTCGCAAGCCCCACGTTCCGTGCAACAGGGCGCAATCAAACCCCCCGAAAATTCCGACGCGGGTCGGATCGTTCCATCATCGTGGTTTTCGGGCTTGCCTTCCCTCTCCTGCAAGGAGAAAACGCGGCCTCGAAACGTCGCTTCGAAAGTGAAATCCACGCGACTATCCCACAACTCTTCGGCGTGTCCGGGCGCACGGTTAATGTGGGTCTCTGCGGGCGATAGGGACCCAACGAATGAATGAATGGAACAGCTGTTGGACTGGCGGGCGAATGGGGAAAGGAGGGATTTCGACAGCTCATTTGAATAAATCTACATCTGCACAATGCCCCTCCCTCTAGTCGCCGCAAGGGCGTGTGGCGGGGGATGTTAGGTCACCAGCCATGCATGCATAATCAGTAGTTCATCCACGCGCGTGAATACATGTGAACTCATACACAATAACCCTCGCACACATATGCGTACCTGTACAAATCATGGAGTAATTGTTACGCTAGACAGATTCCTCAATTTCTAACTAATTTTGCGAGGGAAGAACGAGTACTTGAAACAGTCTCAGACGGTGTCTAAATCTGTTCCTATTTCATCCCGGTGTTCCAATTTTCCAGTACACTTATTTGGTACCGTTAAAAGCTCCTAAGTTTGGCAAAAAAAACTCAGGTGTCCTGTAACTTTCTGAAAATTTAAAGTCTTACCTTGCTCTACTCATGGCCCAAGTAAATTTGCAGATCTAATGTTTTTGTGATATAGCCATCATGAATGAGTGGAATAATTAATAGCTGATAGTTGGCGACTGCATTGTATGTTTTCTCACGCTTTTTAATTTGATCCCTCATCTACATCTACTCAATACCCCGCAAGCCGCCGCAAGGGCGTGTGGCGGGGGGTGTTAGGGCACCACCCTCATGTGTGTTCTTGGTGTAGTCAGTGGAGTGGTTACTAAAAGTGAAACAGTTTTAACGGATGTTACATGAATTATGTCCGGTCACCACCTTCCCCGTGTTCTTAAAGTGGATCACGTGGTAATGTGCGTTTGTGGAAGTATTTGAATAAATGTTATGCGGCTGGTGACCTAACACCCCCTGCCGCACATCCTATGACGGCATAGTGTATATTTGTAAATACACGAAAAAGTTTCAGAAAAGACTCAGAAAATTTCAGAAAAATGTCTTGTATCTTTGTTCGGTCGGAAACTTTTCACACCACCCACGTAGATGTAGATGAAGAGGCTCTCGACCTAATATCTCTATCATACCCTTGTGATAAGCTTATTTTCTTCTCATAGCAAATTTTTAAAAACTTAGCGGAATTTCTCTACATTTTATGTAATTCTGATACATATTTCTTTCATGCATGGTACCATCCAATCCCTTTCTAGGGTTTGTGGCCGGGGGTTATTACACGTCTGACCTCTTTTGACGCAAAATTTTATCTCCCAAAAGCGCGGTCGGACAACGTAATTCTGATACCTTATCGTTCATGGGAAAATTGACATCTTAGATCTAACTGTGGCACACTTAATCTCTCTAATTTTATTAAACATGATCTCTTCTGCCACAGTTTATTGTATTTACGTGATCTCTCACCCTAGATGACAATCCCACGCTTAGCAACACACCGGGTCGGACTGTCGCTGACGCAACGAGTGAACAAATGGATCCCGATATGGGTCACTTGAACTTGACTGAACCCCAACGACGACTCGTTTTCCTTTCGAAGACCCGCCGAAACTGATGTCACAGTGACCCGAAAACAATACTAGTGAAGGCAGTGCCATTCTCATCGGCTCGTAAACATGCCCACCTCCCTCCGAATTAGAGGTTGATGACTCGGCGACGCCCGTAGCAACGGTTGTTATCCTCTGTTCGCTCCAGGTTCTCGGGGAGTGACGTCACACTAGATTATCTCTTGTTGCCAAATTTCCAGGACTTATCTCTTGCTGATTTTCTCCCTTATTCCCCTGCGGGCATTCGAAATTCTAGGAATGCTTGACAGCGTTGCTCGTCTCATACCCTACGGCGTTGTGGAAGAAATCATAATTGTACTTAAAGAAAACTAGGATGGGAGGGTCCTACAAAGGACGAAGAAAGTAGAGTGACGGGTTAGTGCTAGGGATGGTATGGTAAGTTAAGAAAGAGAGGATTGTTGGGAGAAATCTATAGGAGGCGGGAAACATTCAGGCAGTAATCAGAACGTTTTCGGTTGGGAATGAAATGATGAAGACTGTGATAGAGGAGAGAACGTTAGGGAAACCAGGAAGGGGAAGAATTGGATAGGAATATTGGATGGAATGAAGAGATGATGGAAGAATACGGAATGAAGAAGGGTTTATTTTAGTGCCTGAATTCAGGTTATTTTTTGTTGGGAGAGGCAGAGAAGTTTATCGTTGTACAGTTGCACAGCCTGTGTTCATCCAAAATTTCTAAACATCCTAAAATTTTAGAATAATAGTAATGATAATAATTATCATTATTTTAAAATACTTTACCCATCCTTAGCGGGTCTAGATTTGTTACTTCACGCAGATCCGCGGTTGCAACAGGGATGTTTAAGATCCATAATCAACCTTGATAAATATAACTTTCAAACAGTGTTCAAAAAACGTAATTGTAGTATGTAGCCGCTATTGCAAGCACATAACATTTACCTGACCTGCATTTTAAAGAATACATATAACACCTCACCCCCTGCCACATGCCTTAGTGTGGGCTCGCAAGTCATAGTGTAGATATAGCTAATTATCATCTGGTACAGTCTACCTTTTTAAGTTTTTCAATGATCACGATCCGATCGTCGTTACACTTCTTAACTACGTACCAAAAGATGCCCTGACCAATTGACTCAAATATACTGCCAGCTTTTCTTCAATTTCGCATACTTCATTCCTTCCATTATTCAGTCCAAAATTCCTATAGTATCCTTTTCCTTCACCAAACCTCATCTACCTCCTCCCTTCTGTATCACAGCAATCAGTGTTTCATCCCCAAATAAAATGGTCTGCGTTCACCTTTCCCGCCTCCTTTGGAAGAATGCCAGCAATCCTTTCTCCTACCCCACCGTGCCTGGTTCTTTTTTTGGTGCCATCATAAAAATCCAGGGAACGTCACTCTCAGCTTAAGAGCGAACAGAGCAGAGCTGAGGTAATTAACGTCAATCTCTCGACTCGACGACTCGGAGGTTTTGTAGGAAGGGGGCCTTATGGACTAGTGGGGAGGGGGAATTATAATGATCCAGCCGTACCACTGAGTACTGTACTTGTGCCGTAATCTGCAATAAACCTCTCCATACGTCATCCAATGGTCAATTTAGAGAAGTTTTTAACCGTTCGGAATAATTATCGCGTCCCTCCTTTCTCTCTCTCCAGCGAAACCTGAAATTTTTTTTCTTGCACACGGGCATTTAGTATACCGCTGCTCGTCCATTGGCAAATTAGTTTTGATTTTCAAAATTACTTTTCCTCGGTCATGTTAAAATCAGTATTATACAATAATCACTATGTTTTGACCATGTTAGAATTAAAATTCTGATTCATTTCTCCAAATTTCGCGCTGAAACGTATATTTATGTAGGAGACCTTAATTTTTCAGCATTCATGGAATTGTAATAACTCTTTAAGAGTTTCCAGAAGGAATTTATTCATTTGGAACGCGAATTATTTAACCGTTCATGATCAAACTTAAATAACCACTTGCTTTGCCCACTGAAAGATGTAACAACTTCTGTTTTAAAGGTCATTATTTATATTTGTCAGAATAATTACCTTGATTTTATGTCATACGAGCTAGCTTCAGCCGTTCTTTTCGTGGGTTATCCAAGAAATCAAATTTATTAACCGTTCTCCTCTCTATATTAGTGTTGTCGAAGCTAAGCAACTCCCAGGACCTCTGCAAGGAAGAAAGGCCTGCCGATAGCTTAAAACACGCTTAGAAAATAAATCGTTGATGAGAAATCTTCAGCAACACACTATGGAATACGAAGGGGGATGCTATCTTCAAGATTTCATTCGATATTCCTTTATCTACAGTGGAATGGTAACTTTTGTGAATATGAACATCAATAGAGCATGCCCTAAAGGAAAACATCGTAACCAATAAACAAGAACTAAATCTTCGGTGATACGCAACAATCAATAAAGCGTTCGTGAACAGATCAACAATGTTGTATTGATTAACGAACTTTATATAAATTATTTACACTGTCGGTAACTCATCAAATAGGAATTGTATTATTCATAATTCATATGTATACGTAAGTAGTTAAACTTGAGTTTAAAGGCGATTAATGTGATTTCACGCAATAAAATCAGAATTAACCGAGAAATGGTCGGGACAGGATACCGCTGTTGACTCATCATCCGCGCGATGACTAGTGTACAGAAAACATAGAAATGAAAACGAAGAGAAAACACAATGTCGTAGATGCTGCTAGCGAAAGGCTTCGGAAATGGTGTTTGATTAATATAATAATGACTAGAATTTTGCGAATCGCGAGGGATAGCTTTTGCAAGGCAGCAGCTTTTGGATTACTACATACAGCATTGCTAACGTTTACGGCGCTCGACTTGGCAGTTTTGGCAGACTTCTTCCAGTATGCCATTGGTGAAACCTTTGTCTAGTAGTATCCTAGGTCAGTATTTACTATTTTAAACAAGTAAGAATACCTATTGATGGGACAACTCACCATTTATTTCCTGAGTGGCAACCTAAGCTTTCATGTCTTAAGGGATTAAATAATATCTTATATATACATACTGCTGTTCAGTGCAATGAACTATTACATGCTTATTTACCTTAATGAGTGTTTCAATTGATTAGCGAACCTCTGATACACATATATGAGAAAATACATTTTTGTAAATATACGAGGGCCCTAAAAATTTACATACGAGTACACACATTCGATTACACACTTACAAGACATATTCCAAAAAGAAAGTGTAAGATTTTAATAAGCTAACACCAAATATTTACTCTAATATTGGTTCTTACCGTTTGATAACTTCTCCAGGATTACGTTCCATATATTTACATTAGAAGGGTTGTATTATTTTATTCAAGAAGCGTATTCTAACTGGAATATGGACGAATCAATACTGATCATGGATCGGAATGTTGCGATAACCGATGTACTGGTTTTCCAACCTGAGTGCCCAGGTTCATTTTTCAGTATTTTTTACATAGATTGACTTAAATTAAGAAATGTACCCTGATAATTATTTTATATAATTTTAGTTTCAAGTTTTCATGCAGGTCACAGACGAAAGATTTTTTCCCAACTTGCCATCGATAAAATACTCAATTTTTCAGACGCATTCTAGCCTAAATGGAAAATAAATATTTTCCTAACGGTGCTCCATGACCATCTGATCGAAATTGTTAAGGTCATCGATTCTTTTTTTTTTAATTCCCCTGTAAGAGGTATTTGTTCCTGATTCAGTGTTCTTGTACCATCAAATGGGTGTGGGCGGTATTTATGCTACTCTTAGCTCACACATACTCTCATAATATATTTGTGTGTGTGTGTGTATATATATATATATGTTTCTGATGACGACGGCCGTGCCGTCGAAACGTAAATATCTACTGTAAGTGTCCTTCTTTTATGTTTCTGTGTGTGTGTAATATTTATTATCTTAGTGTTTGTGAGTTTTTATATATATATACGAGTTTGTGTGTTTATATATATATATATATATATATATATATATATATATATATATATCGTATATATAGGTTGGTACATGGGTGAGCTCTACCATCACCTACTAAACCGACCTTCTGCAGATTATTTGAGCTTTCGGCCTACTCCGAGGCCTTCTTCAGGTCAGACTGCTGTCCTTTTACGTGTTATCTGTTTTACTCTGTGTTCTATTGTGCCGTCCAAAAGATATATATTTATATCCTTGAAATTGACGCTCTCAGGCGACGCACAAACACACAAACACGTTATGTAAAAAATATATTATATATTCAAACACGAAAGCCCGCCATACGGCGAATAAATATTCATTCACATAGAAATAGAGACAAGGAAATGGGAAAGGAATACACATAAAGGACGAACACAAGAGAGGTGGGGGTGGTAAATATATATATATATATTCAAACACGAAAATCCCGCCATACGGCGAACAAATATTATTCTCACACTTATATATATGTGTGTGTATATATATATATATATATATATATATATATATATATATATATATATATATATATATATATATATATATATATATATATATATATATATATACACACACACACACACATAGTGGTCTGAGTGTCGGAAAACAATTGAATGCCAACGTAAAGAACATTTTCACCCTTTCCAAATCAGCCGGGCACCAGTGACTGTGTACAGACTCTTGAAAATGATGGTACAAGCGTCAGATCACGGAAGTGTTACCCTGGTGACTTCAGGAAGTGTACCCGTCCACCGGTAAGCATGCGGGTGCACCACGTGGCTAAAAAGGTTACCCTCACTCACGACCTCTCCTGGATGAATCACGAAATGGACAGGCTAACAAAAAATTAGGATTCATTGGAAGAGTACTTGGTTAATGTGATGAAAAGGTCAGAGAGAAAGATTATCTTTCGCTGGTTAGGTCTCATTTGTAGAATAAGCTTCAAGTACGATTTTTCCAGATTTTAAGAAAGCCTTCGTCAAAGTAACTCATAGTAAAACTACTCGCTAGAAGCATATAGCATAGATAAAAACATCCGGGGTTGGATTAAAGACTTTTTGAATGGTCGGGTTTAAAGAGTGGTTATAGATGGAGTTAGCTCAAATGCAGTAGAAGTTCCTTTAAGTGTTCTTCAGGGAAGTGTTATCGGACCTCTTTTATTCCTACTTTACGTTAACGACATTTATTCCATAATCACTAGTAAGATACGTTTATTTTCCGACGATGCTGTGGTTTGCCATGATATCCGTGATCCTGAGGACACAGCAGCTTTATCGGATGACCTTAATGCTATTGGTGCGACACTTGGCAATTAGAATTAAACTTAAAAAAGTGGATAATAATACGTTTTTGGAAAAAGAGTTATTCCCTCCCGAACGCCTACTGCATTGGGAACACCGAAATGGAATGTGTAGACTCAATTAAGTACCTAGGCGTTACCCTCGCTCACGGCCCCTTCTGGGTGAAACATAAACGTGGAATACGTGGTCAAGCTAACAAAAAAATTAGGATTTATTAGAAGAGTACTTGGAAAATGTGATGAAAACGTCAAAGAGAAATTTTGTCTTTCGTTGGTTAGGCCTTATTTAGAATATGCTGCAATTTTTGGGATCCTCACGAAATTGGATTAATTGCCGAATTGGATCGCGTGCAGCGTTGAGGAGCTAGATATGTAAAACGTTGAAATGCTAAACTTAGTAGCGTATCCCAAATATTAGAGCAGCTAGGTTGGGAATCATTCAATGGGGCGAAGATTTAATTACAGATTGAAGCTCTCGCACTTTTTCGACGAAAGTCTCTTCAGCAGGAATGTTGAAAATGTATTATTACCCCCATCGTACCACGGTTGGAGAGATCATATCAGTAAAATTAGAGAGATTAAGTGTAGAACTTATAGATTTAAGATGCCATTTTTTCCACGAACGATAGGGGATCAGAATGACATATTCCGACCGCGGTAGGGTCATATTCGGGTCAAAATTAGTCTGGTGTTTATTCATCCCCCGCCACACACCCTAGCGGTGGCTCGCACGGTGCTAAAATAAGAAAAAAAAGGAGTTGCGTCTCGTTTTTGGTGCTCATGTTTACTCATGAACGAGTCATTGATGAATATTTTGCGCGGTTTCTTCCTCTCCCACTCAATGGCGAATTTTATACGTTTCAGCACTATGTGTTGAAAAAAGGCTAATTTTATGACGCGTTAAAATGAATATGAAAGACCTTCTGTCTTGATTTCCATTTAAGGGTACGCAACCGTGTATCCATTGTGAAAGGACGAGAGGAATCTTGGCAACCAATGTTTCGATCCCGTCGACGCCTTAAATAGTGGTGACCTCATCGATTGATCCTTCAAAGACAAACTTCACACTACAATGCGCGCAACCGGGTCGAAGGTCAAGGGAATGGAAAGCATAAGAGCCACCTTCGTGGATTCGAGGGATGTATTTACGCATGAGATTTTCATCTCGTCGAATGCCATTTTCTAGAGTCCGTATTTATTTATTTCTTACACATATTGGTGCCCAGACTTCGCTTTGGGCGAAGGGAGGTCGGTCGGGCAATTGGTTGCTTACTGTTGACCTTTCCGCTGACCGAAAACACACATGGCTCGAGGCCCGCCTCGCCCGTGACCCTCATGCTAAACTCTGGCCGTTTCCTCATACGTCATAGTAGCAATAAGTCTTTATTTTATTTATTAATTTAAGTACCCTGAAAGACACAGTCAGGGCAGGGGTTGGAATACACACCAGACTAATTTTTACCCGAATATGACCCTATCGCGGTCGGACAATGTTATTATGATCCCTTATCGTTCGTGGAAAAAGTGACATCTTGAATTTTTCTGTTCCACACTTAATCTCTCTAATTTAATTAGTATGATCAACCGCACAGCATCCAACTTTGCTTTTATCTCCTCGAATTTCTTCCCATCCAAAAACAAAAAGCGAATTACCGAACGACACTGCTCTTTTTCCATCTTACGAAAATTACAAAAGACGTCTTACTCGAATGGCTGCCAAATCCAAACTAACCTTTAAATCAGTCTGAAATTTGTTTCACCATTGTTTGATAGATGGGAGCACACGATGATAACATAAACTTCCCTCAGGAACGCCCTTTGTCATTAAACACGGGTACTTATTGAACCGCCCACGTGCATTTTCAACATCACTGCTAAAGAGACTCCCAATTTATATGCAAGAGCTTCAATCTGTAATTTAACCTTCGCCCCATTGAGTGATTCCCAGTATAGCTGCTTTAATATTTTGGATACGCTACTAAGTTCATCATGACAACGTTTTACAAATCTAGCTCCTCTACGCTGCACTCGATCCAATTGGGCGATCAATCCAACTTCGTGAGGATCCCATATACTTGCAGCATATTCTAAATGAGGCCTAAACAGGCTTCGCTCACGGAGCGAAGATCAAATTACATATTAAATCTCTTGCATCAACTGTAAGGATGTCTCTTTAGCAGTGATGATGAAAATGTATTATTACCCTCATCGTACTATGGTATGCTAGATCATGTCAATAAAATGAGAGATATTAAGTGTAGAACAGATATGACCGCGGTAGGGTCATGTTCGGGTCAAAATTAGGTTGTGTGTATTCACCCCCTGCCACACACCCTAGCGGTGACATGCAGGGTACTTACATGAATAAATATCAATCTCAGAACGTCACCTTTAGGAGCCCAACCTATTAAGGTAATGCTGAGGAGGGCAAGCGGAAATATGGCGGCTTGAAACTATGAAGATGATGTGAAATAAAGATGTCTTGTTCTAAGGACGAACGAAAACATGTTCGTTTTAAAAATCGGATTTACCAATATTAATGGCATAGATATTAGAAAAAAATCATTGCACGAAGTTCATCTGTGAGCCTTATCCTACTGGGAAAATAAAAAAATATCACAAGTGATTAACGCTGTAACCAAAAAAAGCATTATTGTGGCCCAAAAGAAGTTCATTGCTAAGGGATACCAGAAGTAGTAGATTGGAGAAATTCGTAATCCTTTTCCCCACGCAGCGTCGCGCTCACGAGGATAGAAAACATACGTTATGACAAAGCAAACTACTCAAAAAAATAAACCTTAATATTTTGTAAGTTAAATAAGACCAAAAATAGATGTACGAGAATGATAAAATAATCATCTCGTATTAATAAATCATAAATGATCCAGCAACCCCTGCCATCGACTGCTATTAGAATAATTTTTAGGAAAAGATGAGAATGATGAACACCTTTTTTTCCTTGCAAACCGAAAAAATCTATTTTCATCTGGGAAAAGGGGCGCACTTTTGGAAAAAAAGTGGAGGAAAAGAGAAACAAACGAACAATTACTAGACATGGTGAAAGGGGAGGAGAGGGGGTGGTTGGAAGAAATCCTAAGGATGCAGGAAAGATGGACTCTCAGAGCATTTCGATTGGCATTGGGATGTTGAAGACTGAGAGATTTAATAATTTGAGGCAAGCAAGGAAAAGATAGGAGCATTTTGGATGGAATGAAGGAAGGAAGAATGTATGCGGACTTTAAGAAAGGTTTATTAATTCCAGCTGCCTGGACAGCTGATTACCTGATCCAGTAAAAAACTCGCCAAGATTTCATTAGAATCGTGCTCCGAGTAAGCCTCTAATCTAAAATGCGATTTATATTATCATTGGAATTCTACCATTTCTTTTACGAATATGTTTTAATTGAACACTGTCTGAGAGACGATATATTTCTTGGCTTCACCTAACAAAACAGAAACATCGGACATAACATTTATCTGATCTTCAATTCTGAATTAATTACATCTATATTCTGAGCTATGATAATGGAGCTGTAGAAAAACGCTTTTTGTGAAATAATTTTTCTTTTTTGCCATTGAACTAATTTCTGTCACTTTAGCTTAATGACAATTTTAAAATCCTACCTTAGGATTATACACAGGCCCCGTCGATGGAAAACCTATCGATAACCTACTGGTCAACGGATTTGCGTTTAAATATTCTTACTGTGAGTCGTGATTGGCTACATCTTGGGGAATGCTCTGCACTGCCATCTTTGTGACTGTTATTTCTTTGTTATTAATTAGGTTGTAACAGAAGGTTTACATTTTCATTTAACATCTCATTCTCATTTCGCCATTAATGTTTATCGCCTCTATTATTGAGTAATTATGTTAATTCGAGCGCCACAATCGGCAGTCACTGAAAGCGACTCTGCTCAATTGTGATTGTTGGTTGGATTCGGGAATCGGATGGAAAACAAGTATTGTTTATTTCTGATTTATAAGATTTATTTCTATAAACTATAAATATTTATATTGAATATCGAATACAACTCTTTAATATGAAATGAATGATACAGTTTTAAGTATCCTGAGTTCATTAGGTATAGAAATAAACAGCATGTTGATTGGCTTCTAGTAGTACATAGAAAAATATCGGCAGTGTTCCATGCGAGAAATACTGAATGATAATTGTTCTTACGCCCGCATACGTCCCCACCGCTCTTCAACACTTTCAAAAAGAAATTTTCTATCCGACGTGAAACATTTACAAGACCCATAAGCAACGGGATAATATATTACCTTGATTTCGAAAAATATTCGATCCATCCGGGAAGTACCTTTCCGAATTCCGCCCCTCGTTGGTTTTCGCCACGGATGACCACTCTGTCGACCGGAGAGAAAGACCGCGAAGACAGGGCGACCGACTGTCCCCATTGTCCGACGAACACTCCCCCGGATACGTTCAATCTCGACCAGCGTGTGTGGAGGTCCATTTCTCGAGGCTCGCATTTTTCTTAACGATGTAATTGCCGCAGGAGAAGACGGTCGTCGCGGGCGATGCAGGTCAAGCCAAGGTGAACCGCGAAGGATTGATTGCCAGGGGAGGCTGCGTGAAAAGGATGATTTAATTTTTTTATTTGCCGCGTGGGTGGTACTGAATATTGCATGCATGACGTCACGTCGCATTCAGCAAACTCTTACGCTGCAGTTGACGCGACATTGAACAACAAAACAGCATGAAATTGTGACTGGTATGGCCCCAGTTTCGGATCTAGAAAACCACTAAAGAAACATGGGGTATTTTCAAATGAACAAAAATAATTTCATGAAATTTTTACTTGAAAATGAATTTAAAATTCGTGTTACATTTGAAGTAATTAAGAGACTGTGATGCAACTCAGCAACAGATGATTTCCTTTAATTTTCGGGGGAAAAGAGAGATTGAAATAGTATCAGAAAAGTGTTACACACTTTCGCATCGTCTTCAGAAACAATTCTACCATCAGTCTATATTGGTGAAATCAAAAATTGTTCATCACATTACTTGTTCCCAACGATTTGATCTTTTTCTTGTTTCCGATTTTCTGATTGGATTAGAGTTCTTCTCTCCTAAATTAAACCTTTATTGATTTGGTTTCAGTTTCTCCCGGTCGTATCCATGGTAGCAACAACAACTATTATAGCATTCAAGCTAAACATAAACTCCAAAATGGCGTGTTTCAGAAATTGTATTTTCTTATTTTTGAAGTTAATTTAAGCTAAATATATTCCCCAAAGTGGGGATAACACCCCCCTCCCCCCTTGGGGAAAACCGCCAATCACTCCGTTAGTGTGTTCGGGACCAGGATTAATCTTGATGGGCAGATTGGGACGTTCCTTCGTTAAGCGACCGAAGTTAAAATATGGACTCAGGAACTCGAAACAAAGGTAAAAGGTTTTCCTTTGGTTATTTTCTCCCTGGTCATGCTTATTTCAATATTTTGTGGCAATGACGCCTACGTGGGTCACCATATTACGTGACCCGGTTTCTATGTCGTTGAAATATTTAAAAGAGATTTGCCCAGTAATCTTCAATTCGGAAATCATGTATCAAATGTCATTGACAATTCTTCTCACATTCATAACAAGGATAAGAGGGCAATAATACCGCCTGTGCAACGGTTGACCCGCCATACAGTCCTCAGTGATTATTACAATGCAGAAATGGTCTCGGGAACGCTTCTAATGGCATGTTGGTTCAAACTTCAGATAGATAAACGTCTTTATTCGGGAAAATGAGACCATTAGGTCCTTAGAGGAAATTTTTGAGTGTGAAGGCAGATTATTAAAACCTGTAAGGAATGTAATCTTCAGTACGACTTCCTACTCTTGGAGTGATATAATTTCAAAAGTCTGTAGGCAGTCACCAACTCGTCGAGAACTAGGGCAAGGACAAAACGCTTGTTATGTTGGCATTCACTGGCTGGTAGGCACTTGAGCTAGGATAATTTTACGTCGTTCTCGAGAGACCGGAGGGCATGCCAAGCAATAAATACCAGCAAAACGAACGTTTACACCCTTCTCCATTACTTTGAGCACGGACGACTGCCTTCAGACTTGGGGGAACGATTGTAATTTTAATTTTTTTTATTGTCTCCGAGCAGCAGTCGTCATTTTGAGCAAAACTTATTATCCGAAATATATTATATTTCGATAATCGAATATCGAATCGATTCGGATATCGAAATTTATTTATTCCATGTAAACACTACCAATTGCATGGGATATTCAATGAAAACCACAAATCAGTGTCACACATATAGAAATTCTAAGGCGATAATGCATGATATAACTCTTAAGTTTGACCTTTTCCGGTGTAACCCCCTCAATTATAATCCTTTTAACCTCTCCTCTCACAAAAAAAAATTCTCTCTCCTAACACAGCCTTGAACTCCCCATGTATCCTTCTCCATTAACGTTTTAACTCCGCTTTAAAAGTTTTTAATATTCTTATCTTTCCCATTTCTTTTGATCTATTTTCCTGGTATATCTACCACTGTATCCAGCCTCTTTTCTCCGCATAAACACCCAGAAAGCCTCCGCATATTCTATTTCCTCAAAAATTCCTGATTTTCTAAACTTTCCAAAGGTAAACTGCATATTAATTTCTTTATTTATTGTATTTTCACGTTTTTCCTTAAGAATTGTGGTCATTGATATCCTCTTTCTCCTTCTTATGTAGAGAAACTTTACTAATATTTACCTTTTTCGTCCAATTATTACTTTAACCTTCTCATATCAATGGAAATTAATTACTGTCTTGGTGGACCCTGGCGCCACGCAATTCTGCACTTTTAAATCCGGACCAACATGGCAAAAGAATTTTCAAACGTCGTAATAAGTATTGAAAAACTATTTTGCATGCTTTCTACCAGCCTTAAATCCATCCAAAATGCCTATTCTTTTCTTCCCCCTTCCTCGATTTCCCAGTAGTATTCCCTCTTATTTTCTCCTTAAGCATCACATTGCCTATTAGTGCCTCATTAACCCACTCGCCGTGCCTTTTTCGAATTTTTCCCAACAGCCATCTGTCTTCCATTACTGTACCTCGGATTTCACAATTTATTTTCCTTTCCATCCACTTCACTCTCTCCATTCTTCTCCACGATTAAAGTTTAAAATGCTCTAATCAATACAGGGTGCGTTCCGAAATTAATGCAATTATTTCTTTAAAGTAATTTATTGAACAGATATGCACAAACACTTAAAATGCTTCAAAGTATTGTTCTTGGGCCTCTACACATTTTTTCCAGCTACTCTGCCATGACCGGTAAGCGCCCTGGAAGGCGTCTTCGGGGACCTCTCGCAAGGACTTCGTCACGGCTGATTGGATCTCTTCTATGAATGAAAAACGGGTTCCTTTTAAGACTGCCTTAATCCGAGGGAACAAAAAGAAGTATAGTATACTGGGGAGACTTCTGAACTATAGGGTGGGGCAGTGTTGGCACCTGATGTATGGCCACGAACTCCCGGACTCGTAGCGCGTTGTGACACGTTGTCGTGATGGAGTTGCCAGGTGGCGGAGATGTCTTCTCTCGTCCCGATGACCCTTTTTCGGAGTTTTTTCAGTACATTCACGCAGTAGGCAGCGTTAACTGTCTTTCCTTGAGGAAAATCTTCTTTACTGTCGAAAAAGGCAATTTCACTTTTCATTTTCAGTTTTCACTTTTGATTCGCCCATTCTTGCCTTTTTGTGCTTGGGGGACTGGTCGGTGTGCCACTCTGAGTTTATGCGTTTTGTTTCTGGATCATATTCAAAAACCCAGGTTTCATCGCCAGTGATGACGTAGTCCAAATAATCAGGTTCATTTTCAATACGTTGCAGCTTGGAGAGCACTGAGATTGCTTACGCGACAGAGCTTAGCGTCCCTCCTCACCTACTTCCAGTAGTTTGATCCCAATCTGACCAATAGGAGCGACGAGGAAAATTTAATTGCATTACTTTCGGAACGTACCCTGTAGTTGTCCTCTTGCTTGATTGGCTAAGTTTCCGAACCTAACAATACCTCCTAAAAATGTCTCCATGTTGAAGTGTTCATTAGTCGTTTCTTAACATCAGTACCTGCCTTCTGAAAGCTTCATTTTCGATCGCGGTCCTTATTTCAATGACCTAACTACACCTACATCTACTTAATACCCCGCAAGAGCGTGTGGCGGGGGGTGTTAGGGCACCACCCGTAATTAAGAAAAAAAAACACTCAAGGGTCACAAATTTACACAAGCCACATACAAAACATCCTATTCATTCATGCAAAAACCCTTACACCCCACGCACATGCAAACACACAAACTACCAACTAACAGACACATGCATTTACAATTTAAATAAACAGGTAACGTACCTACGGTCGTGAATCAATGTAAACCTAATATCTTTGCAATGTTTAATTTTTTCCGATGTTTTAAATTAAATGTTTTTAATACTTCTAAAGTTACTTCGGTTTCTTACTATTATGATTTCTGATTGTTCTAGGAAAGAATGAGTAGTTGAATCTATCTGCACTAGAATCTATCTCCCTTATTTTATCTTTGTGGTCTGATCTACCAAGTAGTGTGGGGCCATTATAATTCCTTTTGTGTCATCATTAAACTCGCTGGTTCTGAATGTCGCTAAAAGTCTAAGTCTCGCTTGTTCTCTTCGTATTTCAAGGGGCTCCCAGCCTAAATCCCCTCAGAGGCCTGTCACACTTGTGTTCTTATTGTAACAATTTTTAACGAATCTGGCGGATTTTCTCTGGACTTTATCTAGTTCTTTTTGCCAGATTTTCCCCTAAGGATCCCAAATACTTGCGGCATATTTCAAATGAGGTCTAACTAGAACAAAATAACACCTTTAACTTTCTCAATACATTTCCCCATAACCCGTTTAATGAAGCCCAGAGTCTTTAAAGCGGATCCGCATATTGTCCTGATATGTGCTCCCCATGAAAGGCGTAGTGTTAGAAATACCCCCAAATATTTAAATTGTTTGGCCGTAGTTAGTACTGAACCCACTATTTCGTAGTTTATGTCCTGTTCGCCACTTTCTTAGTTCCAAAATTTCTAAACTGCGCATTTGTCTACCAGTCTCGTATATTAAGCATTAATCCCCATTTCTTGTACCAATCCGAGATTTTGTCTAAGTCTCTAGGGAGTAGCTCGCGATCTAGTCGGCTCCTTATTTCCCTGTATACCACCGTGTCATCAGCAAATAACCTGAGATTACTACTAACGTGTGCGCTTAAGTCATTAATGTATATTAAGAATAGAAGAGGCCCTATTACACTTCCCTGGGGGACGCCCGAAGTTACATCTCTAACCGTTGAGCACAACCCATCGATGACTACTGTTTGCTTGCGATTTGACAAGAAGTCTCTAATCCAATTAATATTTTTTTCATTGATTCCATAGCATTTAAGTTTGTGTAACAATTTACTATGTGGAACCTTGTCGAAGGCCTTTGTGAAATCCAGGAATACTGCGTCGACTTTTGTAATTACTAGCCCAAATTATCCTAATTTGGGAATCTGACTAAATCAGCTCCGAGCTTACTTTCATTGACGCTTCTGACCCAGCCCGTGCGTCTCTTGGCATACCCTGTGCCTCATCATCAAACACTAAATGCAATGCCTTCTCGCAATTACGACGCCTCTCTCTTTTCATTCCTGCTTCCTTCAGACTAGCTAATGATGCCAAATCCATTTCAAGCTTTGTGCTCTTGAAGAAGTCATCTCTGGGGCGTCCTTATGGTTTATTTTCTACAACTCTTCCTTCAAATATGTTTATTAGCTATTGATTCTATCTTATTACATGTCCAGTCAGTTTTGTCCTATTATTCTTAACAGCAATCTATTTCCTTTAACTTACTCCAACATTTTTTCATAACTTGTATCTTTCTCTCCGGCTTATTTTCGACAGTTTCCTCCAAATTCAATTTTCCATCGCCACCATTTTGTTTACATTTCCACTTTCCTGATTGTCCATGTCTCATATCTACAAAACAAATGAATTTACGAACAAACGTTTGAATGAACTTTTTTTGTTCTCAATGCTTAAATGGTCATTAACTAATAATTTCTTATAGTGTTGAAGCGCTCGTCCCGACAGGGCTATTCTCCTCTTGATCTCGGTCTTACATATTTTTTTGTTGATAATAATTCTCTCTAGGCAGCAAAAAATATGTTCAACCTGATCCAAGTAGTTTTTTTAAAACATTTGTTGATATTTTATTTTCAATCGCCTTTTTTTAGACTTGTTATTGTTGATTTTCAAATTAAAACTCTTCTACGTCTTTGGACAGTATTCTGAGCATCTTATTCATGTCGTTTTCAGAGTCTGCGATTATTGTTATATTATCAGCAAATCGGATTCTGAGAATCCTTCTTCGATTCACTTTAATACCTTTTAAGTTTTTTCTCAAATTATTTTGACTGCTTCTTCGATGAATAAAATAAATAGATATGGTTTCCCGAGCATAACCATTTAATTAATGTGTACATTAAATCGATTCTCTAGCTTTCATTGCAATTATCCCTCCGTTACCCTTCCTTTTTCAGTCCGATATATGCAGACGTTTCGGAAAAGTTAACGAAGCAGACAAAGACTTTGATCTGCATCCCTTTCCGTTGGAGTTCTAATTAATGGCTAATTAATCCCATTTATGATTCTCAATGCTGCCTTAGTTGCGTGCGAAATTAAACCTGATATCCCCTTCTCCCCATCTGTTGCTATTTGAATTTTTTTCAGGAAGGGGCTTGCAGTTTTCTGGCGAAACCTCTCCTCGTATGCACCATGAATAAGACAATAAAAAAACCACATCTCATACTGGTATTAAGTAATAAATTCTCTCAGGATATCATGCAGTCCATCAATCTTTTTTCTCTCCACATTGTTTTCAGTGTTTTTTTTTCCATTTCGGCATCTAGAAATCCTTAACCAAAGAAACCCTCATCCATGTCTCATTTCCTCAATTAGTCAAGCTAACCGACTCATTAATTTCAGCTTATTCTTTGGCCATAAAGTCCTCCCACGCGTCCCTACCGCATTTTCTGAATCTCATGCGGGTTCATTAATAACTTTCATTTCTTATCTCTAAAAAATTGATAAAATAAATTCCTTTCCACTTTCTGACAATTGTTTCAACATTTTTTAAGAACGCGTCCAATTTTTCTCTTTTCCTGAAGTTTCTTCATTCCATTGCATCGATCTTTCAACCACCTTTCCCTCGCCTTATTGGTTTATCGGACAAGTTGTTTTTCTGTATTTTTACTCTGCAAATTCTTAACCTGACATCTGCGTCACGTTCTTCTTCTAACTTTCCAAATAATTTTTTCCTATTTTACATGGCTTGCCAAATATTTTCGTATCTACTTTTCCTTTATAGCTGTAACTCGTATTATCCCATTTTCAAGAAATATTCGCCTTTCTTCTTAACCGTTTCCAACACCACAAAGTCATTTAGATGTTTCAAAATTGGATTGTCACAATTTGTCACTCCCTATTCTGGTTATGATGCTCTAAATTATCCCCACCTTTACCATTTTAACCATCTTGAACTTCGAGTTACGTGGGTCACGTAAATTTCATGGCTAAGAAATTGTAATTCGAATCCACTTTCATTTCCAAGAAAAACTGAGTGAATTTCAGAAGAATTTCCTGGTTATAAAAAAAACTAAATAATAATACTATGCAATCAATGCAATATTGCATCTCTTGCGTTGTTGTTACGTAGCTTTTCCGCTTTTTTTAAGGTAACTAAAAAGTGCTTCAGAGTTCATGCCTATCTCTATTCGCTTACCACTGCATTCCATTTCTCTATCACACTCAGGAATTCTCTTTTTTCAAGAGAACTTTCTTTTTTGCTCATTTGAACGTTCCCAATCATTTCCCGTGCTCGATAATATTCCTCAATTCCTCTCTCTGTGACTACTTGTCGGCATGGAAATCGGGATCATCACCAAATCTGATCTCTCCAAACTAATATTCCAGGTGAATGATTGTTGCATTTTGAAATTGTCGCATCGTTCTATGATTGAAACCATCCTTCCTAATATTCATTTCACACGGCGCTCCAAGTCAATTCACCTCCTCCTATCTTTGAAATTCTCTGTAGAAACACACAGTTCTTGTCTTTTCGCGCGTATTTTAGATCCATTCACATTAGAGAATAAGGTTAACAATGCCGAAATGAGACCCAAAGCTTCCTCAACGACATAGCGGCGAGTTGATATGACACGGGCATACAAAAACCGCCCCAGAGTCTACAAAAAGGGATTGAACGAAATAAAAAATATATATAAAAAGTAGAGTAATGTTTAAGCTTTAAAATAACATATAATTTATTGAAAATTGACTTTTTTTCATTTAAAAAATTGGAGATCTCAATTTTGGGATTACAGTCGTATTTCCCATGTCATATTATTTTCTGTTTTCAAAGTATTCAGGTATTAACATAGTCATAAAATCTTGATATTCGTCAAGACTTTCGTGTGGAGCATGGTGCTCTATGATTCCGAGACTTGGAACAGTGGAAAAGTGGAGCAGCGAAGAATAGAAGCCTCTGAAACATGGTGCTGGAGGAGAATGCTTAAGATTAAATGGCAGACAAAGTAACGAACGAGGAAGTATATAGAAGAGCAGAAGAGGATAGAACCATATGGAGAACTCTACGCCAAAGAAGAAATAGATGGATTGGAAACACATTGAGGCACAATCGATTGATAAGGAATATAATAGAAGGAAAGATCACACAAGGAAGACAAAGAGACGTGTGCATAGGACAAATTAAGAAGGACGCAAAACAGAAAAGGTATCAAGGATTGAGGCAATTGCCATTAAATAGAGTAGAATGGAGGGCTGCAGTATACAAACCAATCCTAAGATTGAAATACTGATGATGAAAACTTGATCCTTTTATTCTGTCGGTGTGGACTTGGCTATGCAAATGTTTCCTGTAATGAAAGGCTCGTAGACCTTGCCATTTCCGCTGTCGGGCATCACAAGTACAACCACTAGAATCCTTGTGATTACCACGGCAGCTTCCGAATTAACAATTATGTTAATTTTGACGGTCATGATTTCATGGGGGATAATTGGGATGGTTTCACGTTGTCTCCCTCATGTATTCTTTTGCACGTCATCATGATGGTCACGTTAAACGTGAAACCGTTACTTTTACTTTCTCTTCTTAAGGAACAGGCGCCATACTGTATAACAAACGATTCGTGACCTTTCATAACCATCCATTTGTCGTGAGTGGCCCTGCAAGTAGGCTGTCATCTCTACTTCGGCTATGGGTCATCGAAAGTCCCGTAGTCTTCCACAACGTCAAATGTCGCATTCTAAAAAGGGAACATCTACTTCACTAGTTAAGCAAACAATAAAATGGGCTATAATATCCATATTGTTATAATAACTGAATCAGTTGGGTATTATTCATTCCAATTGTTCTTTTCGTGAGCAGTGTCTCCTAAAATAGACATTCGCCATCAAGGAACAGGAGAACAATTATTTTCATGTTTTGAGACCCTGAATTTGTGTATTAAGTCTTTTTGTTTTGCTCAGGAACATACTATATGTGTATTTTGATAATGATATATTTTCCACATACATGAAAACACTGCCAATTCTCTAATAGTAGTATTTATAAGCTAATATGCTTCATAGCTGAGGTATTTAGCGCAATTAATAGGTGTATAATATGGTAGGGGTAGGATTTTTGATCAGAGTAGGAGGGTAGAGGGAAACCTGGCGTTGGTATTAGTCTAATTAAATAAAGAGGGGCGCCAAAGGGGCAACAGTTTTAACGTCCCATCCGACGGACGGCGTACTCCGTTTTACGTTAAGTGTTGTCCACATACCAACCCCAAGTAGGAATCGGAATATCACCGACAAAATCCTGCTCGGGACTATGGGGTGGGTGAGAAGGCAGAACACAAGTCACCACATCAACAGATCCACACCAAACATCTTGCCATATTGCCCGCATGGTTCTCTATCTTGTAATATGTAGAATCAGGAACCTAATTCCAAATGTCAGTACAAACCTCGAGACTAGAGATAATAATCCATTAACGAAGAAATGGCCAGCGCTTTCTCAATATTAAAATTTACGAAAGCAGTTGCATAGGTGCCTTTGCGACTGGGTCTTTCTGCATCTCCTTCCCTATCGCACAAAATCCCCTCTGGTTTTCACACGAAAATGGTAATGGGTTTTAAATATTTACCGAAAGATTTATTTCAACCACCGTGTATTCATCAATTTAGTATGTAAATATTTAATATATCACGCATTAATTATAATGATTTAATTGACAAATACCTGTACATATTTCACAATCCACCGATCATTACTAATCACAGCCACCTAACCACGGCTAATCACTACGAGCTTTATTTTCCAATTTAGGTCCGTTCATTCATAAGAAATTATATGTGTTAAAAAATATTTTTTTACGGTTTCAGGTTCTTGGAATCCTACTTCCCTTTTATACATAATCGTTGTTCACTTCCAAGCACTTTTGGGAACGCTGACCCAGTCTCTTTAATCCCTCATGTTAGAAGTTCGCCGCCAGGGAATTGAACCAGTTGACAAGGGCGGTCTTGAGTTCCTCGTCGTCTTCAAACCGTTCTCTACCAAACCATTGTTTCAAGTTCTAGAAGAGGAAATAATCGCTAAGTGCAATCTCCGTTTTGCCGATAGCGCTCCAAAAACGCTTGCCCACTCAGAATTCTTTGCGTTGGTCGGTAAGCATTCGCAGAACCCGCCTTGCACGCAATTTATTGTATCCAAGCTTTCAATTCCGTAAATAGTGGTGTGCTCAACAAGATTGAATTTAACAGACAGAATACTAATCGTCAATCAGATCACAGTTCTCGGCCCACTTCCTCGAACGATTTCATCGGTCTGCATACTGGGCCTGCCACTCCGCATACACCATGCACATTTGTGCGGCCATTTTGAAGCCTCGACACCTTTGTCTAACCTTTTCTTCATTAATTTCTGTTGGTCCATAAACTAGGTACAAATACCGTTCAATTATGACATCTGATGGTCATCCTTTGGCACACAAAAATCGAATCGCAGCACGCACTTCGCAGCAATTTTCGCGGACATTGTTCTCTGCATTCGCCAACCGGAAAACGACTACTGAATTAAAACAATACAACTTTATTGACTTCGTAAACAATCAAAAGATGGCGCTGCATGCGTACAACTTTGTTCTGACCTACAAATATTTAACTGTGAAAAAACGGCGTTTACTTTTCCAATATGCCTCGTATAAATTTTTCTCGTTTCGGGGTTTGTCATTTCCACATCTGGATTTAGGCCTTTACCGACATAACTGTTCAGCTTCTTGAAATACGTACGACTCCATGAAAAGTATTTTATATGGTGATGAAGAGAAAGCAACGACCTCAGAAGGTTTAGTGCCCTTGACCTAGGTGCAGCGCATACCGGGCGACTTGGAGTCGACTTCAAGGAGGTCTCCACCCATCTGCTCGGCCGCTTCGGAAATGGATGATTTGAAAGGAATTCGGTCGCATCGTCGATGTCATTGGTTTTCAACCCGAATGTTGCTAGTTTCAGCTCACCCCTCCTTTATGAAAAGAGGGCAACGTCCTAGAACTCACTTGGGAATCGGAGCATTAACTCCTTTTAGGCGCCGATAGAATAAACAGGAATCCGTCTGGAATACGACTTTAAGATATCATTGTGGTTTTCATTTGTTTAGGAAAGCTGAAAAATGAGCACTCTTTAACTTTGTCCATTTTTATTTGAAATAGTTTCCGAGCATTCGGAAGCAACATATTTTTCAAATTTTGTAATTTGTACCGCCGTGACTTGACCGAAAATAACATATATATATATATATATATATATATATATATATATATATATATATATATATATATATATATATATATATATATATATATATATATATAACATATAGCATATAACACGTTTTGAAGAGGCATTTCTGAGTCGGAATACATTTTGAAGACCTCATTGTGGTTTGATTTGGTTTAGGAAAACCCAATAATGACCACTCTTCAATTTTGTCCATTTTTATTTATACTCATTCCCGAGTCTTCCAAAGAGTTCTTTACCCTTTGCCGCCTTTCGTTAAGAGTAGCCTAATGCCGGCGCCGGGTTTCTCACCACCCTTCCTTCTTTCCCATCCATCTCTAATGGCGCAACTGACCTCAGCTGTCCGTGGCCTCACCTTAAACTACTGCCATTCTTCTTTCTTTACACCCACATTTCAAAATCCTCCAACCTGTGTCCATGACCTGTGTCTATGTTTCTTGGCAGTACAAAACCACGCTACATATCAAGGTTTTGACGTGCCTTTTCTTAACATCCCTGCTCAAAATCCCTGTCATCAATTCCCTTCTCCTTCTGAAAGCTTCCTCGCCTAACGCAATTCTTCTCCTTACATCCATACTGCTTTTACCACATTGGTCCAAAACACTTCCGAGATACGTAAACTGTTCCACCTGCTCTGGTTTTTACCCTCCCATTTTATCATTTACTTAAGCCTTCCTCCTGCCTTAAGCCTTGTTTCACTTACGTTTATTCTCATCCTACACCCATCCCACTGACTTTCCAATGCACTCAGCAATGCTTGCAACCCTTCATTGGCTGACTGACAAACTAAATCTCGGTCATCAGAACACCTAATTGATTTTATAGAAATTCCCTGCTGATTCTCATCCCTATCTCTAGTTCTTCCCATAACTCTTAAATCATTTCCTCCACACATAGATTGAATAGCATTGGTGATAATGAACAGCCCTACCTTATTCCTCTTCCTAAATCTGCCCATCCTGACTCCCCATCCACTGCTCATACGTGAACTGTCTGAGATAGGTACAGGTTGCGGATACGTCTCCTATCCCTCCAGTCTACTCCAATTATCTGCAATACATTCATTAATTCTACATATTTACCCTATCAAATGCCTTTCCAATAATCTATGAAATAAGTCTTATACATCTTAACTGTATTTAATGTTCCTCTATCTTAGTGATCTCATTACTGCAATGGCATCATGGGTGTCTCTCCCCTCCCTCAATCCAAACTGATCATCCCTTATGTAATTATTTGCCCTGCCCTCATCCTCTGACTGATAATCCTGAAAACCACTTTGGCTGCATGTGAAATCATCATGAATTATGTGTACAATGTTTTGTATGTGGCTTTTGCATGCATTTTTTTTTTCCTCCTTAATTACGGGTGGTGCTCTAACACCCCCGGCCACATATCCTTGCGGCGGCTTGTGGGGTGTTAAGTAGAAATCAAAATTATTTCTTTATAGTCATCACATATTGCCGTTTTTCCATTTTTTGGAATAAAAACTAACACTGATCCGATGAAGTGTCCTGGGCAAATTTCTTCCACATAAATACTACAAATTAGTCTATAAAATCTTTTCATCCCACATTTTCATAAGCCTTAGTAGTTCAGTAAATAAAAGTTCATAAAAATCCAGTTCATAGAAGTAATTCATCAGGAACTTCTATTGTCTACCCCAATTACCTTCTTTGATTTCAATTCCCTTAACGCCCTTTCTATCTACTTGTTGAGTAAGCCTGGACTCCCTGAAGCTATCTTTGTCTATGTTATATTCTCTATGTCTAATTTCCCTGCCATACAGTTTTTCTATGAATTTCTTCCAATCCTCTTGGATCTTTTCTGAGCTCCAAGTAATACTTTTCCTGCCCTATCTTTGATATTTTATATCAATTTTCCCTTGTTAATTCCTAATAAGCTACCTTTAGTGGATAATGCACCTATTTCATTCTTTCTCTGTAGACTTTCCATATCCTTGCACTGTTTTCCACCAAACTTACTTTGCTCTATTTGTCACAAGTGAAGAAAATGAAAGAATATAACCATAGATTAAGGTAGATGGAAGTGTAAATAGTTAAACTACATATTGAGGTGGTAACATATTGAAAAAAAAATTATATTAGGTGTTATCATTTAACCAAGTAATGGATTCAGAAAGGAAATCAATTTTTTTGTAGAGAAAAATACATTTAACATTTATTCACATCAGGGACAAATATTATATAATGAGTAGTGACATAATTACAGGAAAAAACATTACATTGTGAAAATCTCAATCAATTTATGGAGCAATGGTGGTAATTCCTAGAAACAAATAGTTATGAACCTTTTATTAAATATTTTGGAATATTCAACTACCATAATGAGGTTCCCACACAACAAGTAAAAGGTTTTCTCAGAAAGAAGTGTTACATGTACTCTTCAAATAATACCATGCATCAGTTATTGTCCTGTTATTTAAAACATTAGCTTATATAATGAAAATACATGAGTGCCAACTATTTTTATCAAATACTCTTAACGAAATAAGCATACAGAGGATTAGGTTGATCAGGATTTAACTTTGTGGGAGAATTGCAAAACTCATTTATTAATGCTCTAGGCTTAGCAGCGACCAACAAATCCCACATCAACTTATAACTTTTTTTGGCAAAGTCAAACCATGATCTATGCAGTTTTTATTAGACTATGAATTGCAACTCAATACTGAAACAAATTTCATGTTCTTTGCACTAAATTTCAATGATCACTAACACTTTTAGCAAATACGATCCAAGTAAATAAAGTTTTATTTATATCAAAAGTAAAAACTTTTGTGAAGATAAAAAAATGTTTCCCAATGCAATAAATTATTTTCTCATGAAATGTATGTGCACCTAGACTATTTTCCCATCACTCAATATTTTATAATCACATTTTTATCCATTTATTATCTCCATAATAACTCTCTAAACTGAAGTAAATTTCAAATGCACCAGACAAAATTACCGTACATAGACTTAAAACTTATTCAGTCAATACGACACACGTGCACCATTCATGAGGATGTGTCAACTTAACCTAATTTTTTATCATTAGAGCATAATTCTAAAGGAATTTCTGTGAAATAAAGCAAGTGCCAGGGTCAATCCACCATTTTTGTCTTCATTATTCAATGAAGGAACGTTCAATTAAAACGTTAAAGAGCTGCGTGACTTTTTCACCTTTTGAAACATCCAGTTAATGTATGCTTAATGAAAGCATTAGGCATCACCATCAACTTTTTAAATAATTTAATTTTAATATCATATGTAGGAAATGTTTTACAAGATGTTCAAGGTATCTGCCACAAACTTGTGTGATGAATAAGGGAAACACCATATAATACATTGATAGAAAGGTACTGATTGCATTGACCCCACTATTGGAGGAGTATCAGAGCTCGAAACTCTTTAACAATCCATGGGTGTTTACATGTTTTACTATTATTTTCTAAATGCACATATTTTTTTATATGTTGCATTATTTTTTTCCCCTAGCACAGTTGTGAGCTGCATGACACCAAATACACTACCGACCTTAGTTGGGGGTGTTCAGCTAGCTTGATTACATCAAGATGACCTACCTACTTCAACTTATCACAGATTATGAAAATATTTGGCGACAAAATTAAATGATCAATGCCTCTATACCATGGTATATATTCAATGTACAGCACAGGTCTGAAGGGCATAAATGTGAATAGAAAGGGAATACTAGTTGATAGCAAAATCACCTAAAATGTACGGCAGGCAGAGCCATTATCCAACCGATTAATTACGCCCTTGAAAAAATTGAGAGAAATGAAAATGCTATCAGATTCCATTTTTGATGTAGTAATGACGACACTTTCCTAAGAAGTTGTCAATGGAAATATTAATCCCAATCCTAAAACCTAAGTGGATAATAAATCAAAAATATTGGTTTAAAAAAATCTTTGGAATTTATTAAAAAGCTCATTATACATAGAAATGCTTAATGATTCCCACCAATGTCAGCCAAAGTATGAAGTCCAGGACACAAATTAGTTAGTTTTTTGCCAAGTTTTTTACAGGTGCAAATTTCGGGGGAAAAATTTTTACTTTCCTATTATTAAAGGATTATTGAATAAAAAAGAAAAAGCCAAAAGACGTAGTTCAATTGTTTTTTTTTTATGGCATATAAGTCTCCATTACTTAAATGAGACACATTTAGCAGTAATTTTAAAATGTCTGCATCAATCATATCGAGTGACAATTAAAAAAAAAAAAACTCCCAACTGATTGCATTGACAAAAGAAGAAATCTAACAAAGTGTGAACAGTCGGATTTAGTTTTTTATAGTAAGGAGAAGTAAAAAAGTAGTTGATGATAAACAATATTACTAATTTGGCCTAAATAATTGAGCACGGAAGAGTGAGATAACACACATGATGTGGCAATATGAAAAAGAAGGGATGTAAATTGGTTCAATAAAATGTAAATATGTTAAATATTATGAATATGTAGTTAGATTTAAATGATTTTAGTTAAAGGGAAATCAGAGAAGTGATTGCAGTTTCTCATACATCGAGAACAAAGATACAAAATACAGAGTCTAAACAAATGAATAATGTTAAAAAATAATACGTGGGCAATTATATTACTAATTAATGCATTCATTTGGTTAATAAAAAGCTTAAATAATAATGTGTTTCAGATAGGATAATAAAAGCCAACTTATAACCATTGCTTTTCATTTCCTAAAATACGGTTTGCTTTAAGCATGCATAGTCATGAGCAGGGTGATTTCTGAAAAAATGTATTGAATCTTTTAATAAATTGGATTCGAAACAGATTTCTAATAAACAGCACAATACAGCAGCATTCTAATATTTTTTAAAAGTAAAAGACTCATTAATTAAATACATCTCAGCAGAGCTCAAAGGTGATGGCAAAATTAACCTAACAAACCAATCTCAATCCTGAGAAGCATTACTATTTTTTTGCACTCATCCTTCCCATGCAAATTAAAGAATCTTCCACTAATAATCTGGCTTTTCAGTGACTCGCATTACTTGTTTGCAAGCAAGGTCCTCTTATTCATGAACAAATTATAGAAAAAAATACTTTAAGCAATTTCCCCACTCAAGTCTCAGTTAAGCAAAGGCATGTAAATTATTTTTGCAATAAAATATTTCACCAATATGCCATAAAATAATAGCATTAAACTTTGATGTTTTGTCTTTGGCAAATATAAATCTCATTTATTTTGCTTTAATTTTACATCATCATGTGTTTGTCTATCACCCACTAGTCAAGCCTAAATAAAAATCACTACGTACGTACATGGTGCAGATTTAATTCTCTCTCTCTCTGAATGTTCACTAACATACTTGAGATGTTCTGTAATGTTTAAATGAAAATTGCTTAATAATAAACTAAAGAAGAACTCTAAAAACGTACAAAATTTCATTGGAAAAATATTCTTGTGATAATAGAAGTAATAAAATAAATAAATTTGTACATTAATAAAAATTTGACAGTTATCACAAAGTGGTAATGCTTCAGTTACAAGCAGCGGTGATCCTATGGGTTACAGGATCTCCAAATCGCAGTGCCGTATCTCTGGATGCTTTTCCTGAAAATTTTAGGTGTAAACAAGTTACTCTTGTAAAAATTAAAAATGCCTGAACATACTATGTTATAAATTCATGCAGGTTATGGAAATAAAATGCTTTAATGTGCTTTGATTTCCCCTGTTTGAGGATGAGTTTGATTTTCTGTTACTGACTATTTTTTTCTTTACACAATTATATCAAAGAAAAGCCTTCTAATTTTAAGAGTTCAACATTTTTAACCTTGAATACAACATAAATCTATCTGTATTGATTTGGTTACAGATTCTCCCAATTGTATCCATGGCAACAATACAAATTAATTTACTATTCTAGATAAATAAGATGGCATGTTGCAGGAATGGCACTTCCTATACACAAATGTGCATAGAAAACAAATTTAAATTAACTAAATATTTTTAATTGGAAATAAAAACAAATGTGTGCATAGAAACTGCAGTTCCTGAAACACATCTTGTTTACTTGGAACTCTACATTTGTTGACATTGTTGCCATGAATACAACTGGGAACAATTACATATAGCAATGTAAAAAAAGGTTTTAATGAAGGAGAAAAAGCTTCAATTCTACATTTTGAAACAAAGAAATCGAATTTTTGGGAAGCTTTAGGAGTTTTACTTCACATTCCTCAATAATTTAAATATGTATGTATAGAAGACAATGTTGTTCCTGAAACACAACAACCTGTTCGGAATTTGGAGTTTTGGAATCCTTATATCACTTCAGAGAAGTCAATCACAATCATTAAGTACCCAATTCATGATAAATTTCAACTTTTAGCAATGTCTTCAGCCATTGAAATTGACTTTAACAAAATATCCTAAAAATTTCTTTTGATCATAATAGATATTATTAAAACCTCACTGAAATCATTCATAATAGATGATGTTTTTCATCTCACTTATATACAAATTGGGTTAACTATATATTAGTGCATATGACTGTTCTGGAATCATCTTTGTCCAGGGACATACATATTAACTTATTATGCTTTCATAGAAACATAACTCCCACTCCATGCGATCACACAATATCAATAAATTTTTGTTCATACCATTAAAAAAAATCTTTTCAGATTTTTTATATGAAATACAGTTGACATAAAATGTAAGTGCAAAAAAGAAAATACTACTTACTCTCAATTTGGTTTCAATGCGATCTATCTCAGCACCTAACATGTCCACAATGTTCTCACCATGCTTCAAGAGAAAAGCTTCCATTTCATCAATATTTTGCATATCTTTCACTTCCTAATATTAAAGCAAACAACAAAAAAACATTAAATTTCAGAATAAAAAATAAATATAAAAATAAAATAAGTAAAAACTATGGACAATTTTAGTATTATGAAAGTTGATTGGTTTAGGAACTACCACAGTGTCAAATTAAACGGATATCAAACATTGTGACATTAAATATCTACAGTGATGACACAACTGGATATCAAGTACAATTACAATAAATACTAAAACAAAAAAAAACTGAATTAGAAGTGGATGATATCCAGGCAGGTTTAGTGCAAACATTAAATGTTCAGACAATAAAGAATGTCAAAAAATGCGAAGAAAAATTTTCTATGGGATGAATAGGGCTTGTTGAGATGTCATTCGCAAATTTACTCATCATTAATGCATTCAATGGAACATACACTCGGTAATCTTAACATTTTTTAACCAAACATGCACTTGGAATGGGAAATAAAATGAAATCGGTACAAGATTGCTTCTCTTAGATTCATTGATTAGGATTAATTTTGCCGCACAGCGATTAGTTTTAAAATTTAGAGAATAGACATTTCTTGTATCTATAGGCACTAGACCATTTCAAATGCCCCTGATTGGCATTAATAATAATAATATGAAAATACCCACACTATTAATCCACAAGTCTTTAATCTACACTTTAAAGAAGATCGTAACTTCAAAATCACACTGCATTTTGAACTTTGACCCGACTATGTAATATTAAGGAGATAACTAATGTATGTTAAGTATATGACAAACCTCAAGAAGGGTGTTTAGATCTTGTTTATCCAAGTAAGAACGAGTTAGTTCGCGGCCATCAAAATCTACCTCTGCCTTGTATCTAACCAGAGAGTTGCCCATGTCAATCCCTTTGACATCATATATTGCACGAATCATCACATCACTTTCCAGCTGGGAATTGATCACTTCCAGTCGATGCTGAGGGATTGATCTGAAAAGCAAGGGTGGGAAAGGTATTTTATATCAGCTTATTGCAAATGCATGCACATTTCCAATATACATCATACTTATACAAGTAAAAATGGACAAGATCAGATAAGATTTGACTAACCGCTCATAGTAAGATACACATCTACTAATAAAAGAGTTCATTGTAGAGTCCCAGAAATTCATCATCACTGTGCTAAAACATCTTTCAGCTGCCTTGTTTCCATGTCCTGAGGTGTTTAAGTCATGAATTAAAGTTCAAATACAATATTGTATGTGATCTTCTCTCTTAAGATGCCATGAGATTATTATCATTTGGACTCCATACGATTAAAGTGAAAGGGAACGTACTACGGCCGAATGAATGGAATAAATAAAAATTACCCAAAGCCGCACTCTTAGGGGCACTAGTTAGGGGACACGGGGGAGGGTGCAAATAATGAGGATAACCTCTTCTTACGATAAATTCTTCTCTTCATACGATGTTTAGTTTCAGCTATTGTTTTGATATTATCAAAATTTGAATTGAAAGAAACTAGTACAACACACTCTCACTACTCAAGGTCAAATAAATGCTTATTGACTTTGAGTTTATTGGGAGAGACACAATGTATGTACGTAGCAGAGGGGCAGCATCTCCATTGACCCAATGCATATTAAGTTCTTCACCAGCACCACCAGTGAGATGAAATTAAAGAGAAATTTTTTAGGAAGTACTTTCAATGAAATATTAAAATCCTGTTGCTTACTATCGACTCAAAACAGTGATATTAAAAACCATAAACACAGTAATCAATCCGAAGGTCGGTTTGGTAGATGATGGTAGAGTTCACCCAGTACTAAGCCGGTGAGTGAAATTCGCACATCAGGGTAGGAGGGCAGTTCCTTTCCCTGTGCCGGTCACCCGAAAAATCACATAGCTTGGGTGGAGCTGCAGGTGCCCAGAGTGCCTTGCCCAGGAATCGAACCTGGGACCCTCCGGTCAGCAGTCCAATGCTCTAGCCCCTGGACTACTGTGACCCACTTAGTGATATTATAGAAATTTATTATAGAGGCAACCATTTTCAATGCCTGATGCAGGAAAAAATACTTAATAGGATGTAGTTTTCCGATGAATCGGCTTGCGCTTACATGTTGAAGTTAAACCCATATAAGCCCAACCCATGAAAGACATAGGCTGATTTTAAAGAACATGTTGGAGTAAAAAAAGGGGGTCCTATGGGCCAGAAATTACATTACTTAATTCTAACTTTTACTCTTTCATTTCCTATCAAAATATCAACTGTATTTATTTTAACCTAAGTTGGAAATCCTGTTATTACAATTCCATCTTTGGGTAGAGTTTTACTGTATGGAAACAGTTGAACTGTTTTCATAAAAAAATAATCTCTACTGACTAGAATTTCAACTTATTTCAATCAGGTCAACTGCTTTTTTTTTGGTATGTAGAACCTCCTCCAATTTACATATGAACCCAATGGTGAGAAAGTGGAAAATATTCCACCATTGGATTTTACTTCAGTATGTTTCCTTTGATGGAAGAGCTGAGTCTAATGAAATAAAATTTATCTCCTCCATACCTTCCCACTAGAGCAGCAGAATTGGAATAAATGATGAATGATGCGACAGCCCCTAATATTCCACCCACGAGAAGGGATCCCATTGCATCAGGTATTGGACTTCCAAGGGCTACACTTAGGGCCATGCATGATCCAGCCACACCCACACTAATCACAGCGGCAAAATCCTCCATTAGCACCACATTTACACTTGGATCCTGGCCACGGAGAACTGAAAGGGAAATTTAAACACATGCATCAAAAATCTGAATTTTATACCACACTGAAAAAAAACTTATTTGTCATTATAAAGCTCTTGTTGTGACAATTCCATTTCAGAGTTTAAAAACCCATAAATTTGCAAAACAAATCTGTTGACACACACAGTGTAAACATGAATCGGCAACTAGACTTGACTAACAGCATAGATGGAGGAAATATTGACAGTAATAGAATGTAAATGCCATAATTGATGGTGGAATATTGCAGAAGAGGGAGAAACAAATGTGGAATTTTAAATGGAAAGGATGAGGTAAGAAGCATGCAGATCTGATCAGTATAAGGGAGTGAAGCAAAAGATAATAATTCAGTAACAGGTTTAGGAGTTCCAAGTTCTTTTGAAAATCAAGGGATTAAGGCCCATCCAAAAGCTAACTCTATTAAAAAACACAACTTTAAAATGATTTAATGCAAACCATATTCAGTGAAACTCATTCCGCAAGCCAACGCTCCTTTCCTGATGGAATTCACTGCAACAAGCAGAGTAGCCCCTTCTGACACTAGGGAACCTCCTAAAATAAAAAATGCCTGAAAAATGGAAACAAAAATATAATAACATGAGGAGATAGAATTATATTTTTTACAAATCGAATGACCACACAACGTTTGTGGTCTCAAGTGCAAGTGACAAATGGGTAATGGTGTTGAGGGCGCTGCATATAAATAACAAAATTCTAAAATGCAAAAGGAGGATATGAAGAAGAAATACCAGCGAAGTACATATAGAAATTCACATTTCATTAAACCAATTTTAGTGGTTGTAATAATCCATTGCTATTAGAAATAAATGCTAAGTTAAGTGAAGAAGAGACTCTAGGTGAACTTATGACATATCATTGCAGTATGAGTTATTTTACTTAAAATCATCTAGTTTCACATAGCAATGAAGTCAGAACTTTAATTATAGGGTTGATTTTTTTTAGAAATTATGAAATTTATGAAAAATACATCTACTAAAGTAAATATAACATTTTTTACAAAACAAGACACTGCAATTGAAGGCTAAAAAAATCATTTTTCGGTAAATTAAATAAAAATGAGACTTATTTGGAGATGGCAGTGGTAATTAGACTGTAAGTTTTCTGCTTTTCGCATGAAAATTCTCAGAAATTTTAAGTAGCATCTTGTATAACATCTGGCACTTTCCTTATAAAGCAGGTAAAATCCTTTGTTTCCTTAGACATTCTGAAACCAAATTCTGTGGAACCATTGTCTTATTTCTAGTATGGCTTAATATTCTGGGGACATGATAGCCTTACAAAAAGTTATTCTCACTCCAAAAAAAGGGCTCTCTAAGACTATACAAAAGCCTCCCTTTCTATGTAGGACTTCAATTTCTCCCGGCGGATGATGGCAGTGAATTCTTCTCGGGATATCATCCGGGTAATCTCCTCCATCTCCATCGCTGGCGACGTTTCGATGAAATCCTTTTTCATCGTCATCGGCCCTGATGACGATGGAAAAGGATTTCATCGAAACCTCGGCAGCGATGGAGATGGAGGAGATTACCCGGATGAAATCCCGAGAAGAATTCACTACCGCCTCCCTTTCTATTACTCCCATAAACTACTATTTAAAAAATATGCTATACTCACACTACCCTCGTTATGAATTCTAAACTATGCCTCAATCATCAAACTAAACTATCAAATTTTTCCTGACAATCATCAAATCAAATCCATATATGGCTAAAATGTATTGTGGTAATATTCACACCAATCACTGCTCCTTATCCCTTGGGAAGAAAGGCCCACTCTATACAGATCCAATGATATTAAAAATAATCCTTTTGAGATGAAATCAATCACATCACTCCCAAGCTTCAAGAAAATATTTAAACACTTTTCGCAAAAAAAAGCAACACTACAACATTCCTGAGTTCGATGTTAGTACAGAATGAATGTAGCTACGGTCGGGAATCAATGAAAAAGAGATAGCAAAGACCGTACACTTAAACACCTGATAAAGCACCGGTAAAACACCAGTAAACCATAAACTTGAAACACCTGGTGTTAAAAAAAATCAAGTTTACGGTCTTGGCTATCTCTTTTTCATTCCCGAGTTCCTTGAAAACAGCTGCAATTATTTTTCTGCTGCAAATTTTCAATGATTAATATTATACAGCATGCTCTATCTAACTGGTATTATTGAATTATGTATTCTAATGTGCCTATTTGATCTAATTTACATAATTGTGTGTATGATTTTGTTATGTATTCCTTTAAATATACAATTCATTTGGATAATTTTCACATTATTTGCAACCAATTGAAATAAAAGCTATTATTACAACAGAACTCTGGTAGTCGCCTTGAGTTCTTCAAGTAATTAATTACTCAGAGAGTAATGAGGTAATTGACACATTTGGCACACTCCTAGATAAAAGGATTCAGGATGTGTACATAGAATTATTAATTGTCTTCATGCAGATTGACATTCCGACATATAATACAAACATATGGTTGAACAGTTCAGTTTTAAGAAATTACTAAATGTACACATCCTTACCCAATAGAAAGACTCCATGGGAGATGGATGAAGAAGTCCTGTGATACCATGGTATATTGACAATCCTGTGCCAACACAAAAAATTCCCACTCCAGAAACTAAAGATGCAACATATTTCATGTTACTGTAGCCATAAGGATGGTAGGAATCTGCACCCTTCAATTAGTTGGGAATAAAAAAAATGATGAAAAACATTACATAAATAACTATTTCAATCATTTAGCACGGAAAAAAAGAATTGAACAACATTACCTGAACAGACTTATGTATTCCATAAGCCAGGATTAGCTGATTGATTGTATCAGCAAGTGAATGAATACTTTCTGCAAACATACTATGTGATCCCGTGTATAACCAAGCAAATAATTTGAACAGGAAATTACTAGCATTTCTAAGGAGAAAAGAATACATTTTTATAGGAAGAATTGTTAAAATTTTACCTCATAAACAACATACAATTTTTTTCAATGCCACAATGTTTAATGTGCAATATCCCACTGAAATATAATGATGTTGGATTTCATCTTTTTCATGTAAGCTAATTTTTTATATCTAACACAATTCCTTGAACAGGATGTTTTGAATTAAACTTTTCTCTGCTGGGCATTCAACATTCCAGAAATCATCCTTGCTGTCCAAAAATGACCAACCAACTCAAATACTAAATGTTATTGTCTAGAATAATGAATGCATGTAATTCATTCAAAGGAGACCAGGTCATTTGCATCAGTAGTGGGTTCAGGGGAAACAACGGTACAACTGCCAAAAGGAATAACTGACTTTTCATTGATAACAACATGCAACAAAGTGACTTGCTGGAAATTTTGGATAAAGGGTCAAAAATTTAAAAGCATAAAATTCGAGTTCACTTTCAAAACAACCATCGATTTTTCTAATTCCGAAAAAAGACTCTCCTTACACCTAAGACCTCCCACATTAGTAAATGATAGGTGACATGAAAATAATTAAATGTAACAAATTAGCTATACTTCTACATCTCATTCAAATAGCTAAACACTTTGGTAAAAGACCGATGGTTAATATTTAGTGCACAATTGAGGTATATTTGGGTCGTTAACTAATAGAAAATACAAATAATTTTTCTGAAAATTGAAACTTTAACATACAAACGGACAATCAAACTTGCACATAACCCAAGAAAGGTTCCCGGAAATATGAATCTTATTACATCCACACCATGCAGTAATTTAACTTAATGCTGCAGTATCACATTTATTTCCAGAAAATAGGTAATGAGAAAAGACCAAATTGGAAGCCACCTGATCCCTTCTAAAAAGTAACTTACATGGCAATAGCTGTTAACACAACTCTCCCAGATGGACCAAGCAATCCTTTATCGCCCAGTTCTTTTTTATACTGCTCCCGCCTGAAGTCTTTGAGAACTTGTTTGACAGTGAAAATGCCTAAGTTCATAGGAAAGTTAAAAAATATATCATGTTGTCAGATGAGGATTGTTTAACAAACCAATTTATTTCACTAAAAACCGTTAGGCGACATTACTGAATACATAAAACTTACTTTGCTGATATCTTTTCCTATCAAGTTCTCTTTTGGCTAATTCCTTCTCAAGAGCTTCTTTGGTTTTCCATACCTCCAATGCTCTAAAGTGTAAAATAAGTACATAATAGTGTGAATGCATGTCGAGGTTAAATGGTACTTTAGGTATTACCTCAGTAATAAATAGTTGCACTGGTACTAACTTGGATTCCACATCCCTCCTCCAATATACTGTGATGGGTGGTTCTGATTCATACGGTGACCGTCGTTTTATTTTTCTTAAACTCTCCAAATCAGAAGGTTTTAATAAAAAATCTGACATTGCCCTCACCGGTGTAATGAAATTTCTTTCAAGAGAGGTTGAACTTAGATCTACCCGTAATCTCTTTTTTGGTAGGACTGAAAAAAATCAGGTGGGTTCACGTTAAAACGAATTCGAAATTTGATTTACATCATGAACTTCAATAGATCATCAATAAAAATCACCTTTGGGAGTTTCTTTTTTAGGAGGAGATACTTCATCCTGTAATCGAGAAGTTTCCTCAGTGTTTTTCAACCCAGCGCTGCACCGTAAATAACACTTATGAGGGAAAATCGAAACTACGGTTGTTTTAGACCGAGGCAACGCTGAAACGAACCCTCGAATGAATGAGCGTACCTGTCCCTTTGAAAGCACTGAAAAGAGAATTATAATATTTGAAAAAAAACTTACAGCATTTAAAGTCGCTATTATTAACTGTCCTCAACAATTACCATTGTAAACATTCACTGTCAAGAAGGATTTGTTTATATGTTTACAGGTATTCTGGCATGCAAGCCTTGCCAAAATACCTGACCTATGCAACATTGCTTGGTAAAACTATAAAAAATAAGAATGAAGACGGTTTAATTTCTTCGAGATATCATTTCTGTACTTTTGGTAATTTCCTTGATAAATAGTAGAGAATTTTGTTGAGACACTCATCTAAAACTCTAAAAAAACCGAAGATAACATTCCCTCACACATAGGTAAAGAATCACATCATGTCGTTCGCCAATAGCGTGTGGGCGACACGGGCGATGGGACCACATGACCGATTTAATTGCTTTATGTGAAGGTCACTCGTGATCTTGGTTGCTATGTATTCTCATATTTGTTTACTCTGACGAGCTAGAAGCGCTGTTAGACTGAAAAATAACAAGGTGTGAGTATAGGGGATAGAGATGTGCGTAGTGTTTCCGTTGGCATTTATTAGTCTTTTATCTTCGAAAAGAGAAGTAATTAGGCCTAATTAGGTTGTTTAAACTTGCCTGTGTCAATTAACTGTCTCTAAGGACTTTATCGTGCATGTCAACTTTCATACAACAGTTCTACAGTATTTCGTGCTCAGTTCGAATTTATTTACTGCATGTAATTTGGAAAGCATAACTTCTATATCTATGCATGTTTAGCGTGAGTAATACTTCAAGGGAGAAGAATTATGTGTCTTCTAAGAATGATCAGTGTCTTAGAGTGACGTTAACTTAATGTCAAAATCGTGAAAAATTACCGACAAATAGCTACTACTTTGCTCGCTTTATTTGAAAATTACGTATGAGGTCATCAGATTTATGGATCAAATTGTGTATTTTAATTGGATTAGTCGTGGTTGTAACTTGGCTTACATTATCAGGGATTGTTAAAACTCCAGACAGTGAAATGGGGAAGGTAAATCTAAGACTTGCTAGTTTATTAAGTCTAATAACTGCTGGAGTGTGGAGTGATATATTTTGTATTCATTATGATATTTTATCTGCATTAGGACATGTGGGCAGCGGAGGAAGTGAATTGGAAAAATGTTAACTTTTACCAGTACCCTTTACCAAAAGAGGTAATGGACGGAAAAGAAAAAGTAATAGTAAAATCCCTGAAGGTTAATGTTTTGGTAAGTTTTTCCTTTTGTCTGCATCATAAAGTTGTAAATTTTGGTTTAGTGATACAATGTCAAGTAAATTCTCACAGGACTAATTAAATGACAGTACGGAGGAAAATAATGCTAATGCAGCTGGCTAATGGTCATTTGAATCTGTATATGTATTTAATTAATATTGAAAACTTCACCCAACGGAAACATTTTATGGAACTGTACCTATATGCCACCCAATTGGATGGTTGAAGTAAAAATTGTAAGCTCTGCGTTGGTACTCCTTCCTGTGCTCAATTGCAAAATCTTCCTCGAATTTTACTGAAAATGGGGAGGGGGTGTTGAATCTCAAAAATTCTTAATTTTCTTTTTTCTAAAGATGCTCCAGTTTTATTGTTACATCTTTGATGCACGATTCAGTCCGTATCCTTAAAATGACAAGTATCTTCACCAGGAGGACAGGGTAGTTGGATACCTGTAAAATAAAGCTTTTTGAATTTAATTAGGCGAACCCTTACACGATAGGAGTACAGTTAATGTGTGGTTACTTAATTAATCTCACTGTTCTATCAGGGTGATGACCTCCTCCAACAAAGGCATGGGTTTGTTTCTCATCTATGGGATAAAACTTTTGGCTGTGATTAATTTCAGGTTACAATAATGTCCAAGTAATTTTCAAAAAAATTCTACTCGGACGCTCAATTAATCAGGGATACATTGCATCGACACTGAGAGAAGACGTAAAGGCAATTTTTTTCATTCGACCCTTGCCCTTTCTAGTTTAGTTATATTATGCTGCTCCTGTAGTCCTATTAGCACTGCTGATACAACATTCCTCACCGATTGTAACAATGCATTTCATGTGTATTAATTTTATTACATGAAAATGTGTATTTTTTGACGTATTGAAACAAAGTATGTATATTTTTCTTAAAGAACATTGATGTTCATTATCGAGAGGCACAGTGCCCGGAAGGAGTCCAATCCACTGGACAATCCGTCCTCTTGCTTCACGGTCAGAGATTCTCTTCTAAGACATGGGAGGATTTGGGCACAATGCACATAATGGGTGCCCTAGGTCACAGGATGGTAGCTGTAGACCTACCAGGTATGGTATATTTCATATACCTTGTGCATTTAACTTTTTACATTACAAAATCTCTAAAGTTTGTTTGTGGGTAATGTTTGTGGAAGAAAAATATACAGAAAATTGTTCATTCCACTAAATGACTTGTTTTATTTGCAGAATGGCATGTTTAGCCAGGATATTATCCAAAATATATTGTGTTTGTGCTATTTTGTTCACACAAAAAAAATTCTTTCAACTTTCATTTTCTTTCTTGGCCTCTTGTGGTTGCAATTCTAACATGGCAACTTTTTGATCGCCATTCAATGCTATTTCAGTGCTTTATTGCAGGAATTAATAGTTTACTCTGCTTTTTGCTTTTTCCAATCATCTTTCATACTGATTGTATTTCTATGTTCTGCCTGTGTTTGCTATCTGCCCATGCCATGATTCAGCTTAATGTCAATTGCCTTGAAAATACTGAACTCCCAATAGCTTTTTGAATCAGAGTATGATTATGTATTTGATCAAGTATCATTATTTGCAACTTCAGTGCTACCGATATTCTTATCTATTCAGGCACAATAATATAGGTTTGGGAGTTAAATCGCAATATGAATTGTAGCAACACAAAATAAACAGGGACGCCTTCTCTAATTTTGTCACTTTAGTATTCAAATTAATCCAAATCTGACTGATGAGAACAATGTTTTGGGTTTGTATTTGCTTTTAAATGAACTAAAACTGTATGAGAAGAGTGTGTTGGGCAAGCTTGACAAATACATTGCTGATATATTAGGTGAGCTATGGTGGGAGTTGTGGAATATTTTGTTATCATCCAAAAATTTTAATAAGGAGATTTTTGTTTTGGTCTCACATACATGAATACATGTGGCTGGATATCTGTTGAAAACAAATTAGATTAGTTTAGGTTAAAGGGCTTGGGGAAAGGATCTTTGCTTACTGGTTTTTATATTCTTACGATTTTCCAAAATGAAGGCCAACAATTGAGGATGCAAATGAAATTGTTTGTGAAATAGTTGGTAGAACTAAATCAGGAAAGAAGTAATTTTTTACCTTCTCACTCTGAACCAATACTTCATGTAACTAATTATAAGTTGTGAGTCCAACATCAGTTTGTCAACATTTGTGCTGTGGTGTTTGTATCAGTGGGATAAACGTAGTGAATAATGTGATAGCCTGGATTCCATCAGAGATTTTCTAGCTCTAGTATTTCATATTCATTTTACACTCAGTTCCCGGGAAACATTAATTTAAGTTTTCTTAATTTTTCGTAGTTTTTCTATGCATCTCATGTTTATTTTTCCACATGTGTTGTTCCATTCTTCACAATACTAATTCACTATATTACCATCTGAAGTCTTGTTATTGAAAAAGAAAATAATATCCATTTCCATACTCACCAAAAAATCACATTAAATTATAAGGGGGGAAAAACTCCACTGGCCGTAAAAAACAGTCGCAACTCTCGTCAGACCAAATTGTTGTGTTGGTATTCGCGGGAATTTCGCGAGGCTGTTCAGCCTCGTGAAGGATTACATTTCCACCTGGAATCTTTAACGAAGTCTCACAGCTTCGTGAAGGATTCCAGACAGGATAGTGTGTGTGTGGCTGTGTGTGGTCCCTGGCGTGGATTAATTTCCCGTAAACCACCACAGAGGGTATTCTTGGTCGAGAGGTTGTGGTTGGTTCCCGCGAATACCAACACAACAATTTGGTCTGACGAGAGTTGCGACTGTTTTTTTACGGCCAGTGGAGTTTTCCCCCCTTATAATTTAACCTAGAGGCCGTAGAGCTCTTGATAATTCTTACTAAAAAATCACATGTTAAACATTTTCTTTTCTTTTTATGTATTCCAACACCATTTTTGACTGTGGTATTTAATATGAAAGGCATTCTCTCTTAACAAAACTGTGTTTTCCTTCTTCTAGTTCCTAGTTTCCAAAATTTAATGTTGAACCTCTGAGTATAATTTATGAATCCACTATTCATTCTTGCCATTTCTATAAAAGTGTAAGTTTACATTTCCTTTCCAAACTAGTAGTAAATGATATAAATTTCAATGCATATTGCAGGTTTTGGAGAGACAAAAACGTCTTATTCTGGCAATCGCAGTTCATTTCTTTTTGAACTGTGTTCTGCTCTTGGACTGCTTACTCCACTCATTGTATCTCCATCAATGAGTGGAGCATACTCGATTCCATTTTTGGCAAGCCATGCAGACAAGTTCAGTGGATATTTGCCTGTTGCTCCAATTGCTACAGAGAAGGTTTCCAAGGCAGCATTGGAAACTGTTCAAGTAAGTAGTGTATGCATTATCAGTCATTGTATTTACTGGCACTGTGTGATAGTGCATTATATCATGCTGTGTTTTTACAGCTCCTATTTATGTGTATGTATGTAAATATGTTTTACCTTTGTCTTACGACAGTGTTTACTCTTAATATTTTTAGCCTTCAGGACATTTCTGCCTTTTAACTTCACTCTTTTGAGCAGTAATATAAACTTTGATGGTTGCTTTTAGTAAAATATTATGCTAATCAAAAGATTAGTTTCACCTTGAGATAGGATTGTAGTGTTGAAGGGAATCATGTTGGTGTGGTAGATAGTGTACTGTGCATGTGTATGATAATGCACTGTACTGTACTTGTATTCCCAACCAGAAAGCTTGGATTTGAATCCCTGTGGTGGCAGAATTTTACAATGTTATTCCATTCCCTACTTTGGACATCATGTGGAGGGTATTTAAAGCAGTGTTTGTCCTCCATGGGATGGGGCATTAAACTATGTAACCCCTTGTAGCCTTTCATTAAGAGTAAGCTAATGCAACTGCTAGGTTTCTATCCACCCTTCTTCTATTCCCTTAAAATCTACTTTCAATAGATTACCCACACATTACTGACCTCTGCTGTTGGTCGCCTCCCCTAATGACTACTACTGGTCTTGCTGAATTAAAAATATTTGAGATCAAATTATTTTACAACTATGAAATTAGGATAATACATCAAGATTGAAAGCCAGGCAATATCAGTTGGGAAAATATCTAAGAGTTGGCTATGAATATTCACCTAAGGGAGCTTTCAACTGGAGTCAACCTGATTGGGACCCATTTTCTTGGTCTCATTCCTTCCCCCTCCTACTCCTGTGTTTTCCCAGTCTCCTAAATGGGACTCTTAAACCGAGTGAAACTCAAAATCTATAACTTGTCCATAGTCATGATGAGAAAACAAGTTTTCAGTGAACCAGAAATATCCAAAGACTGTTGTTCATTGCTGTTATTCATTCGGTAAATTTTGTGGTTGAGGCAAATGAAACATTGAATAAGCTAAGGTATGGTTTATTTAATGATAAATCTTTCCTAAGTTAATGCATGTTGAACATTCTAAAATTTATATCTTAATAAGTTGTAATTAGAAACCACATGATGAATAAAAGTTGGTTGTTAACCATATTGAGGAATGTCATAACATGTGCTAGAATTTTAATGAAGACTTGATTTTAAAAATTTTCCACGATGGAGCTGTGTAATCCACTCATCTAAGTTTTGTACTTGCTTAAATATTCACTGTATGAAAATGAATTTAACATAATTCAATCTGCAGTAGACTGTTATGTTATGCTGGCAACTGTTGTGAGCCAATCTAATAACCAAGTTTCTGGAAGGCTTAAACTCAGCAGAGACAGACATGCTGTATAAGCTTGGTTTTGGTTTGGTCTGTTAAGATTATAGGCTCTATACAATGCATTTCAGATGAAGCAGACACAAAGGAATTCTCCGCCTAATGCATAAATCTGGATGAGCCTTAAGGCTACTTAGTATGCCTCTATCATGTATGTCTTTACCTCTAATAATGATGGGAATACTTTTTTAGTGTACTTTATCCTTTTAAATTGTTTTATTTTGGATTGTTGATTTTGGCTTGGGTTTAAAAGTTATTAAATAAAGGAATTTCCCTTTCTGGACCTCCCAAAATAGCCATGGTCATGTGTGGTGTATCTGGATGTGATGTTGTATGCATTAATTATATTTTTCATTTTGACAAAAATATATTTTCGCCTATCATTTCTAAAATATGTTTGTGTTTGTTAATGTTTCCGAATGCTCGTTTTCTTCTTCTCCTATTTTAATATCTCTCCCTTACTGTGGCATTCATTGATTTGTGCCTCTCATTCTCCTTTTATTTGCTGTGTTCTAGCTCTTGTGTCGGCCATTGGGCTAAATGATTTTGAAGATGCCATGCAATAGAAGTATATGAGTAATAGTTTCGCAAATCCGAAAAGATATTCTCAGGCTCTATTGCCCCCTGATCTTTCCCTCATGCATTTTGTGATAAAACAAGGGTAATTTTGATATGATTCCATCTCAAGGTTATTTGTGAAGTTTTTATATTTATGACTTTCATAATAAGGGTATAAAATGTATATTTTATGAATCATATTCATAAGGAATCTTCATTGATGGCTCTTTTGTTTATTGCCTGTATCACTTACTGTGCTCATTTTCTGACAAAATGCTGTTAAAAAAATGAAATGTTCCATCCAACCCAATATGTTACTCCTTACTGAAATGCATAATTTAGCCAACACACTTCTTTCCCATCTCATTTTATATTGCTTAATTTAAAAGAATTTCCTTCTTTCCAGAAGTCAATGAAATGAATGCGAATTTTTGCCCCAAGCTCACTGTTAAATCTTATGAATTTTATGTTGCATGTCAACTTCCTCCAGCCTAAACTCTTCTTCTTTATTCCGTCTAAAATGAATATCCTGTTTCTTCTTCTTCCCTATTAACCCAAAAACCCTCCCTCTAAGTCTTCCCATCTCGCAGAATGGCATCATCTTCTCTGTCAATTTTTTCTGCCCTATGACATCCTCTCTTCTGACACTCCACAATACTTTGTAATTTGTATTCTTCTCTCCGTCACATATTTTCTCCATTCCCTTACCAATACCTTATGATCTTTGATTGGGTATATTCCTGGGAAGCGAAGCATATTGGCAACATGATACTCAGGTCTGAGGCTTCTTGAAAGAATTCTCAGCCTTGTTGACAGATGTGTATTTGATTCATTTTACTCCATTGATGTATGCGCTTCTGTTAGTTTTCTATTTTGTGATTCTGACGACTGACTTGAATGCATGCTGAGTATTGTTTTCTATCGTAAATTTCTTATTTTTATAGGTGCCCACTCTCATCCTATTTGGGAGCAATGATATTGTGGAGCATGCAAAGAAGTCAAAGGAGAATTTACAGATCATTCCCAAGAGTCAATTGGTGGTTTTTGAAGGAGCAGGACATGCTTGTTATTTGGATGAGCCCGTGAAGTTTCACACTGTTCTCTACAATTTCTTGAAATTGCTGAGAATTTGATGTTGCAACAACTATAGGTAATGGTCACGTGATTTAAAGGAAAAATTTCCTTGTTCTGGTTAGTGTATTGGTCTTAAAAATATGTTGTTGGTATCGTCATGTTTTCTGTGATGCTGACTTGGGTTTTGTTGTGGTTGTCTAAGGGAGAGTAAGGTTTCTGTTTGGTAAATTTTCATTTGTGGCTGGCACAAATCATCTGTAGCTAGAATTTCACAGTCATTCCGTTCAATCTCATATATCAAGTAAGGAGTGGTCTACTCTGTCGTAATTTTTGTGGTCATTGTTTATGTTTCATTTCATTTGTTCATTTAATCCATTGGTTAAATGTTATTTGGGTTCATGAAAGTATTTATTGATCTGATTCACCTGCACATGCCTGGGTAAATTCATCAATCTTTTGTTTGTGTAAGATTATGCCAATTTGATTTGAATAATGAGTACCTGATTTTCATTGCCTCAAATATTGGTTTCTGATTTGCACCATGAAAATTTGGTGATTGGTAAACATTTTGGAATTTTTATTTTCCACTTTCAACCATGTCGACGTGCCTAATGGAAGTTTTTGTACTGTATGCATAGAACTTTCCTTCATATTCGATGATGTGATATTAATGCATAGAAGCAACGTGGCATAATTAAAGCTTTGCTGAGACTTGCTTATCTGAGGAAATTGTGCTACACATATGTTAAGGGAAATGAACACAGGGTGTAGGTCTGGTAGCGTGGAGTTTTAGAATTTATGTAGTCAACACTATCTTTAAGGTAACTGAATTTTCAATGGTCACTGGCTCAACTTTGTGAAATCTCATCTCGAAGGTTAAGGAAACGCTTTTGAGGGTTTTACGATAGTCAACTTATTGTTGTGCAACTGATTTTATCACATAGGCCTATAGTCAAGTGAAATGGTTTCATAAGACATTGAAATATATATGTACATGTTATATATACATGTGTTATATATATCACATATAGTACCATGTACAATACATGCCCTTTCCATATTATTCGTACACTTCTAAAATTTCCCCTCCAAACTCTTCCCCTCACAAACCTTTCCCCTCCCAAAATTTGAAAACATATGAGTTTCTTTTCTTGTTTGTGTGTTTCTGTGTTTTTGTCTTAGTTTGCTAGTGCTAACTTCATATACATTATTATTCACACCCGTGAGACTTCCACATAAGTTTTATGTATTATTGCTTATTGCAATCATCCTTCGTTGTCTTCTGTCAATGTGCTATGTCTTCAGTTCCACTGCTGTAAGTTGCTACCATCTTTCTCTGTGCTCCATCCCTCCTTACACCACTGTATTACCTTAATTGCCTCTTCCCCTTACTTACCGCCCCTATCACATTTACACCTATCCTATCCTCCTTCCTATACATCAACATGAATAACATTGACCCCATCCCCTCATGGCTACGCCACATCAGAAAATATTCCTCCTAACTCGCCCAATATACCAGTCACTCTTGAGTTTCTTTTGGTGTGCATCACATTAGGCATGATTCCAATGGTCTACACACCAAATTCCCACTTTCAGGCTTACCTCCTCAACTTCATCCTTCCTTGAATATACTAACATTCCAGTACTCTTTTTCCTCTTTCACTTTATATGAAGTCAGTACAATCATCTCATTGCTATGTAACTCAATAAATTTCCTGATTTAAATTATTTCTCTGGCCGCCCCACATCTCCTACACAAAGTGGAAGAGACTGTTAGGGTGTCCTCGTGTTTGCTACAACACCAGAGTCAAATAAAACAGTTTCTGGCCTAACTTGGTGGAAAATCTTCATACTGACGTTTTTATAAATCAAACCACTTTGCTTTTCCACATAAACTTATTTTTAATAAACTATAAAGTTTTTTGTGGAAAAGCAAAGTGGTTTTTTTTTGTTAAAACGTCAGAGTCAAATACTTATAAAGTTGTCCTCCCTGTGTATGTCTTATTTCCGAAAAGTTCTCCGTTTACTGCTATGCCCTCCCCTTCCTCTCCCACCTCGACACCTCTACAAACCAGACCTCTCATCCATCTATAGCCTCCCTCTGCCAACCTCTGGCTGAGTTTTTTCTAAGCGCCACCCCCATTCTATAGCTTCCATACTCACCTCCATCCTGCCAGACAAGGAGACAGACTCTGCAGACCAAGTAGTTAACCTTACATCCAAACCACTTAGGCCAAAACTAACTTCTGTTTTGAACAAGGGCCTTTCATTCACTCCAACCTCCAGAGTAAATCATGTGACAATCCACATGGACGTATTGCGTTCTTGCCAGAATCTCTGGTGGAAGAAATTCTGGAATTTGCAACCATTCCTCCAGCAAATATCCAGACTCCTTCACAATGCCCTGCGTAAATTTAATGCTGTTTCTGCCCAAGAACCCAATCCCCCCTCCTCAATTCATCCAGTGGAAATTTTTATAAACCTTCTCCTGTCCAGAATTTACAACTCGTCTTTCCTCAAGTTCCCAAGTCCTCAACCCAACCTTGTCTCTTACCGAATCCTCAGAATTAAGAAGATTGATTAATAATCCAAATATTATCATTTCTTCTTTAGACAAAGGTTCAACAGTTGTGGTTTAAATCAGAACAGATTATATAAGGCAAGTTAACACACAACTCTTTGATACCTCTGCCTGCTGGCAAATACCTAAAGACTTCCTTCACCTTCCTCACTTCAGGAAGAACTTTCAGGAGGCTTCCAATGGACCCAATGAAGGGCTATCTCCTTCAGACAAGGCCCACCTCTCCCCTCCCCACCCATGAACCCCTCATATCTATATCCTTTTGAAGATCCATAAACCTGGCAATCCCGGTCGTCCGATTTTATCCTCCCGTAACTCCTCAACAGAAAGAATCTCTGCATTTGTAAATCACTGCCTGCCCTTACTGTCATTCGCTAAAGATTCATACCATTTCCTGGAAAGGCTAAAATCAGTCTCTGCCCCTCCAGGTACCGAGATTACTATGCCCACCATTGATGCCATATCTCTTTATACATCCATTCCCCACTCAGAAGGTCTCTCTGCTCTCCAACACTACCTCTCCCAATGCCCTAAGCCACACATACCCAGCACTGAATATCTCCTCAACCTTTTTGACTTCATCCTCACCCGAAATTCCTTCTCTTTTAACAATAAATTCTACTTGCAGATCAAGGGTTGTGCCATGGACAGCAGGTTCAGCCCTTCCTATCTAAACCCCTTTCTTGGTCTCACAGGGAAAAATTTCCTCATAAAACAACCTCTGAAACCTCTATTGTGACTCTGATATATTGATGATATTTACCTTCTCTGGCCACATGGTACTGATTTCCTGAAAACCTTCATTTCTGACCTCAAATTTACACCATTCCCTCTTCAAACAAGGTTATCCTGAATCCCTCCTGAACAAGAGGATCCGAAGACATGCTTACACTCCCAAACCTTCCACCAACTTCCCTGACGTAGAATCTCTGGGATTAATCCTAAAAGACCTCTGCCCTATTCTCAAAAACCATAATTCCACCGCTAACCTTTTTCCCAAATGCCCCTCTGTCACTTTCAAATGCCCCGCCAATCTATCAGATCTCCTCAAATCGACCAATCTAATCCTTAAATCTCTGCCCCATCCAAAGCCTCTCCCATGCCCTGCAATAAACCTAGATGCAAAACATGTCCTATTTTCAAAACCCCGACCACATCCCTCTCCCACCCGCTTTTTAATTCTCTCCCACCAATTCCCTGCTCCTCATGCACTTCCAGCAATATAGTATCCCTTCTGAAGTGCCAACTATGCCCTACCTTTTATATTGGACAGTGTACCACACCACTCAACATTGTGAGATTGGTCCTTGCTTTCCATAGGCTATGTGTATAAGCCATAGCCTAAACCAAAGGCTTAGTTTAACTGATTTTGGTGATACCAATAGCACTTGAAGGAACAAAACAATGACGTACAAAAACATGGCTAATCAAATGCCAAACGCAGAGGAGGAAAACAGGAAAAAAGTGGAATGTTATTCAGAAAAATTTGAGAATGGGTATGTAGAGAATAAGTGGCTACAAAACTTGAGACTTACTGTAATTGACCATTTATAATGTGCTTTTTTCCCACAAACATTTTACGAAGTTATGGAGAATATAATGCATGATAACAATTGTGCATTGTTTATCAATGAGTGAATAGGTATTTTTATATGCATTTTTAGCTAGCAAAGACATTATGTTTTAATGCTGTTATCTTAGAAATATGCATAAAAATATAAACAATGATCATTGAATAGTGAAAATGTTGATTCCTGCGTGCTTAGTTACAGTTATAACCATCGTATGTTTCAAACAAACTTATAGCCTCGTTAACAGTAATGTTGCTTATTTTTTCAACAAATGGTCATAGAATTGTTGTGAAAGTGGAATTATAAGCTATTATATGATCCTGTTACCCATAAACATGGTGTGTATGTTGAAGCCTCTATATATGTTAAATATTGGAAACTTATATTGCACAACCTACTTTCCTGAAGATTTACGTTTATTCAAATACACTCATCACTGCAGATGTAGTGGGGATTGTTTGATGAGGTTGAACTGGAATAATTCCAGATTTAATTACATTTGTAGGACTGCATGCATAATTACACTGTAGTTTTCATTGTTATTTCCATTTAACTTTAGCTGACTTGTCGTTAAGATTTTAAATGCAGTGGAACCTTGCTTAACGAGCATAATTTGTTCCAAAGTCTTGCTGATTAAAGGAGACACTCCTTGAGTGAAACAATTTCACAGTTGTGAATCATCTTCATCTTTTCTGCTACTGCAGAATGAACTGATCTGGAATGCAATTTCGATTCGTAGGAAACAAAAAAAGAATTGAAATGATTAGTTTATTAGTTACGATACATTCCTAATTCTTTTTTTTTTACCTGAAAGCTGTCTGGAGACATTTGTCATTGCTGCCAACAATGTCAACATTTAAATATGTTGTGAAAATGCATATTAGCATTATCATTAAATAAATATTTAGTGGGCCTAACCTTGTTATGATGTGCTTCTCAATGTACAATGGGACAGAGAATGAATCATGTTCATCTTTTCTTCTATTGTGGAATGAATCAACCTGGAGTGCGAATTTAATGTCCACTGTATGCTGGATCAGCCATGCTCAAACCTTGTTCTAACATTTTATTTCTATGGTCATTTTTATTCTCTAATGATTGTCTTCTTGCAGCTTTTTCTTCGCGGACATTGTTAAAACTATGCACAAAATATTATTAAACGTTGCACAAAAAATACAAATAATATGTCTGAGCACAAGTTAAGAAAAGTTTTTTTATCACTAGCATCACTAAAATGCTATCGAAATGAGTGCTAAACACAAACTTAAGCAGCAGGCATGTAATCATTCCCAGGAATACCCCTCTCCTCATCATCACCATTTATAGGGAAAATCACTCGTTAATCACTTGCGAGTCATTAAAAAAATATTTTTGCCCATAATGTGAGCTTGCTGGTTAAGTGAGGTTCCCTTGTTATCAAATATGAGTTTAAACCAGATTTGATGCATTCGAACTATAACATTTTGGAGTAGATTTGCCAGTCAAAAGAGATGGGTCGTAATTACTCACTGTCGAATTTGAAGTGAAGGGAGGGGAGGAAGAATGTGGAGAGTCCAAAGAATACAATGAATGGTGTTTACAAAATCTTGTTTTCACATTCATCTCTAGTTTATTCAAGTTCTTTATCTGCAAGTGGCTTGTCTTTTGTGTCAACGGGAGGTAGTGATGGAAATCTTGTTTTCCCTCTAGCTGTTGCTTTGTTGGTGGTGAGATGTGTTGTGTTAGGCCTTCTCCAGCTTCTTTGTGTAGTGCTTGTATGATGCAATGAGTCATTCCCTTTGTTTGCGTACCCAAATTTGTGGTAAAAAATTTGAAATATCGCTTGAGCCAGCTAATTGAATGCAGGGGAGGTACAGAGGATGAAAATGACAATATGCTTAAGTCCATATCTGTCCTAGAAACGTGACTGTGTGTTTTGTGGGTTAAAAGTTGGTAAATGGTGGAAATGATGAAATTTATAATGTTTTTATATGTACACTTTAAATATACAATCTTCAGAGCACAAAATATGCGGAGATACATATATTGATAGTAAGAAGTGTTCTTTCTGTTATGTTGGTCATTTGAGGAAAGCAGGTCACACACGTGGAAAGGTTGAACATGAACTGTGTATGGTGATAAGAACATTTTCACATTTCCTTATGAAAGCATGAGTGCATGTTATATAGCAGATGTAATTTTCAATCGGAGAATAATGGTAGAAATTTCAATACCCTTGGCATTCTTAATACCAAAATGAACTGATATTTACTGTGGAGAGGCACGAACTGATAAGAGCAGAATTTTGACTGCCAACATTTCATTTGCTAACGTTAACGTTTTTCTCCACATCCATCGGAGGCATTTACCTCAATGTGCATCCTGTCAAATGTAAGAATAGGAAAGAAACATTGTTGAAAAATCTCAAAATTGTTCTGAAATTTTTGCAGTAAATTTGGCAGACACAATGCTTTTGTACCAGTTGTATGTCTTTTCATATAATTTAATGGGAGGTAGTCGGAGAATATCATTATTATTAAAAGGAAAGTACCCATGATTTATATGGGGAAACTGCTTAATGCTTTAATGAATTTAATAATCTCAGGACTGCCGAGAGTGGGATGTCTGGAATATCAAAATTCCAGGGATGTTAGCAGTTGAATATAACTTCATATTTTTGGGGAAGAGAGATATTTTCTGCCAATTTTAGAACACAAATACTTATGATGGCAGCTATTTTTGTGTCTAATTTATACGTCGTGTGCTTGCAAATTTCTTTCATTTGCCTCATGAAGCACAAATTTTCTTTTTTTTTTATATTGTATACATATATTTGAGAGAGATTAATCAAATTTGCTGATATTAGTAAGCTTTTGTACTTTCACATTCTGGCAATCAAGAATGGTGTTATTAAAATCAATCGCAGAAAGATAACTCTTATTGTAACTCAGTATTCATTTTCTAGATAGGGTTTTATTTTTTAAATGCTCATTGAGTAAAATAAGATCTTAAATATTTAGACATTGCCTGTTGAAGCATAATGGTATGACACCAATATGCCAGCTGAAATAAGTTTAAATTTTGATACAAATTGGGAAAAATATTTTATTGTTGATGACTGTGGATTGTCAATGAAATGTATTCAGTTATGTAAATGTATGTTTGAATTGTAACGAGATTTTCTAGTTCTGAATTAGAATTTTATGTACCTATGATGTTGTTTTCTAGCAGTTGTTTTTGATGGATTATGTTAACAAACTTTGTATTCCAAAGATGGTGCTAATTGTATGTTGTTAGGACTACTTTTTGCTGTAATGGGTTTATTTTCTATTCATGAAATGGCATTATGATATTGATAATATATGAATCATGTTAAAAGATTTGACTGTTTTATTAGATTATGAATATACGTGTGTAAATAATCTTTATCTGTTGCATAAAAATTGACGTAGTTACATTTGTATTATTTCACTATAATTTGATGCAGTAGGAATTAACACAGTACCAACATAATCTGGAGCAAATTTCTTTAGATTAATGAAAGGTGTAAATATGGGTGGTAGATGAACTATTAAAATCCAACCATTTCAGAGAGTAAAAATCATTCGCCTTGACCGGGATTCAAACCCGGATCCCTCGATATCCAGCCGAGTGCTTTAACCAATTAGGATATCGAGGGATCCGGGTTCGAATCCCGGTCAAGGTGAATGATTTTTACTCTCTGAAATGGTTGCATTATAATGCACACATAGCGGGTGACTCCGTTAAAGTTACTGTTACAGTTTCTTGAAATTTATTAAAATCCACACAATTCTGGAGTTTTGGTACTAACAGCATGACAGTAAATTATTCATAGGAGTTTAAAATTAAAATTTTAAGATTGATTTTATTTAAAAAAAATGGTTTTTTATCAGAATTTTTGCACCTATAATCAATTATCCTTGGATGGTGTTGCCTGGGGAAAAGTGAGCAAAGGTGAAGTGATAAATGATAAGCCCTATTAAGTGGACCATAAGTTGGCAGTGAACCTGGAGAATGCTTATGAATGCTCAACAGGACAAGAGAAATTGAAAGATATTGGGGTGATATATAAAGGAGATGCGGAAATTATCAAATCCAATTTTGAAGGCAACATTCTGTGCAGGCATGCTCTAGGAAATGATATTTTAAACCTCCCTGATGGGTTTGTATTCACAAAATATGTAATCGATAGCTATTAAATCATTTAATTAATTGGTACATGTGATATGATAAAATTGGGGAGATCCTTGACTTATAAATTATGGTCGACAGGTGTGGGGATTCATGGATGTATGTGGAACAAAAAAATTATGAATGATGTTTAATGCTCACCTGCTGAGCTTTTTGGTTCTCTCAGGAAAGAGAAGAAATTAGGGTGAGGTGAAATTAAGGGAGGAAATGAAGACCTTGCGTTGACATTTTGCTTCTTTCTCTCTTCGTCAGTTACATGGAACTACCTCTTATCTTGGTTAAAGGTGAAGTTGAAATATGCATTATATTTTGCCCTGCAGTAAATTGCTACTTTTGAAATATTTTTCATGCTATGCAAAAATTAGAGATGAATTACCAATGCACAATCCTGCTGGATCTGGATATTGAACTTTTCTTCATTGTGGGAAGCTATTTTACTAACCACTGCAGCAATTGAATCCCCCCAAACATATGTCCCTTAATGCAAATATCATGGAAACTGGGTTAAACCAGCAAGCAGGTTGTTTTCATTGAAATCTTTAGGAAGTTTGCTTACAAAATCTCAAAATAATAAAGTCTCAATGATACGCACTTCAATATATGATTCATAGAAAAATTTTTTTTCAACTCTAAGTACAAGTGTTTGAACAGTGTTCTTATCCAGAAAGGAATTCATTATTCAGAGAGCTAAAAAACATGAATAGGAATGGCTGTGTGTTTAATTGCAAAACAATGGGAAAATGTGTTGTGTCATATACAAATTTTATATTATGCATTTTGATGATATACTATATATCCTCAGGTTGATGACGCAGACGTTGAGTAGGGATGTTAAGACAAGACTCGTAAAAACTCTGATATGGAGCATAGCTATGTAGGGCGCGGAAACGTGGTCACTGAAGCAGGAGGATAGACGTAGATTGGAGGTTTTTGAAATGTGGGTGTGGAGAAGAATGGCGAAGGCGAAATGGACCGAAAGGAAAACAAATGAGGAAGTACTGGAGATGGTGGGTGAGGAGAGGGGTTTGTTGAGAGAAATCCTATGGAGGCAGGAAAAATGGATGAAAGGCATGTTGAGTGGTAGTGGAATGTTGAAGAAAGTAATAGAGGGGATAATGTTAGGCAAATGAGGGAAGGGCAGGAACAGGATAGGGATGTTGGATGGGATGAAGGGAGGAAAGAAGTACACAGAGATGAAGAGGGACCTGATGTAGATTAGGTTGCTGGATTGGATTTTGTTTGGAGTTACAAAATTTTTATTTGATAGTTGTGTCCACCCAAAAACCTATATTAACCGGTAGATTACCAAATAATAATATCCTCAGGACTTACACTGTATGAAAGAGCAAGTGTTCATCTTATTCCAGAAAGTCAGTTGACATAGCAATATGAGTAGTTAATACACCTTAACTTATTTGACATGATTGAGAGATATAAGGATTGGGATTCCTACTTTCATTAGGTTTTCTGCCTGTAAAATTAATTACTCCCCTCTAAAAGGAGTTCTAGGTTTAGGTGTGGGATTAATTTAGTTGTGATTAATTTCAAGAAACTGCGGGAGATGCCGCAACAGTAACTTTTAACGGAGTCATCCGCTATGTGTGCATTATAATGCAACAATTTCAGAGAGTAAAAATCATTCGCCTTGATTTCAGAGTGTAAGAGGACGTCTCGGTAGCTTAATTGGTTAAAGCACTCGGCCGTATATCGAGGGATCCGGGTTCGAATCCCGGTCAAGGCGAATGATTTTTACTCTCTGAAATTGTTGCATTATTAGTTGTGATTAATAATTTGTAGTAGATGAGGTGGCATGTAATTTTTTATCTGCAAAGAGAGTAATCATATAACATTAGTACCACAAAAATTGTGACCATGGGATGGAGTAATGTATTTCAAAATAGGTGAATATCTGAAGCTTAAAAAATTGATTTTTTTGTGTGAATGTGTATTTACTTATATACTGTTTGCTATTTTGGGATTTCCTGAATTAACATTGGTGTGTGAAATCTAATTGTCATGTTGGATTTAGATTTGGATCTTACGGAGGGCAGTATAGGCTGTGCTATCATTGTATTGCTTTGTTGCTGCCGCTCATAACCTGTGTGTTCAATGGCATTTAAAAAACATGCAGACTAGGATTGTTCGGCCAGTGCCTATTGGTCCAGCTGGCTATTTTTTGGATATTTGTAGGTATTGAGAGTTAAGGAAGTGAATTTAATTCAAGCATTTGGATCATAAGAAAACTTAACACTGCTGCTTCCGTTGATTATGGGAAGTGATTGAAGAAATGGAAAGAGAATAATTGGTTTGGAAATTTCGTACCTAACGATCTCAGAGCGGTCAATAGTGTGAGAGAGTTTGTTACAACCTTGGGAATTACTCAATTTCTCCCAAAGATCAGACAAAAATTTGTTTGAAAAGTTGGGAATTGAATATGAGAATTTGAGATTCTTGATTAGAGCAATTTTCTTTTTAGACATTTAGGATCAGTTCATTTTTTGCCATGGACTTTGGGGCTGCACTGGAAGGCCTCCAAAAGGCTGCCCTTCCATGCAGTTATGCTGTACTATGTAAACTATACAGTATTAAACTGCAATTGGGCTGATTATGGTGATGCTGTAATAGGATCAGCAATGAGAGGAGATCCACCTAATCAGATTTGCAACATTTAGGAGAAAGAAAAAGACAGCATATTCATCAGGTAAAAGTCAGGATTGGGAATCCGTAGTTTGATTGACAGACCTTAATCCTCAGCTAAGCTCTTTTCCTTTGTTATATGCATGTCAATTTAAAGTTACTGACAACTAGTAGGTGTCTACAAGATGCATTCACAAATAAGCAAGGTAGCCCCTTGTGGATGAGGTGATTACATGAACTTCTATCATTAAAGTCACAGGTATCAGTCAGGAATTTTAAAAGGCTACTATTGCCTTGTCATATAGTATGTCTGTTATCAACAAGTCTGTTAAGGTCATGCAATTAGAGGATCTTTGAATGATTTCAAGAATTTTTCTATTTCATTGAAAATTTCAATTATTCCACTCCTTATTTGACTGATACAATATTTCATAATTACTTTGTTACATTGATAACAAGAATGTTAGGAAAAGAAAGGAAAATGTATTATTCATGCAATTTTTGGTGTGCAAATATAATAATGCATAATGTCCTTTGGTTGATGACAATGTTTAAACCATTTTTCCCATTTTTATGAAATACTACCATTACCAAAATGGTAATAATGAGTCATTAATTATCAATTCATTTTTAGATATTTGGGTTATCATTATGAATTGCTAAGCTAATGATAATAAATAATTAACCACTTGGCAATTGCCAACATTTACCAATGATGATTGGTGAATTGAGGTTTGATCTTCATAGAGCATACTTTCAATTGAATTTAACAAAACTGTGATTAGCTATTTTTTTCCTCAGCAAAAAGATCTTCATTAAATTCCTGATTATGGATTATCTTTCAATGCAATCAATTACTTTAATGCATGATAACTTACTCAAAAATTAGGCAATAGTTGTTAAGTACATCCTGTACATCTCTGTGTAATCATAGTATTTAACATTGTACAAAATGGCTTCATTTCTTCATTATAAAATTGATAGGCATAGGTGACTCAAGTAATAATGTCAATTTCTAGGTTGATTTGTTTCATAAAGATTGCATTTGGGCAGCATATGTGTTAACTGATTACATTACTTTTCCTGAGAGATTTGTAACATATTTCAAAATTAAATTAGTTCCAGGTGGACCACATTAGAGGTTCCAACTTATAAATTAATTATTCCATGCCTCTTGTCTGGAAAGACTACCCTAAAATTTTAATCTTTTTTTCCTGTTTACAACACATACTTTTTTTTTGAGAAAGGGTATCTCTTTGGATGTCCTTGCTTTAAGGATTCACTCATTATGTAAATCGTTGACTGAATATTTTAATTGTTTCTATTTTTTTTTGGATACGCGGACTGTTAACTGAATCCTTTTTGTTGAAACTACAGAGAAGTAGACTCAAAGTCTGTTTTGTTTTTTTGAGTGCATCTTTAACTGGAAGTTACTATGTTTGTATGATGGATGATCAATAAAGAGAGATAAAAAATTTTTGTGTAGTGTGCTGTGCAAAAATCTAATTTTTCATTTTATTAGTAGCAAAATATGTAATTGATATATGTTACATGTTTCACTGATTGAACTCCAGTATTGTGCCATTAGCAGCCATTGCAAATTGAAGCATGTTCATTTTGCCTACACCTACTTATGAAAATGAAATGTGGAAATGAAAAATGGTTTCCACGAAAGGAACACATTGGGTAATGGTGATGGGATCTGGATTTTATGGATGTGAAAGGATATTTTTCATCATCAGAAGCAGTCATAGGTGAGCTGAACATAGTTTAAGTTACAATGGCTTCCATTGGAGTTCAAATCAATGAAAATTGTACCTCATATCAATTACACATTAAGTGTACAACACAAAAAAAATAAAATTTTTGCACAATAAATTATGAGAAGAAAATGTTATCTCTATTTAACAGTCCTCATTTCTTATGAAACCTTAATGTGAAAGATATTATTAATCACGACGAAATAGATTTCAGAATACAGTATACATTTATACTAACTTCCTCTTCATTTAGCATCATTAATGATGGCTTGCAACTTCATGCTTTGAGTATGTGAAAGCTTGACTGAGTTTGAATGAGGTCATTTTGTGGGAATTTGAATATTTGCTATATTTTTGGGTGTTAGTGTTGACCACCTTCTCACCTTTCTCACGTGCACATTTGGAGTTTGTAGGTTTGATATCTCTTTCTCTCTATTTCATGGATGTTTTTTATACAGAGCCAGATGATGGGCACAGCGTCATGTCCTCTGCTCTGATTTAATGCTAATTTTTTAAAATCACTCCTCGTTAGACTCACCTTAATATCTGATGACTCCCAACTTGATCAATATAAAGGTAGGTTGAGAGAAGGCCATCAATTAAATCCCGGTGGATTCCATTGACTGGCATCACTCGAATTTGATACGGATTGCGGTGGTGCTCGTAATGAATTTGATAATATGGAACTGTTATCTAAACAATGTATTTGTTACTGAAAAACTGAAAACTGTATTTCCGCTTATAGTACTCGATACGTAAATTAAAATGATTAAATTCAGACAGGCATAATTGATTTGAATTGTTGCCGTGATTTACCACATGATGGGGTCTGTTGAACCATTTCATATGATCAATCACAAAAAGTCTTTATTTCACTCATAGTTGGGAATGTTGTTATAAGTTATTATTTCAAATGCTGGTGAACCTGTTCTCTCCCTGATTAACTTGAAAGGAACTTTTTATTTTTTTAAGAGGATGTAGTTGGTTCTTCAATCTTGGGATATTCATGAAGTCCACTGTTATATCATTGTGCATCTACAATGAAAACAACTTCTCAATCTGTTCACCTGGGGAGAAAAATCTGAATTGTAACATTTCCTATATCAGAAGAACATATTGACCTATTCACATTTTGGTACTTTCAGCCAATGTGGTTTTTGTATGTAGCCTTTCAGAGAGGAATGATTTGATATTTTTTTTTGATTTTCCCATTCACTATGGTTGACTACATTGACAGTGGTTTAACCTATCTTGAAATTAAGCATTGTAATTGTGCTCTTTGGACTTTGCTGAGATGATTATGAGAGAATCAAAACTATTCTTATGAGAGATTTTCAACCATACAAAAACCACTTTGCTCATAGGTTGGAGGAGACAAAAAAGTTTGTGAAGTCGTCCGCGTCCACAAATATGTTTCACATTACTCTTGATGCCATTTTAGAAAGGAGAAAGTGGACATCCATCATTTTTCATTTAAACATGAATAGACTATACCACACAAAAAAGAGGCATATTTTCCAACTTTTGCAAAGCTAATTAGTAAATCAGGTCTGCATTTTAAGTAACTTGAGGGAGCTGGAACTTAATATAAGCACAGTGAACCTTTTGGCTACATTCTTTGGCACATTAACTACATATATGGATTTTTGCTTTTGAAATGGCAAGCAGCATGTTACACTACATGAATATCGCATTCTCTTTTTTTTTTGGTTAGTACTTGTTCAATCAATTTTTTAAATCATTCTTCTCTTAATGAGTCAATCCCTTGTACAAACTTGACTCTTTTGTTTTTTGCTAGCCCTTATGTTTTCTTTTTTTTTGTAAAATATTCACATTTGCCACTGTGGCAGCATGCATTCATTCTTTCTGTGACCAAACGTGCAATCAAAATGGTGGAATCAATGGGCATGACCCAATTTCCCAAACTTTGGCTGTAACGCACTCCATATGACATAATAATCTCTCTTTGCAAAACTTACAAACTCAAAAGCACTGCCAAGTCGATTGCGTGTGAGCAATCCAACAGCCTCATCCAACCATTTTTTCACTTTTGTATGCTTTTTGCTGTCGCACGTAAAAAAATGGGACAGCCTGTTTTTTCTTTGGATGTCAGACTTAAATGTGTGGCAGTTGCATTTTTTTGCTGCTTTCTTGAGAGCGTGGCGTGACATGTAAAAATACTTTGGCATGCCTGTCGTGCCCCTCACACGAAATAAAAGATCCAATAAACAGCATTGAACAGCATGAACGACACAGGGAAAACTATCCTCGAGTACTTGTCTATCACATTAACATCCTTGATCTTGGGCATAGAGTTGCGCAATGCAGATGCCCCTTTCCGAAGCGTTTGCATCATCTTCGGCTGATGTCTTCCCCTGCACCCTACTCCACTGCTGATGCTCACGGACCGGCGGGACCCACCGAAACCGCCTCGGGTGGGGAAGGCATAGCCGCGGCTCATGCGGAAACTTGGGGGAAACTTCCCAGGGGGTTGCGAGAGGGAAGGATGTTGCTGATCACCCCCTCCCATGCTCCCCCCAGCCTCTGAGCTGCCCACGGATCTTGCGCTGCCACTGTTGTTTCGCCTCCTGTTCCGTATGCATGGGATTGGAGACATTCTCAGTTCCTGCAGTTCGATGATTTCTCCCTCGGCTCCACCACCCACGCCTACGCTGCCGACCATTGCGGGGATTCCACCCGGATGGCTCTCGGCTGTGACGCCGGAGGGTGGAAACCTGGCTTCCGCATTGGCCCTTCCGCCACCTGGGCCAGAGTTTCCGGGCTCCAACGTGTTGGCTTTCTTGGAAGAGGTTTTCTTTTTGGCGCGCGCACCCCAGTAGGTGTAGTTAACTGCAGCGTACTCGAGGAGAGCAGCAAATACAAACACGAAACACATTACGAGGTATATATCAATGGCCTTGACGTAGGAGATCCTGGGAAGGGATGATCGAACTCCTGTGCTGATTGTTGTCATTGTCAACACAGTGGTGATGCCTGAGTGAGACAGAGAGAGGGAGATTTTTTCATCGAATGATAACAAGTTTGTGCTTAATGATAACTATAGGCAAAATATGAATGGTATACTTAAACACTTTAGGCTTCAATTTGTGGAGGTTTTGAATATGTATTCAGATTAAAACTGACACAGCTGTTGTTCACAGAATTTGGGTGCAATGTATTTAATCTGTAACAGCATTATCAGATACAAGGACTGAACATGATGTTCATATATAATTATATATATATATGCACGGAAGTGTTAAATAAAAAACTTAAGACAGCAGAACACAACATGAGAACACATAAAAGGCACACTTTTATTCTTTATCACACGTTATTTCTTGATAATTTCAGCGGAATTGGACTCCGTCTTCCTCGGTAGATTAGTTAGAACTGAGTTGTTAGTTAGTTAGTTAGGACTGAGTCCTTACTAATCTTCCAAGGAAGACGGAGCTCAATTCCGTCAAAATTATCAAGAAATAATGTGTTAATGTTCCTTTTATGTGTTCTCATGTTGTGTGTTGCCGTCTAAGTTTTTTAATATATATATATATATATATATATATATATATATATATATATATATATATATATATATATATATATATATATATATATATATATATATATATATCTGAAAAGTTCCCAACTCAGAAAATTTCAGAAAAAATGTTTTGTATCTTTGTTAGGTTGGAAACTTTTTAGACCACCCTTGTATGTAAGTGTGCATGTGTGTGTATATATATAGATATATAAGTGGGTCCCGGTAGTCCAGGGGTAGAGCGTTGAACTACTGACTTGAGGGCCCAGGTTTGATTCCCGGGCAAGACACTCTGGGCACCTGCAGCTCCACCCAAGCGAAGTGATTTTTCGGGTACCAGAGATGGGAAACCATAACCGGCACAGGGAAAGGAACTGGCCCCCCTAACCTGATGTGTGAATTTCACATACCGTATAAGGCTTAGTACTGGGTGAACTCTACAATCACCTACCAAACTGTCCTTTGGGTTGATTACTGTGTTTATTATTTTATATGTTCATTAATTTTTTCATTATTCTCATATTCAAAATGTCGTGAATTAAATTGTGTATGAAAAAATGATGTGATATAGTAGCTGTATATGTATATAGACATAAAAATATCCTAAGCCAATGTAATCATAATGAAGAAAATACTCCTGTAATGATATTTTAGTTATCTTTCCCTCCCATTTACAGGGAGGGATTTGTGAGACCAATCCACACATGATAAGATGTGGACTTCTACCTATTCACTCCACTCCCTGCAAAATGCCACTTGAACTTGGCTATTGCCATGGTTCATAATTCTCCATGTCTTTTCTGTGCTCTAGATGGTTAAATTAATGAATCAAATTGGTCAAATGATGGTTAAATTGTTCTTATTGGAGCATTTCTTTGTTAAAATTAAATTGGCCTAGGATATATTTTTATCAAAATTACTAATGAGTCTAAGTAGAGAAAACAACCTCCCAAATAAGTTGAGGGGAAGATAATTTGGAGCAAGTGGAATATTTTCATTATTAAGTCAGCAAGATTACCAGCAATGAAATAAGCAAGAGGAATGAATAAGCAGAATAATAATGGCAAAGAAGGTTTCCTATCATAAGACACAAATGGCAAAGTGTATGAATAGAAGTTATTTGTTAAGAACCTACTTTTCAATGGATGTGAGATTTGGATGATGGGAGCTATAGAAAAATTAAGACAAGGCAATGGGCATATGATGCTACTGAAGAATGCTGAAAATGAAGTGGGTAGTGAAATTAACAAGTAAATAAGTACTTATAAGAGTGGGTGAAGAGAGGAACCCATGGAAGGCACTTACATGAAGGAAAGGAAACTTACTGATTAGACATATACTGATGCACAAATGGGCTGTGGAAGACCACACTGACAGGTATATATAGAGAAGGTGGTATAGAGGAAGGCCTAGGATGAACTACAAGAAGCAGGTAACGGAGAATGTTGGTTGAGGAGCGATGAGGGAATGAAGAGATTGGTAGATTGGAACAACTATCAGAATGGAGAAGTGCTACAAAGCAATCCTTGGATTCATCACGCATAATGATGGTAATTATTCAAGAATCTTTCATGCCATAAGCTATATTAAGTTTTCTTAATATGGAGCATATGCAAACGCCACTTAGGAATGTATTGGCATCCACTTTTAAGTTTTGTATGTATTAATTGGGGAGGAGAAAGATACTTTAACCTTATGACAGGGAACTGTGACTCTATATGAACATGACAGGTGTTAGTTCCAAATGTGGTTGCTCTGCCTACCTACAACTTTTGACACGAGCAAAATTACTAGCCACCACTGTATTAGGTTAAATATTCTATGACCACCAGAATTTTAATATAAGTTGGAAAAATTGAGGTTCTTTGAGAGTGCTTTTCTATATATTAATATTAATATAATTTTATTAATTTTTTGTAGCCACCCATGATTATATAATTAAGAGCGAAGAGCTTGAGAAATTAGGTGAGACTATTTGCAAAGAATCAAGAATATATGAGGGAAAATAGGACAAAATAGTGTCTGAAACAATAGCAATTTTTCACTTAGAAAAGTGTTCATTTCGACCTAGGTCTTGAAGTTACTTATCAGACGTCTTCATAGTCACCTGTTGATGCAGTGACTTCAAAAGCTTGGTTGAAATAAATACTTTTTTTCTAAGTGGAAAATTACCATTAATTCAGGTAGTACAAGGAAGTAAAACTGTTCAATTTGCTGATCAATAAAATTGAAGTCCAATGTTCCAAAGTCACTCCCATGGTCTTTGTGGCAACTAAGACACTTCAAATTAGGTCATTGTTGACTTCTATCAAGTGGATTGGAGCTCACAGTGCAGTGAATTCAAGAAACTAAGGGCCATGATTCCTTTGGCTAATCATTGCAAACAGCTTGTTGTGTGTATGAGTAATGAAAAAAGCCGCTTGGTCAATGGTTGATGCCAACTGACATAGGTTTTGGGATTTGCCACTGTCCATAATGTATAATTCTGAGTAGTTGTGCAGCAATTAAATCATTTGGGACACTCATTAAATATAATGCTGTCAATTCACATTTGCCTCTAGTGGGTGTGGTGACTTTGAATGGTAGTTGAAAACATTAAACCATTGATGGAACTTGACTTTTCTTGAGTTACGTAAGAAATAAGGTTAAAGAAAAGGAAAGTTAAGCAAAAGGAAAAAGAGCTCTAAATCAAGTTCCAACATTTGGTAATTGGAATGTGGAAAAAGGGACAAAATCATGCAATATTCTCTGTGGCTGACATGCTCCTTCTACTCTTCTCCTTAATTTCAATTGTTGTTTTAGTCAAATCTTAGCAATCTGAACTCCTTGAATGCAGATAGTTGATTGTGATAATTGGATAAACTGTAGGAAAGGAGTAGAGATTTGTTTCTATAGCAGACTCTTTAGTAAAAATGAATGTCACTCTGAGGTGTGACAGTATTTCTGTTGGGACCAAAATTTGGATTCATATCATTGATAAATTCACCCAAAACAACTGGTATATGTCAACAAGGATTTTATGTACATGTATGTAGTTTTCTGGAGACAGCTTCAGAAACCATAGGTACCCCTATCCTAAATGCATGATATCATAGTGAGCTGAAGGCCTATGTCCATTGTGAACATTTGCTTAACATAGCAGTTTCTCAATGATTAAAATAAAGTTTCATGTAGAATTCAAACATTATTTATATGGGATCTGATACAAATGTTATCAACAAGGAAATTTTCTTATTCCAGGAATTGAAATGGTGCAGTAAGAACCTTTGAATTGTGTAAATTTATTGTATGTACAATGCAAAATTAAGAAATAGTATTCAATGGTTTAAAATTTGATACATTTTAGCAATGAGGAATAATTTATCTCGTGGTGCCTGATTTGAAAAAAATATGAACTTACTCTGCAGTCTGATTGCTCGCTAAGCTTTGCATGATTCTTAGGAAAATTATTGTACAGGCGACTGATAAAATAAAACAACTTGGATCATACATACATGTATTGGAAGGATTTACTCAATAATAATTATTAACAATTGGATTATCTTAAAAATTTTCTTAAAAGCTAGTTACCTAAAGCCACTCTGGCGCTGGTGGCTTCATGGTTAATCCAGAAAGAGACCCATGACAACATTACGATGAGGATGGATGGCAGATAGGTTTGGAAGACAAAGTATCCAATATTTCTTTGAAGCTTGAAAGATAGGGACAACCGCTGATAGATTCCAGTTGCCAGTCGCTCCTGTGAGAAGTAAAAAAAAACCACATTTAGTATTGCTAACCGTCATGTCGTTCATCACATATATTTTTTATGATGGAAAAGTATAAACTGTTCACTGAAAATAATTCTCTTCAAATTTGAGAGAATACAATAATTTCCTTGTTTGAAAAATGACATCTAAATATACAAGCAAAAATGAATCAAGAAAAATTAAAATAGCTCTATTGTGGTATAGATTTAGCTACAAAAAACACCTATACTCTTCATTTTTCATGTTAATTTTCTTGAATTTATCTAAGTATTGGAATATTTTATTAAACTTTTTTCATATTCCAGGAAGCAATTTCATTCAGTGAATGGAACTATTAATTATATATTTAATGGGGAAATTATTGAGACTCATCCTTATTTCACTAAAAGATTTCTATTTTTGTTATATGTGTAACTTCTATAAGACCAAGAACATACAGAAAAATTATTCTGGCCAGAATCTAACCTCTTCATACACACTAAAGTGTTTTATTTAGGAGTATTGTGGATATATATTACAATGAAACAGCATACATTAAAGACATGAAAAGCATGCATACACATATACATATTGCAATTCTATACATATATTACATACATATTAGGAAAATATTTCTTAAAATTCTAGTTATTTTAAATGAAATCATAACATTGATTGAATTTTATGTTAATTTAAATTATATAAAATGTTGCTTTGTATTAAACCCCTACATAGCAGTTTAATCGATGAGATATGTCAATGCATTCTGTTTGTGCATTGGTAAATGTCTCATTATTGGAATTCTAGATAAACTTCGCCTTTTTTTATTGCTTAAAAAACACAAGGTGTGATAAAGTTTCCAGTCTGAATTAAGTTCATGGAAAACCATATTCAACTAGCAGAATTGGTAGTAAATATAAATTTCAAAAATGAAATAACCTTAATAAACTACTATTTTGGTCTTGCTTAAAGATATGTACTTGGAAAAATTCCTTCTAATTAACCAGAAACAATTTCAAGGTCATGGTTTTTAAATGCCCTTTTTTTACTACCAAGCAATAATTTGACCAAAATTGGCTTTAGTTTTGGTGGCCATAAAAGGTCAACTAAATCTGTTGAATTCTTGATCTTTCTGTTATCTTTTTTTATGCAGAGAGCATTTTACTGCAGGTCTTGATGAGATAGAGTTAAGGTTGTTTGTAAGCATCAATGTTGTTTATGTTGAAGCTGTGATGGTTGGGCACCATTGAATATAATTATCTAGAAACCTGTGCCTCTTTACTTACTAGGGGCATTCAAATGAAAACTGAACATCTGCCATAACACCCAGTCCATGCAATAGATGGCAACACTGTTGTTACGTATCGATACTGCCATCACTGTGGTAGGAGAACTGCATAATGACAACTCACAGGCACACGCAGTTGTTGGGTAATGTCCTTGTTAGTGAGGGTCATGAGGTTAATGCAAATGAGCATGGTTTTCATTTGACTGCTGCTCATATATTGAGTTTCAAATGCTCTCCCTGAATCTTAATTTATTCTTTGCCTTTGAATAATTAGCTCTGGTCATTTTTTATCCTGGAAGAGGGAAAGGACATGGTAAACTGGAATTTTTTTATGAGTTTTGATTAGGAAAAAACCTAGGTTTGAATTATGAATGGTTTCAAAAACCTGTTGGATGACTTTAATGCATTTTTTTCGCTCATCTAGAAAATGTTACATGCCCTTACATGCCCATTGGGGTGCTCATCTTAATGTCTGCTTATCTAAGTAGTGTTAGGACATTAGTGGTTCTTGTTATGTGTGTGAAATGACATTTTGATGACTTATTCAGCTCTCATTTATTGAAAATGTTCTCTTTTGTTGTAGTCAAAACAATTTTTATAATCCCTAGATGATAAAAATTGTTTTGACAGTGTTGTTTTACAGTTGTAAAATATAAGATAAAAAACCCCATGAGGATTAACCTTTCAACATTGAAAACTCAGTGATGCCAATCAAGTTAATTAATAGGTTAATATAAAACCATGCCAGTTAATTGTAGACTATGGAATCCACTTTAATACTTATATAACTTATTTAATTAGTATCACCTATTTCATCTGTGTAATATAAGCCCAATGAAAATATTACAAAAGTCTGTTTCTCATTTAAGATGTTAACCTGTTAAAGGCAGATGTTACATTTAATAATGAATCACAGCTTAGAAAAATAAGAATAACTTGAAGTTTTGTGAAATCCATTGGTGGAACAATTAAGTAAGGATAATACAGGGTATGAAAATTTAGATGGCTATCTGCTAGATTCACTGACTTACTAAACTGGTTAGCCCTTCTAATGAGAGAGGGTGAGGTAGAGTTAGGAATATGCTTAGTTGTGAATGTAAATACTTACTAAATCCTTATTTAATATCCTTTGCAACTGTGCTTGTATGAATTTGAGGTAGAGATGTTTTAAATGTCATTTTGAAGACATGGGCTCGATGGCACTTACTCAGATAATCAGGACTAACTTTTCCAATGGTGAAGCCCTTAAATGCCACTAAACATGTTCCCCAGCACTTAAAAAAAAATCTGCATGCTGATAGATTTCTTGAAAATATTTGCTAGACTTTAAATATGTTTTATCATGCGTATTTTAAATTAAGGATATGATTTGGGATAAGATAATACTTATAAAGATAGTGTAAGAACTTAAAAGAGTCAAAGAATGCATGGAATGATCTAAGTGTGCAAAATTTATGTACAGATTTCTATGACTGAATTGAACACTTCACTTAAGTTTAACTTTTCCTTTTGAAATCTTAAAATTTCTACATCGTGACAGTTATAATTTTTCATAGCTTATGGAGCATGTAAGTTCTCTCCCACAATCATTATGGAATGGTCAAAATCTGTGAATTTCTTTTCAATCATAGTGGTGAATATTTTTTGACACAGAATTGGGAATGAGATGCTTCAATTGCAGATCATATTGTAACTTAAATAAAGAATTCACAATATTAATGGAAATTGAACCTGTGACCTTTAGAAGTGTCTGTGGGTAAACATCAAGACAGTACCCACCAGGCCAACATGTTCAAATCACTGTTTGCCCTCAGTGCAAAATCCTTTTGTTAAAAAAAGTTACATTCTCTGTTGTCTACTGTGAGTTATATAACACTTGTAATACTATTGGAACATACCTACTCGTTATCTATCTGTGGGGACCTATTTCATCTAATGAAAACTGCAGAAATACTGATTTTGTGTTAATGAAGAGGTACTCTATAGGGCATGAAGCAAAATCAGCCTCCTAGGTACTTCATCAAAGGCTGATCTGTAAAGGCTACATGGTCTTAGAAATCATTGGATGTAAATATCATACCTTTTTTAAATGCATTGATTGCACTTTAACCTGATGGAATTGCAAGATAAAAAAAACAATTTTTATTAGTCTTCATTATTTGAATTGTCATTTATTTTTTGTTTTGGAAAATTAAGACAGACAATGTACAAACGAATCAGCTTGACATATCTATGATCATCCATTGATTTGCAAGTTGCATATTTCTGCACCTAAGTACTACATGTAATTGTTCAGAACAACAAATCTTCATCCTTGTGAAATAATGTCATTATTTTACATCCCTTTTAACAAAATTTGAAGTTTATATTAGCCCTTTGAAATCCTTCGTTTGAAGAAAAATAGTATTGGCTTATTTTTCCTAACATCTCATTGACTTAATTGGTCACTTAAAATACACAGAAGGATGCACAACACACATGAAACTATGAGGATAAAATATTGGAATGTTATGGTTGCAATTAAACTTTTACATGTTGCATTTTAAAATAATTGTGATGCATTCAAGATGAAAGCAAAATGAATGCAAAAAAAAGTTAAAAGTTGAATTGTGTAGATAGAACCTTTGAATTGAAAACCCAATAGGAGAAAGCACTTTTATTTCATTGCTGCAAACATTTCTTAGTATCACATTCCGTTTAATGTGTGCTGATGCAAATAAACTGGTATATATTTGTAAACAATCATCTTTCATGGACCAAGTGCATTTATTAAAAAAAATGCAAGTATTTTAGGAGATAAAAGTGCCTCCTTTTGAAGATATTACTGCGGAATTTATTACAAGTTTTGATTAATTTGTTTCATTCTGTTTGCATTAAAGTTTACCTTTCTGTCATTGGTCTCATAACCAATTATTGTGAATTGTGGCAGCTCGGCTTCTTCCACACCCATCACTGGGGTATCCTGCCAGTACATCACAACGTCTAGGACAGTGTAACCATCTGAAAAGGAAATTGTGAATTGTTTCATTAAAATAATATTATCAATCCATATGAGGGCCCGATACAGACTATGGGATATCCTCATGGGAACTATTTTCTGTTTTAATAAAGTTTAACATTAATAATATTTCTTCATCTTATACAATGCTTTTGAATTTCTGCTGTTCAAAATGCACAAAATTATAATTGATGGTTTTCGGCGTAACTTTGTGAAATCGATTCATATTGGAAATGAAAGAATGATAGCTTTGTGATTTCACAGAAAATTTATTACGATACGACAACCCAGGTTTCGACGTCCAACGTCATCTTTAGGTAACAACTCTACAGACATCCATCTCTACTACATTCAGGTAGGGGCGGGGAGGTGAGAAGGTGGGGGAGGGAAGTGAGAAATGAGTGGGGAGATCCCCTATGGGGAGCACTCCTCCTAATGGCAGAGGAAAGTGGGTGGGTTTTAAACGGTTCATAGACATACAGGTCCTGTATGCCAGACCTGAAAATGCAAAGCCCTTTACATATCTTTGAGGCCAAGGGAGAGTGTATTGTGGGGGGGAAATAGAGGGGTTTTTTTACCCTAATTTGCCCCGGTATCAATTAGTGGTAGGTTTAGGAGAGGGGAGTGGGAGGTGTACAAAAGGTCATTGACAATATTCTCTTTGGAGCGTACACTTTTTAAAATTTTAAACTGCTCTAAAGCATCTAGTCTGAGTCCCTTCCCTTCCACATGCAAGATTTCAAACTTAAAGTCACTGTTATTGTCATTTTCTAATAAATGGTTTGCAAAAATTGACGTTGATTTTTTGTTTTTCACGCAGGTCTGGTGCTCCTTCACCCTTTCTTGGAATTTTCACCCTATTTGTCCAACATACACTGCATCACACTCACATCTTAATTTATGCACTCCACTTTTTTCACTTTTTGGAATCATATCTTTTGTGTGGAAGAGTAGGTTCCTGAGTTTCGATTTATTATAGTAGGCTATTTTAAACTTATCTTTCGGCAGTTTTCTGCAAATTCTCATAGTAATGCGATCCAGATGTAGGATTCTATGCCATTTGGTGGTAGAGTCTTGTCGCAGTTGGGATTTATAAATGTCTCTGACTGTCAGTGGATTAAGTTTTTAAAAAATATAATTCATAAATGAGCTGTTCCTGATAACCATTGTTTCTAGCTATTGTTTTAATTGTAGCTAATTCTTTTTCGAAATTAGTTTGAGACATGGGAATGTACACTAACCTGTGAATCATTGAGTGAAAGGTGGATAACTTTTGAGAAAAACAGTGTCTTGAGTTAAAGTGAATCACTTGGTCAGCATAAGAATCTTTCCGCTCTCTGCGGATTCTAAATTTTTAGAATGTTTCAAATCTAACATAATTTCCATCTTTCTTTTCTATAGGTTTTGTGGATCCACTACTACTGATCCTTATGGATATTGTGTGTAGTAAATAACTTTTAGCTTATGCCTTAATTTTTATCCTTATTAACTGTTGGATGTTCAGTAATTTTTACTCTGAAGTTTCTATAGCTTCAGCCATACCATATTCTTTTCAATGTTAAAGATACCTACAAAATTTATAAAAAATAGCTGGGTAATTTTTTAAAAACTTATTTGACTGCAGAACTTTGGTCATGACACATGTGAGGGTATTTTTATATATTTCTATGTATGTATGTGTATATATGTATGTTTGTATGTACATATATACCCTCACATATGTCATGACCAAAGTTCTACAGTTATATATATACCATGTATGGTTAAGGTATATTTTATATATATATTTATACCATAAACACAGTATTCAACCCGAAGGTCGGTTATGTAGGTGACGGTAGAGTTCACCCAGTACAAAGCCTGACGGCATGTGAATATTCACACATCAGGGTAGGGAGGCCAGTTCCTTTCCCTGTGCCATTATGGTTTCCCAGGAAGATCTGGTACCCGAAAAATAGCTTGGGTGGAGCTGCAGGTGCCCAGAGTTCCTTGTTTTCAAAAATTAGTAATTGATTACCTAACTTTTACTATAGGTGAGGCTATGATGAGGCTATAGATTTTTTTGATATTATTAGAAGTGACTAAAACTTACATAATTAATTACTGTGGATACAGGGAAGGCAATAATTTAATTATGGCACACATTTTGAATATACTAAAACTTGGGTGTGGGCATAAATCTTTCTTAACTTATAAACAGCTTACCTTTGTAACATTACAGGATTGGAGTTATGTGAAAATGTTGTGGAGAATGTTTGTGGCTTTTTAAATTTTTTTATGATTATATAATAATAATTTATAAAAATTTTCCCTGACGAAATCAATTTTTCCATACTCTAAGGATACACTATCATGGGTAGACAATTCTTGTTGCATATACAGAGTCTGCCCCAAAAATAAGTTGAATAAATGCGGGAAAAAATTATTGGCAGATGGAATTACAGTTTACTAAAATTCTTCAAAATAGCACCATTGTGCAAATCAATGCCAGCGCCTCTGCCAGTCGTGATAAGCTTCCTGGATGGCCTCGTTCAGGCACCTCGTCACGGCCTCTTTATCGGACCTTATTCAGATTTCCAAACTGATTGCCTTTCCAGCTCTTTTTTATTCTTGAGGACAAAAAGAAGTTCGGCGATGCCACACCAGGATTAAAGGTCACTTTCACAGCGGTCAAAGAGATCACGCTAACATCCTTCTGATCTGCCGTCAGGATCTTGGGGACCATCTTGGTACACCTTTCTCATGGCTAAATATTATGTAAGAATGCGAAGCACTGTAGTTTTCGGAATATTGCACTCTTCTGCTAACATTATGACACTCGGGCGTTGATCAGAATTGTGCATGTATCTCAAATTTGTCCACATTTTCATCGCACTGTGTGGTTGACGGTCCTCCTCCATTAAATGAGTAGGCCGGACTTGAGCCATGACCGAACGGACGACAGACCGGTCCCTTCGCATGCCACCGGTTTTTGAACCCATGTCCTCTTCCGCCCTATACGTCATTCTAGACCTCGACAGTATCAAATGGCCGCGTCCTCTTTTATAGCATGAAATCACCTTCCCGAATGGATCTCCACCTTTTAAACGTTTTTTTCCCTCACAGAGGGCGGGTGCCTAGCCTAAATTAAGGTTCGCCCTCCCCCTTCAAGAGCCCCCACAACGTTATAGATTTCCTTTGATCACGCCTTCGTTGTTCTTCTCGGGAACGGGCCCCGAGATTGCCAAGGAGTGTCCATTAAACGGATATTTATTATTAGCACGTCTTCAATCGCATTCGGTTTGCGGCATGCTCTGTGGCGCGGTGTACAGGACCTAGGAGAATAAAAGGGAGCCAAGGGAACGTGGTACTTGGTCATCCGACACGACATGGCGCCCTCGTCGTGTGTCATAATATCACGTTTCCTTGTGCAAGGTTTTTTTCCTTACCGCTCTTATCCTCAGGAAGTTGCATCCTACACCATTGGATTCGTTCTCGGGTTTTTTTCCCCTTTTAATTTTCTCCAAATCCCATGTCCATTCCCCCTGGTAGTATTCGCACCACCGAACCTCAATTTGAAAAGCGGGGAAAATTGATAATCTACCGAAAAAATAATGGATTCATTATGTTTTGGACCTGTCAAAATCAGTTTGTCCTTTGTCTCGGAAAGACTTATCAAGATTTAATTTCTTCATGGGACTTTTTGTTACGATTTTTTGACTAAACGTACTCATTAAAAGTAGTATTGTATTATGGTTTTAAATTAAACCCTCCACAATTTTGAGAAAGGGGAAAACAAAAAGGAACGGTTAAATAGGCGGGGGAACACTAGAGCAGGTGAAACAATCTACCTATCCCGGAAGTATTTTGGACAAAAATGGTAAAAATAGTATGGTCACAAGGAGAAAGAGATTGCCTTGGGCCAAAGAGCTTACACAAGGAGGAGGAAATTGATGACAGGGACGTTGGTTGGGTAAGGAGTTTAGATATTGATCGTTAAATCATTGATATGTGGTGTAGTTATTTACCGCGTGAAAACATGGTATTTGAAGCATGATTATAGACATAAATCAGAGGCTGTTCAGATGCGAGTGTGGAGAAGGACGGAAAAAGTGAAGTGGGCAGAAAGGAAAAGAAATAAGGAAGTGATGGGCATGGTGGGGTAGGACAGAGAATTGTTTGGATAAATTCTAATGAGGTCAGGAAAGTGGGTACAAAGCGTTTTGACTGGTGATGGAATGTTGAACACAATTATTGTTGATAGGATAATGACGGGAAAACGAGGAAGGGGTAGGAATAGGTTAGGGGTGTTGGGCGGAATGAAGGAAAGTAGGGAGCATACGGAATTGAAGGGGGGCTTATTGTATGTGGGGTCTTGTTTCGTTCGTAGATCGGGGCTCTTGGTTGTATAAAGCTCTCAGATTTCAGTGTAAATTACGTTTCCTCGATAGCTCAAGTGGCAAGTCGAAAGATCCGGTGTTCAAATTCCGGTCAAGGAAATATTTTTACACCTGTGATCTGCTCGATTCCGCCTTCCCCACATCTCTTGTGTTCGTCTTTTATATGTGTTCGTGTTTATATGTGTATATATATAAACCATAAACATAGTAATCAACCCGAAGGTCCGTTTAGTAGGTGATGGTAGAGCTCACTCATGTACCAAGCCTGACAGCGTGTGAATATTCATACGACAGGGTAGGGGGGCCAGTTCCTTTCCCTGTGCCGGTTATGGTTTCCCAGGAAGATCTGGTACCCGAAAAATCAACTAGCTTGGGTGGAGCTGCAGGTGCCCAGAGTGCCTTGCCCGGGAATCGAACCTCCCTCGGATCAGTAGTCCAACGCTCCACCCACTGGACCACCGCGACCCGCACATATATATATTATCTTTGTAATGGAACGCACACACGTTATTCTTTTATATGTGTTCCTATCCCTTTTCCTTATAACTATATTCAGGTGAATGAATATGTGTTTACTTTTTGGCGGGTGGGTGCTCGTGTTTGAATATATAAATGGATAGATGGGAAGTGCATAGAGGTGGCTTGAATCTCAGACACTCGTTTTATGCATATTCGAATGTTTCGTTTAAATACTAATACTTAGTTGTGGATTTTCCTTAGTTAGGATGAAGGGTACCCATTTCCTATGACGGCGCAGTTTCCTTCGAATAGTTTGGAATGCGTTTCAGCGCCGACGTCTATATTGCCAACGAATTCCTTTTTTGTTCGTATATGCGTCACATACGTCCGGGTTTTCCATTTTTCTTTTGATTTCAATAAATGGCATTCAAAATTAGATACAATAGATAATGATATCAAAGGGATTAGAAAAGATAGTGTCATCGGCCACCTACAACCGGGGAAAAGGAGTTTAAGTGACTCTTAACTCGTCCAAAAGTTACTTCTGATCGGGACCTGGCAAGGGCGTCCTCAGCCTTTGTCAAGCGCTAGCTGTGTTCTCCACCGTTAAGTGAAAATAAACAGGGATTTTAATCCATTGTGTGTTGAAGCCTTGTTTGTTCCTCTGGAAGTGTTCGTCTTGATCTTCACGCGCCGCGGGATTTTGAAGTGTCTTTTATTCGACCGCCTGACTGGGAAAATGATCCCAAAAACATACAAACTGATGTGAACCGCAATATTATTCATTAAAAAAATTAATTTTTGAAGGATTCAACATTCTTTCAACTACACTTTTGTCCTGTTACAAGTATTCACTTTTTTCAGCGCGCTTTTAGTGTTCTTGTGCTCTAAAAGAAGTTCATCCGTTATCACAGATATCGTATTTTTTTAATTTCACCAAAACTGGCATCTAGGTAGTTAAAAATATTGTCTGCCGTATAGAATATAACTTTCTAGTTTTTAAAAAAATATTTGCACATAAAGGTAATATGAATGGAATTTTTAGAGAGCATCATTTAAGAATAAAAATATATCCATCCAATAAAAATGTAATACTTTCGGAGAGCATAGTTACAAGCATTAGGATTGGAAATATGTAAAACTAGTGAGAGGTCGTGGGTTCAATTTCTGAAAAAAGCGCAAGTATTATCATGATTGTTACACATTACGTTAGTTTCAGATTAGTGGCGATGATATAGTTATAAGACCTGACAGGCTTGTTTATACGAGGTTAAGTCAATGGATAAGTCTCAAACGCCAGCTTAACAAATGCAGGAGTTGTTGCAAACACTTAATTGTAAACGCTCGTAAGTTTTCTCATATGATATCGAAGTCGTGTTACAACTATGAGGACGGTTGCCTATATGTTATCATTTTCCACATTCTTCATCGACGTAACACTTCATCAATGTCAATAACTGACGGAATTCATTGTCAACAACATGGTAAAGAGAAAAACAACACCTAAGGATGCTCCACATCTAAATTTACCATTAACATGAAGCTATTATACATTTTCAGTTGGATATGTAACCTGAATGCCAGATATTATTATGGTCCTAAAATTTAACAATAGATTATAAGCTAGATGCCATACCACCAAGATAAAATAACAGAAAAAACTACCGTCACCGACAGAAAGTTTTCATGTGTCAAGAACTGTCCTCGAAGGATACACCTGTACCAAACCTTAGCACCACGATATTTTTACGTCTAAATGACACCTAGCAAACCGGCGCTAGGGTGCGTGGCACCGGGTAATTCAACTTACTTAGATGCAATAATAATGCATGTACTTACAGATGTTACGATTTTGTTGTTTGAATTATTTTGCATATACGTTATTCCGTTTATTTAAATTAAAATGGTAAATATTTTGTATATTGTGATAAAATATAGAAAAAAAGATCTATTGATGCCACATGCCTAGTGTTTAATTGATGCTGTTACACACCTTTGCGATGGTTTACTTGGTACCATGAAGGTGTGGAAGAGGATGAGGAAGTTTGAACGGAAAGATGGGAGGTAGAGGGTACGTGGATTTGATGAAAATGTTTATTGTAACGCATGACATCAGATTGTGTTACGTTAAGCAGTGAACCAGTGGTTAGTCCGTATGTCCATCCAAAACCTAACTTAAACGGTAGACTAACTTAAAAAAAGAAATATCCAGCAACAAATTTGGTTACAAATGAACGTTTTAAATGTAAAAAATACACGGGGTGTGCCAGTAAATTTGGGGGCGGATCCTCGCGTTCTCAGGTCTGTGTCCAGGACATGCGTGGGAACAGATTGACAGATTGAGTGGGGAGGGGGGGTCGGGAGCAGATGATTATATTTGGCTATAATTTGTGCAGGATGGAAGTATTCGTGTGAATTTTGCACTCACAGCTCTCGATCTCGACGGTGCAGTTCTGCGAATCAAGCGGGTAGTAGTGGAGGTCCATCATGCAGGCCAGAGTCGTCGTGAAACGCATTCCGTAGGTGATGCTGCCATCTCCGTTGAGCCTCACCAATTTGTTTCTCTCCGTCACGTCGTGGAGGAAACTGCGATGGAAGAGAAGAGAATTAGAAATCGAAATTGTTGTTGTTTGTCATTGTGAGAGATGAGGTACATCTGAGAGAATTTACGCCATTAAGGAATAGGTCGGTAATTCGGTTGGGGTAGAAGGGGTTCAGGAAATTGAGGAAGGAACGATGGGGAGAGAAACCCGGCGTCGGCATCAGTCAACTTTGCTACTGAAAGGTGCCTAGGGATCACAAAATTTAGCATCTTACCGGACGGATGACGCACACCATTTTAAGTGCGCTCCCAATTTAGCACACAAGTAGGGATCTTGGTGGCAGAGCACCAACCTGTTTCCCCGCGAATTAGTTGCTAAGATACATTTCCGAGGCTTGGTAACGGGGTAGGATTTTCGCAACTACTGCAAAACTGTTAATGTCATAGGGAAGCAACAACCAGGGTTTGAAGTCATTAAACCAGTAGCTTACCTAGGGTGGCATTGTTTGGAGGGAAAGAGGGGTCAAAATGATTTTTATGCAACCCACGAAACGGACAAATATTAATCATTTGAACAGAAAGAACTCAAGCGAATTCTAGCAAAAAAAATACTTGCTCTAGTTACTCGATTAAGATTTAAATTAAAAACAGTAAGACCCGGTTTTATAATGTCACATTAAATCCAATCGTTTTTGATGTGAACTTTACCTTGAGGTTGAAATTACCGATAAATTCGATTATATAAACAAATAAGATTGCTTATTATTGAATTTGAACATACTATCCGTAGTGACATCATCTATCATTTATCTAGCCGTTTATCGGTCGGTTTTGAACTTAATTAAAGGTTATCAAACTGAGTTTTACGGAGGTTTATCCTCAATTTAGCGATATATCATAAAACCTTGTCTTATTCCTGCACATAAAAGTATGCATACTAAATGATTTAGAAGTACAAAAACATGTTTAGGGATATTTATTAGGTAAAGGTTCAGATTCATAAATGGTAACCTTTAACAGTGCATAATACCTGAGTACAGGTATCATGTACTGTATGTACCTGTATATAGGATAGTGTTGTATAATATTTACTGTAGTTACTTTATAATTTTACACCCTAGATACCTCGTAAGGAGTGAATCAGCATTAGAGTTAAATGGTCAGTTTTTGTAACAAAATCATAATTTACTGTATATTTTGCAGTGTGACGGGATGGTCATGGAAGGGCAGTATAATATAATTTTTGTGGAAGAAGGAGCACTGAATGGGGAGAGAAACATATTAAAAGTAAGAGAGGGACAAAGTGGATGGCAGGGTTTGATGACTGTAAAAGGGAAGAGGCCAATGGAGAGCAAAACTGGTGTAAGACGATTTCTGATTAGACCAAGTGGATTGGAAGAAAATTTAATTGCGATGTATTGACGTTTTTTATTTTTTATTTAATTGCGAAGGATGAATTGTCTCGCATAAAGCTTACATACTCTGCGTTAAAAGGTAATGTTTCTAGAGTCCTAGTTATTGATTTTAACACGATTACTAAGCAGGGATAAAAACCCTTTTTATAAAAGTGAAGAAATCTTAGAAATTTTCTCTGAACTTGAAAAACGTGTTCTTGAAAAGTGTACTTTTAAATTGTGGGGGACTCCAAATGAATGAAGCATTTTCAAGTCTACTGCATACTATTGCGTCATTAGGGTAAAGTAAAATTAGGTTATGAAGTCCTCATTAGGCACCATCTTGAGTGTAATTTGACTAAAGAACTCTATTTAAATTTGTGCAGTTTGGGGGAATTTGTTAAATTAGATAGTCAATTTTTGTTAAATGCAAACCCCCAACGTATTCATTGAATTTGGTTGCCATAAAAAAGGGTCTCGTTTTTGATAAAATACAATATCGTTTTAATTTTTTGGAGTATTTTAGACGCCTGAAAAAATAACAATATATGTGGAGAATAAAATTAAATGGAACTTTTAAAGTGATATGCAATTGATTTTTGAGACAGCAAGTAAATAGAATACGTGCATGAAGTAAAATAGAAATAAAATACTCATCATCCACTCTGCTATCTTATACAAAAAAGGGAGTAATTACTTGCACTTTGGATAATTTGGAAAATGCACACATTATATTTAAATCATATTGAATACAATTTTTTATTTTGTATACCCTTGCTACAGTTCCTCTGATTTTTTTACCACGCTTCCTTTTTGAGACTGGTTACGTAACACCTCCCTAAATTGTGAGAAATATCCTTGCCGGCGAGGTAACATAAGCATTTATCACATATAAAGTATTCCGTGAATGACTATGCCACTGAGGGAATTCAATTCATATTTCTAGAACGTGCGCTTTAGATATTGATTTTGTATGACCTTATTCTTCATGAATGCATTTCAGAATGAGATTATTTGGGAAAAATATCTTGGTCGAGCTGCATTATTTAGGCACTCAGCAATTAATTCGCGTAAAATATTTTCTTTGTATTCCAAAAGTAACAATTAGGACTACATGTACCTTTTTGGAAACACAAACCCTTTCGCTCTTGTCTTGTCCTATCTAATTTAAGTCAAGGAGACTGCTGAGAATTCAAATAAAATTTCAAAAGAAAATTTATGTAAGGTTGAGAAGAGGGTTGGCACATTTCATATAAGGAAATCTAATTTGAGGAACATTCGACGAATTGAATTATCATTGCCATTATTATCTGGCTTCAGAAAATATGAGAAATTTCTCGGAGGAATTTTTTTCACGGAAATATCGTGAACATGTCTGTAAAATTTAGGGTTACATGGAAATATGTGAAAGGAAAATTTTTTGCCGAAGTTTAAGTAACAATTATCCAGATTTCCTCCAATAAGATCGCTGTTTGTAGTTTGTTTCGGTTCTATCGCATTTTTTCTTCCCGTTCAACAGCAATATATTTATTTGTTAGATTTTTCATTTGTTCTAGAAAAAAAACATGGATTAATCTGGTTCATGAGATCTCGGACGAGTTTATTGGAAGAATATTTAAGTCAATTTACAATGTTATCGGTTAAAAAAATAAGCTTTATCACAGTAAATTTTATGTTTTAAGATTCTTTTTATTATAGTGCTTCAGGTTTCCAAAAATACTTCCAGTTTTACATAAAAATGGTAAAAAATAGCCAAACTTTCAAATTTTTAGGGTTATAACTACAAGACAAATCTGTAGGTTTTGTCAGAAGAATGAAATACCATGTAGTGTCCTTATTAAAACAGGAATTAAACTAAAATTTCTAAATATTGTGCTATTGCCAGTCTCAAAAATTGAAAATACATTTATATGGTTGCGAATTGATTTTTCGCCGGTGCATTCTAGTGGGGTAGATTTTCTTGGCTGTCTGTCTTGTAATATAGGTACTCTTTATAATAGTCATATTTACGAACACTCACTAATAAGAGTTGTGATGCAAGGAAAATCGTTTAACGTATGAGATATGCATTTATGATATTTATGAGAAACGCATTTATATAATTGAGATACACGTAATTAGTGTTCTGCTGTTTTATCAAGGTTGAAGGATGCCCTCTGTGACTGTGACTATGATATGACTGTGTGGTTAAATAACGCGCGAAGAATAAACATCGCCGAAATGGTTTCCCGTAAAACTAATATTTGCTACATCATGATCTCTTTGCAGGTCCAAGTTCTGTATGAAGGGAATTTAAAAAAAAATCGTAAATTTTTTCCTAGTTTGGTCAGTATTAATTCTCATTGAAAAAAAATCAACCAAAAGGGCATTCAATACATAATAAAATAAAGAAGTGCCGTAACCTTCATCCTGGACTACAACGTTGACGAGGTGATTGGGCTTGTGAGTTCTGATGACCCATAGAACTGTGTTGAAAGGGACAATGATATTTGATCCTGGTAGAGTCACTCATGCCAAATAGGTCGAAGGGTAGGAGTCAGGAGAAAGGTAGTCCTCGCGGCTTTCTCAGTGAGGCGGCTTTGCGAAGGCGTCTGACCGCAGTGGGGTGGCCTTTTGAGTGATGATGTCACGTTAAAAACACTATCGAGGAAGGCAAAGGGAAACCACCTCAATTAATTATCTAAAAAAAACAATGAAGGACAGGGAATATTGGCAATGATGGATGGATCTAACTACGAGTCTTTGCAACTATAAGACTCGGTCTGCTGGGTCGTGTTTCGTGGCCGACAGCGGAAGAGGCAAGGTTTTACGTCATCACACGAAATCTTTATAAGGGAAAGCGACAGCAGTAGCATATAAGAAGGCAGCAGAAGAGGACTGACAAGATTAGAAAAGGGACTTGTAATGCAAGCATGATGTTGAAAATAAGGACATTAGAAAATATAAAATGATATATGGATATAGGCGAATTAGATATTTTAGAGCTGTGCCAGCTGAGATGGAGCAAGACATAACTAGATACCAAGAATTGCTGACGAAATAGTAGTAATATGCAGTGTAGAGATAGAGGATCAGCGAGGGGTTGCAATAGTATTGAACAAAACCATAGGGTAATGAATATAGAGCAAGCGAGTGGTAAAATATTACGAGTAGAAGTAAAAGCTGAAGAACGAACTTGGCCATCGTTCGGGTTAACATGCAACCAAGCAGTTATAGAAATGAACAAGTGGAAAGGGTACGCGAGTATGCCCAATTAAGAGGGCATAATTACGATATTTCTGGGTTTGGAAACAAGAAATGACTGCGGGTAGAAAGCGACAGAGTTCTACGAATTAATCATAACAAAAACTTAGTTTGAGTACCGCAGAAAATGAAGGTTCACATAAAAAATACCCAAGAATTCAGGAAGATATCAAGTGGAATATATCATTATTAGGCGAGTATTTATGAATAGCGTGGTAAATTTTCAGTTTTCCTGGGATTAAAATTCAAATCTTCTCAAATTTGTTTCAGCCATTGGTTTATAGTCAAAAGTATTGTATTCCTATATAATTATCAGTCGTTAAAATAATTTCTACCGTTATTCGGCTAGTATAGTATGCTATACCATACTAGTATAGTATGCTATCTTCTATTACATTGTTCTGTATGGAATGTTAATGATATTCGTGAAATTGACAGAAAACAGATAACTGTTAATTAAAAAAATATTTGATGTTGATTTTTCGTTCATAATTGTTGATTCAATTGATATTTGTATTTATTTAAACTTATTTCAAATGCTTATATCACTTCACAAGTGAAAATGTAATACTACACCATTATCCCTACCGATACAAGTATTTCAGCACTTTTCCATAGTACCAAATAAATTCAATAAATCCACCAACATAAGTTGCTAACAGAAGCTAACTTAATCCATAATTTGAAGCATATAAATTCATTAGAGAACTTTCGTTAATGAAATTCTATGCCCTCTTGGATCGTTTAATTGAACGATAGTCAATTATCGGAGTAAAATTCATCTATCCTCGATGGAATTCGATTCTGCGTCCTATGTAATGGGGAAGTTAAGGCTATTTGTTCAGTGGAGTTCAACTCGATTGCTGCAAACTTCTAATTTATTGCATGTTGTAACTTAATAATCGAAAGTTTTTCGGGATGGAGAATTATTTACACAATTGTAATTGTACAGTTGTATTTATTTTGTGGCGTCTAAAAAATCTATTCTGAATTATCTGGATTTCTTGATTTTTGCTTGATAATCCCGCTTAGATAGGTTGTAGTTTCATCGTATCATTATTTTCCAATGCACCGCCAAGATCAAACCCTCGATTAACCCACCACTACATCGATGCTGAATTTGAAAACATTATCCTAAAATATAGGGGAATATAAATACATGCATGACTCGCGGGTTGCCTAAATTCAAGGCACGCTTCCATAGCAAGCTGCCTGAAGCTGCTACGGGTTGTCACCTTGCCTTGCTTCCTCCCAGTTCTTATTGACCTTAGTCATTGAATTGATTCTTGTTTCATTAAGTAAACGAAGGGCCTGAAGGGTTAAATTTCCTTTTCCACGCATGTATTGGTACGTGATCTTCCATTATTGATGGCATAATATATAAAGGTTAGGTTCGCTGATGACCAAGCATTAGTTGCTCAGTCAGCCAAGGGGTTGCAAGCATCGCTGAGTGAATTGGAGGCTCAGTGCGATAGATATGGGATGAGAATCAATATTAATAAAACGAAGGTTATGCGATTTTTCAGAAAGAAAAAGGCTAAGCTAAACATTAAACTAGGAGGGGAAAAACTAGAGGAGGTAAAACAGTTTACGTATCTCGGAAGTGTTTTGGACCAACACGGTCAAAGTAGTAGGCACGTAAGGAAAAGAATTGCGCTAAGCAAGGAGGTTTTCTCAAGGAGGAGGGAGTTGATGACGGGGACGTTGAGTAGGGATGTTAAGACAAGACTCCTAAAAACTCTGATATGGAGCGTAGCTATGTACGGCGCGGAAACGTGGTCACTGAAGCAGAGGATAGACGTAGATTGGAGGATTTTTAAATGTGGGTGTGGAGAAGAATGGAGAAGGTGAAATGGACCGAAAGGAAAACAAATGAAGTACTAAGTATGGTGGGCGAGGAGAAGGATATGTTGGGAGAAATCCTATGGAGGCAGGAAAAATGGATGAAAGGCGTATTGAGCGGTAGTCTAATGTTGAAGAAAGTAATAGAGGGGAGAATGTTGGGCAAACGAGGAAAGGGCAGGAACAGGACAGGTATATCCCATGGGATGAAGGGGGGAAGGAAGTAGACAGAGATGAAGAGGGGCCTGATGTAGAGTAGGTTGCTGGATTGGGTTTTGTTTGGAGGCACAGAATGTTTATTTATTAGTTGTGTCCATCCAAAAACCTACCTTAACCGGTAGATCACCTAATAATAATAATATAGAATGGGGAAGGTATATCACATTAAAAATCACTAGTAGGTTACAGGATAACAACCACTCACCTGTTTTTGTCGTTGGCGAAAAATGTGTCGGGAACCCAAATTTTCTCGGCGAAATCTCCGGAGAGGGTCAGGATTTCTTCCTCATTACTGAAAGCTAACCGCTCGTCCTTCCAGTACTGATTCAGGTACATGGTAATTGTGTAGTCCTAATCGGTAAAGGAGAAAGAAACACGTTAGAATATGTAGGAGGTTAACTTTGATATCCAGTGTTTAACCAAACACTATTAACAAGAACATGTCCGTGTGTCTATGTCCAGTCCGAAATGCCTGTGTCTGCACTCACTATGCTCATTCTGGAGCAATGAAGAACATTTTACGCAAAATCATTTTTAATTTAATGATCCGATACAAACAACTTTTTTGATAATTCTTGATGGAAAAGAAAAAAAGGGCCAAATAATTGAAATTTTACAATTTACCAGTCAAATTTTCAATTGTTTTCGTAGTCTTTAATTTGTGGAAAATTTGCGGTAACTTTGTGTGTAATTGAAACGTAGAGAAACACTTATAATTTTTGCTAGTAAATTATTTTCACGCTTCGGCTTCCGAACTCATTGAATTATCTTTACCTTTAGATCACATAGATGATTAAAATCTGGATCTTGAAAATAAAATATCGGTGACAGTTATAAGTCATTTCAACCTGTTTTCCATCTTTTTTGGACTCGAAATAGACAAAGGGAAACACAAGCAAACAAATGCGCACACACTTTTATACGAGTTGAATAATATTTTGATACCATCTCGAAAATATTTGAAATTTCAATATTTTCGATATCAATTTGAAATAATCGATTGGAACATCAAAATCAAAATCCAAAAAAAATTAAATATGGATACGTCTCATTCAGTGTTGACTATTTTTTTCATTACTGTTTCATTGTGATTTTTTATCCTAGTTTCTCAATTAATGAATAAGGACTGTACAGATAGCGGTGTATGAATAACATTTGATCACAAAATTTGCATTAATGCTTCTAGAACGAAAAGCGAGAGCGAACAATGTTGACAAAAACAATGTGGAATAAATGTGCGTGATTATTTTTCCCGAATTTTGCCGACATACGAACAGCCGATTATGATTGACCAAGCGCAAGTAAAATGAAACATGAGATAGGCTAGATAATTAAATTAGATTCGTAGCTATGCCGAAAGGAATCTATGCCGAAATACAGGAACACACATCTACACCGAAAGGAATCAAAATTCAACTATAACTTCAACACTTTATTACACCATCAAATAAAATGATAATATGCATGATTACAGGATGAAAACAGATTAGTACAAATCCAGAAGCATATAAATAAGACCACTAAACAATTATGACCACATTAGTGAAACTCACGCGGATAATCGTGATGAATTCAAAATCCGACCTTGAAGAAAAATGAATGGGAGACCTCTTACCGGCGCGACGGTGTGAGGCAAATACAATGAATGCCTGACCCTGGCCTTAAAACCGAAAGCGGATGGAAGATCGAACAAGGCCGAAACCCGAGTGCAGTTGTAGTCGGTTGGGTGGGGGAGGGGAGAAGGGATTATTCCGGGAGTACGTCAGAGCACGAGACAAGTCGAAAAGGCCCTAAACAGAATGACGACTTTGTTCCTGAAATTTCCCGCGATTACCAGCTGCTGGAGACAGGGATTGTGATGCAACCACACCATTCTCGGAGAAATTGAGTCGGTACACGGGAAAATTTCCTCTCTCTGCCCGTTGTTCCGTGGCAATCAAGTGTGTGTGTGTGTGTGTATTTGTGTGCGCGCGTGTGTATATCGAGCCAGATGACAGGCTTCGCAAGAAAGGGATATGTTTAGGTGGGCTGTTTGAAATAGCGGCGGTCTTGTGGAGAGGGGAGAAGGGTGGGAGATTGATTGATTATGACCGTAATTAGCGCAACGCCTGGCCCAGAGAGAGATCATTGTGCAGGAGTGACATCTCCCGAATTGCAATGAAAAATGTAATGTAGAATTCAAAACTTCTGTTATATTTAACCTCTGATTATTTTTTTTACACTTTTCACAGGTTGAGAAATCAGTTTGTTAATCAATTTGCGAAGAAAGTGGTTTCAATAATAATTCAAAGAAGAATTTAATAGATTTCTTACATTTTCTTTCCTCGCTATGAATAATGTTGACCCTATGAAGGTATTTGGTTCAATGTTTCTGAAGTTTTAACTGGAGAAGGGTTGGAGTATGAGAAATTAAGATAATATATATAATACGCACAATGCATTTATTATTAATTCTTACCTCTTCTTAAGTATGTTGAAAGAGATTATGTCTTGATCACATTCATTTCTCAAACTGCAGCCCACGATTTGGAGAAGGGTATAACTCTTGCTATTTAAAGAATTTTGCACGTGGGTTTTGTTTTGACAACTGCAGCGAGGTTTTTTTGAGGGAAAAATTTAGATAGCATGTTAACTTATTAGACATTTTATAATTAACAATCTGCGTTATGTGTATCTATATGATTTTCTGAATCTTTTTTTGCTTATTCAATAGAATGGAGTACATGTATGCCAATTCTCAAACTTCAGAACATTTAAAAAATGTGATCCATTAGCAATCCGTTTAGGTAAGCTGTACGCAGTTTGATTTTATTTCCATTAAACATGCTAATGAATAATGAAATAAGGACAATTTGCACTTTTCCACAGTTTATTTGACGTACGACGCGTTTCAACTCACAGAGTCATCATCAGGTACAAGACCTGGTCTTGTACCTGATGATGACTCTGTGAGTTGAAACGCGTCGTACGTCAAATAAACTGTGGAAAAGTGCAAATTGTCCTTATTTCATTATGATGAACTTCCACGACCTCAAGCCTGAATCTGTTGAACTTATGCTAATGAATGTTATTTGAAATCCTAGGCATGGTTTAAGAAACTTTACTTGGAAAAATTTCCTATCTCATAGCTAGAGAATCATACTTCTTGATCAAATTTCACAAAGAGATATATAATAAGTCGGAGTGATTGATTGAGTCTGCTGTTCAGTTGGACTTATACTACGATTCGGGTGAAAATAAATAAATATTGATCGCATTTTTGTACAATCTCACTGGCAAAACTATAAAATTCAAACGGAATATGATTGAAAATTTTCAATTTTGTATGCCAATAGAATGTATTATTGATAACGTAATAATAATATTTGAATGAGCATAATGAATGCCTTCCACTTCAGGTAGTTTGAATTCCAACAAAAATGAAATTAAGAAGGGTAAAAAGACGAAATATTTGTTGAAAATTGGCATTGAAGGCTGCTATTGGTTAGTTAAATGAACTTAGGTGTAAGATAGAGAGAATAGAAGTGTTTTTCTATTGACAATTAAGGATTAAAGACAACGTAGAAGTTGGAGAGAAGCTCAGATTTGACGTTGTATTACTATTTGCGAAGTCCGCTTGTTTCATACCAATATTCAATTCAATTCAAACTGTTTCTTAAAAATAATCGTGTGTCCAGTCAAAACAGATTTACTTAGAGTCCTTCTCAATTATATCCACAAACAAAAATTCCGGTGAAACTGTTTGCCTTTTATAGAGATTGAATAGAGGAAAATATAATGCAGTGACCAACAAAAATGGTCAAATCGATATTACTTTCCGGGAACATAAATATGCTATGAGGTCTTAAGTGCATAAAACACATAAACATCGGTTCGAAGAAAGGTATAATTCATTGTCTCAATAGTTTAGATCAGAAAGTTTTAATTAAAGAAGTTCTCGTTTAAGTTACGGGAATATTCGCCATTATTCCGCTTGGGTTAAATATGTTATAAAATTAAATGTTCTCGAAATTAGTGTCTAACGAATCAACATCCTAAATATCAGAGCGTAAGTTTCTCGAGACTACGACTGGAAATTGTTGGATTCCGGAAGCTTTTCTGGCGCCGGGATGCATGCAATTGCGATGATGTCGGATTTAATTTTATTTTAATGAGGCAGACGACGGGGTTATTGGGATCGGGAAATGAGGAGGGTGGTTTGCCAGTCGGGGAAAGGGTTTTAGGGTGCAGTGTTGGCAGAGGCTAGAGAGTGATAGCGAACGGGGGGAGGTGGGGAGGGGGTATGGCAATGAATGATTGATTGACATCTTTAATTAATCCGGCGCGGGAATATGAGACAAGGGAATTTGGCAGGGGGAGGGAGAGAGGTTCGGGGATAAAGAAATGAATTGAAGGGGATGGATGGGGGAAGAGGTGGAGGGAGGGGAGAGAAGTGGGGGGGTTACATCTTGGATGTAGGCAGACTTGGAATTATTTCTCTCTCTCATGCCTCTAATCCTGCCAGAAAGTCAAAACAACAGTGAATAACTAATTGGGAAACGTTTCCAGTAATTTTTCTCTGGGGGAAGGAGAAAAATGTTGAAAATGGGAATTTTGCGAAAATCTTTAGATATGAAAACGCATTGTCATGAAAAAAACTCGACGCAAATGCTTATTCCTTCAATTTTCCAAAGGCTGTCCCTCTTTCGAGCCTCGTGGTTGGAGAGGATAAACAAAAGGTAGCTATTAATTGAAAAATATTTGCTCTAAACTTTCTCGTGGAGGAAAGGGAATCATAGGGATTTTAATAAAAAAATCTGAAAATGTGAAGGCGCTTTGTGACAACAAAACCTCGAAGCATGCGCTGATTTTCAGAGTGTACAATTTTCAAAATCTCTGGCTCAGATCTGGAACAATATTTCCCCTTTAAAATGAATGGAAAATGGTGAATAGCAGTTTTCAGGTGATGAAATATCGCGGTTATCTTACACCAAATGCCCACCTGCTTATTCTTGGCTGGTTTTTAGATTTCTCTTTTTAATGGCATGCTGTGATCTAGCGTTGTAACTTGAGCGCACTGCTTAAAACGATTATCATTTTTCAATTTACAACGCAAGTTTCACCTCAATCGCCATGGGGATGAAAACCAAACTTTTTTACTAACAGTTGTGATTCGATTGGGGTTATTTTGATTCTAAATGATCCATTTAGTAACCAATTCTCGATTTTAGTTTATTTAAATATTAAAAAAACGTAAATATATATTTTTTAGTCCTTATAATTGTTTCTTTTTACCCATACCGTATTGCTGCCCATTAGCGTACGTTGTATTTTCCTTATTTGCGTAATTTGTACTTCTCTACTTTTTAAAATAGCGTCGATTTTACAACCCACCCGAACCATAAACCATAAACACAGTAATCAACCCGCAGGTCGGTTTAGTAGGTGATGGTAGAGCTCACCCATGTACCAAGCCCGACGGCGTGTGAATATTCACACATCAGGGTAGGGGGGCCAGTTCCTTTCCCTGTGCCGGTTATGGTTTCCCAGGAAGATCTGGTACCCGAAAAATCAACTAGCTTCCACCCGAACCATATTCTCTATATTTTCTACACGCGCGTTTTCTTGGCACGTAAATTTCAGTTAACTTTTAACTTCTGTGATCAGAATCCTGATCAATATTATCTGAATCCATGTGGATGAAAGTATATATGTTTTTATATACATATACATGTAGATACATGTACGATATATGTGTGTGTATGTGTGTATATGCGAGATATGCCTATGTGTATACACATGTGTATGTATATATATGTGAGTAAATATATATATGTATATATATATATATATACCCGGGTCATGGGAGACGTCCATACGAGACTAGATGTGAAAGTGATTCTTCCTCTTGATGTAGAGGGAGAACGAAGAGGAGAATGTGGTGAGGCGGAGCATCAAATAGGGCCGTGTTCATTCATTGATTAATTGATAAGTCGCGGCTACTTAGTACTTCTGGTCGCTCAAAAGGCCGAAGGCCGAGAAATGTGGGCCAGGAGGCGACTGGTGAAGGCGGCCGCCTTAGGAGGAGGGCGAAGGAGTGGAAGGGGGGAGCGAGAAGTGAAAGCGGTCAGTGGGCGGAGGCAGACGACGCGGCTTTCGCTTGTGAGAATGGTTGATCATTTGTTCACGGGAAAAGATCCAGTTTGTCATGCATGTCATGTTTGAAATGAGCAGACGATTTCTAAGTGCGTTAGAGACTCAATATTATATGCATAGGCCGAGAATCAATTATGAATACCTGAAGCTGAAGAGCCTTTCCGTGTCTGGAAAAATGAAGCATTATCAATAATAATTCAATCATGTTATTTGGTTTTCTTCAGACGTCAATTATTCTCTATTCAGATCTATATTCACTCACTCCCTGAAATATTTCGTTTTACGTCCTTAATTTTTTCTTTGTACTAGCCTCTTGGTCTTTCTGTCCCGGAAATTCCCGTAAATTTTCCCTTCTATTGTTTTTAACTCATATTTTTTGCCTCAAGGTATGTACAATCCATTTACAATGTCCGTCCCAAAAGTAGTAGGACTGAGTCGATGAAAAAATTATTGCCCGGATTGATACGTAAGTTCACTCAGAAGTCTTCGAAGTAACAGCCCTTGTGCGCCCGTGCACTGCTGCCAGAGGGTATTACACGCCTCATACGCCTTCTGGAAGGTGGCGCCCGGACTGCTGATGAACTCTCTTGTCACGGCCTGTTTCAACACTTCCACTGGACCTTGGTGACGTCCTTTCAGCACGGACTTGAAGCGGGGGAAGAGGAAGAAGTCTGGTGGGGCATTATCTAAACAATTTGGATCCTAACTCACACGGTTGAAAGCTCTTGGTAGATCTGCGTGCGAGTTTCCTTTTGTTCGTCTGAGAGCACTCGCGACACCAACTTCGCACACCCTTCCTCATGCCCATATTTTTCGGTCACAAGTCGATGCACATAACTTTTAGGAATGCCAAGTTCGTCAGAAACCATACGAACACTTAATCTACGATCCATGTCCAACAAAGCCTTCACTATTGCAAGTTTTTCGTCACTTTTTGAGGCCGACTGACGTCCTGAAAATTAGGCGTCTTTAATATCTTGTGTACTCTCTCGAAACAACTTGTGCCACTGAAAAACAACCGACCTATCACCACAAGCGGTCTTGAGCATATGATTAGTCTCTTTCCCGCTTTTGCCCCAGTTTCACCATAATTTTGATGCCGTAGCGCTGCTCCAATAACTGGTTCATGATGGAGAGTAACGAGGTCACGTTATAGAGGTTTCGCAAACGAACGATTCGCACTTCACAAAGGTTGGGAGTCAACTGCCAGAGGCCTTCAGCCTATCCTGAGACTCCCCTTTCTCGGACCCAACCAGAGAAATCGCCGCCCGTTCGTCCGAGAAAAGACAAGTCATACTACTTTTGGGACAGATTATGTAGTTCTTCGTTACTATAAAGTTCTCTAAATGGTCCCTTCCTCCTCTGCTCTTCTAGTTACTTCCATGCTCCTCACTTTGTCTGCCCATCAAATAATCTTCAGTATTCTCCTATTCAACACCACACTTCAAAGTCGTCTATTTTTCGCTGGTCCACTTTTCCAATATCTCAGATCTCTGATCCGTAAAGATCCATTCTTTGAAGGCTACAGTTGCCTATTCTTCATTAAAGTCTCATATGCTTGATGTTGGTTTAACTTCTTCCATCCCAAGTTATGCTGCTGCCTAGATAAATGTAAGATTACACTTTTTCTAGTTTCATCACTCAAATTGTGATATCTACCTACGCCTTCTATATCCCACACAAGCACTCAAAAGGATTTCATTTTTCTTCTTGCTGATGCCCTTATTATATTCCCAAAGAACCTATGCCATAGGATTTACAGTTGCTTTGCTTAGGTTCTCTCGTGTATATGCTACCATTGTGATTTCATCTGCTAACCGGAGCATGCAAATTTCGTCGTCGTTCCCGTTGCCTCATTCGACGCCCCATTTAGGGTCACGTTGCGTTGGAAGATTAAGATGAAGGTTAAATTTTGAAGGCATAAAGTGGCAGATAAACATAGTTAAGATATAAAGGAATGACGGGTAAAGACCATAATAAGGAGCAAGTACATGCTGTATGTGAGACCTGGTCTTTGACGCAAGACAATGAGCGTAGATTGAAAGCTTTTGAGATTTGAGTGCGGCGGTGAATGAAGTAAATAAGTTTGGAAGAGAAGTAGACCAACAAAATATGGTGGGCGATGATAGAACGTCTCTGAGGGAAATACCAAAAAAAATGCAGAAAAACTGGATGGAGGAAAATTGAAATGTTGTTTGCTAAAGGTCGTGATGGTAGAAGGAACGTTGGAAAGCTTGGTAGAGGAAAGAAGCGAGTTGGACTTCTAGACAGGCTGAAGTTATGAAGAAATGAAGGCAATAAAGTATGTCAAACAAGAGGATATATCATGAAGCATACGAGATAGTAATTTTAGGGACCGTTCTGGGGCCTCATCATGTAATAGGTAAAATACCTAAAATGAATGATTGAATATGCATGAATAAAACTCCTTATACCCTGATGAAAGTGGCCGGGATCACCAAAATATCAATGTGAATTGTGTTTTTGTCAATATTTGTATTAATTTTTCAAGTATAATTAAATGCAATGTGCATCAAGGGTTAATGGACGCCACATAGGTGTTTTCTCTACTATTTATATACATAGATTTATATTTTCATTCAAACATAGAAATAGGTATACGGAAAGGGGATAGGAAAACACATAAAAGGCGAACACCGGACATGTGGGGAAGGCGGTTTTTGAGCAGATCACAAATGTAAAAATATTTCCTTAACCGGGATTTATATGGTGTAGAAATTGGAAAGTTTATCTATTTTTTGTATATATATAAAAATATTTATATAGTTTATCTATTTTATAGTATATATATATATATATATATGTATGTATGTGTGTGTGTGTGTGTATACACACACACATGCATTTTATGGGAGCTGTTTTCTATATGGAAAATAGCCATTGCGAAAAATAATAGAAATATAATATTATCTGAATATTTAATTCGTACGATGCATTTGAATGATAATTCTCAATGCGTTGAAAAAGTCATGTTTTGCACATGATAAAAGTGCTTAACCATTGAAGTGTGTTGCAAAATTAAGATCTGTGGAAAATTTTCAATTTTATCATTTTGAAAATTGAAAATAAGAACTGAATCAAGCAGAACAGCACAGGCATCTGGGAAGTGCTTCAGAAGATGCTTGGAAAACTAATAATAACTTTAATATTTATGCGTTAAAAAGCAAGGTTATGGCGTAGAGATGGAGAGAGATGGTTGAGGAATGGAACCTTGAGCAAATACGCAGAGAAAATATTGGTAAATATTTTAATGTGGAGCATAGTTTTGTATGAGTCCACAACTAAGTCGTCGATGCAAGAGGATTAGCGTGGATTGGAGTGTTTTAATGTTTGGATGTGGAGAATGATGAAAAAGTAAAAATTGACCGAAAGGAAATTGTCGCAAATTGAAGACAGTGTTTGGAATAATTAAAACGAGGCGGAAAATGTGAGTGCAAGGCATATTGAGTGAAATTGTAATGCAAGAGGGGAGAACGTTGGGAAAGCAAGGCAGAGGGAGTACAAGGCTAGCTATTTTTGACGGAATAAAGAGAGGTAGGATCGCTGCGAAGACGAAGAATCGTTTGCTGTGGTGTATCACCAAGTATTGCGTTTGGCATGACTAATTAGCAATAGTTAGTCTCCGTTTCATCAAAAACATATCCTTAATGGTATAATCGATTATATTGGAAAATGGCCCTTGCACACATACAGGGTTCGTCCGGAAAATAAGTGTACTGAGCTCAGGAAAAAAAATTATTACACTTTTACATATCTTAAGCTAATATTCCTCAAAATAGGACCCTTGTGAGTCGATACATTTGTTCCAGCGGCGTTCCCATTCCTGGAACGCTCCCGTGAAGGCATCATCGGGAACCTCTCGAAGACACGTCGTCACGGCCTCTTTGACGGCGTCCAAAGTCCCGTATCGCGTTCCTTTCAAACTCCTCTTTATCTTCGGGAACAGAAAGAAGTCCGGTGGTGCCAAGTCCGGGCTGTAGGGCGGGTGCGGCAGCGTTACCACGCCGTGCTTGGCCAAGAAGTCCGACACGACAAGCGCGGCCGGACGCGGGCGACTCGTTTTCGAAGCCTGTCGAGCACTTGGACGTAAAATGCAGCATTTACAGTTTGTCGTTCAGGTACAAATTCGTAGTGGACGACTCCCCTTTTGTCAAAAAAGACAATGAGCTTATTACACTTATTTTCCGGACGAACCCTATATAAATACCAATTTTGATCAGTGGATCACTGTCCAAATTATAACTGTTAGATAAAGCGAATCTCACGCAAATACGAAAAAAGTGGACATTTTGATCAATATGTGAAGACTGGTAGAGGAAGTCCAGGATTGGTGGGTCTGAATGTGATGCTGAAATTTCTGTTTCATAATATGCTGTGGTGTGGAAGGAAATGGGAAGTCCTTAAATTTCCCTAGTTGATGTAGCCCTGCATTAAATATATACACTGAAATGAGGCTTGTAGTAAACCAATCTTCGAATTGAAATACTGATAATAATGATAACAATTAAATGATGTTCAATATCACCCCTATTTACGAACGCCATCTTACGATGTAGCCAGAGGTTGGAGGGCGAAGTAGGGCTACAGGATATGGTGTGTTCTCGAGAGCTATCAACATTGAAAGTGGAAACCCTTTTGTCGAATAATGCATGTTCCTTTTTGAGTGGTCGATGCAATTGAACGTATGTAAGCCATCCAGTTGCATAATAATCGCAATTTGACCAAATTTAAGTGGAATATTTGGCGTAGGATGGCTCGCTTTTCGTAGAGCCATCCTATGTCAACTTCGCAGTTTATCGTTAACCGTTTTAGAGCGCGCCCGATCAGAACACGCGAGGGTGCGATTCTTTAGTATTTGAAGCTTATCTCGTAACATCGATCGAAAGGGCAAGCGTGGTTCTTCGATTCGTAGATGGTCGATTTCGACCAAGTTCCCGTAAGTTCTGACCCTTGTTCGTAAATTTCTTTTATGCGAAATGCTATGGAATTGAACGAACCAATCATAGCCCACGTTTGTGCGAGCGTAATCATCGCTCAGAGATACGCATCTGTTGATTGCGTCCACAGCGTAACCAATTTTCACTTTGCTGATGAATTTATGATTTTGTTGATCGTCGGTAATTAATTTTTCGAATCCCCTCTCTCTACTTTTATGCTCGATCACCGTGAAAGCAGACGAGGTTTTCATTTCTGAAACTCCATTGTCCGACACTCTTAGTTATTCACAGATAACCACATTTGAAAAGCCTCCAATCTCAAATACAAATGGTATATATCTGACATCTCGATAGAAACTCTTTAATAACATTAGGAATAACAGAACGTGTATTACGAATATTGTTTTGAAAATCTTAGAAAACGAACGATACAATAAAAGAAGTCGTCTTTCCGTATTTAGAGTCATTTGTTTATTTTGGCCTTTATGAGATTCCGCTTTGTCGATCAAACATCCCATGTGGGTAAACTTTCCGGGTTCATCTTCAATATGAATTTTTGCTGTTCAAGTCTGTTCTTTCCAGAACGAGGAAAATACATTCACTAGAATTAAAACAAATGTGCCTGTCGCGGATAATGTGCCATCAAAAACCATGGTTTCGAATGCGGTCCCAAGATCGGATGCTAAATCACCATTTTGCTTGTTTTATATTCGAAATGAAATGACCGACGGTGTCATACCGCCTGTAAATATTAAAATACTTTTAATTAATTATTTGGAAACGTGGAATTCGCCGATTAATAGACATTAATGAATCAGTAGGAAAAAGAGAAGTGTTTTTCAAAGCATTCATTTGGCCGATGTATGGCGAACAGATGGTCGGTTGAAATATAAGGTAATTGCTTTTCGTTGAAATATATCATCAAATATCTTCTGTATCCATTTTTAGTTGTCGTATCGATTAAACAGCAGGAATTTATAGGGCCAAATGAAACTAATTGTGGTTATGGTAGCCCTTGCATGCTGGGAAAATAATGAAAAGGTCTGTTAGATTAAAGAGAGGACTGAGTCAAACTTGATACATTTTCGTAATAAGTCCACTCGACGGTGAGTTTGGTTGAAGTCAAGTAAGATGTTAGATCCAGACACGCCTCAATGGAGCGAGAATTGATTCACCTCCTCAATCGGCAGTTTCCTTGTCGTAACTTAGCAAGCAGTGCTCTAAATGTTCTCCTGCCCAAATGTAATTACAAGCGAGCGAACAAGTTGTGCCTATGACCCGGCCTTGAGAACGGTGAAATGTGAATTGATCGAATTTCCTCATTGAATCGTGTCTATAATGCGGTTTGAGTTTCTCTGTTTGTAGATCAACAAACTTCTGGCCTGCGAAAGTCATTTTAAAAGAATAGAAAATGGTTTATTACTGTTTAAAAATATACAAATACTTTTGATTCACTATTTGAAACCGTATACTCAACTAAAACCTCATTGATTGAGAGACCTTTGTTGCTCTCAATCAATATAACTTACCTACTTAAAAGGTAGATTTTATTATATTAACCACAATTCGGCTTCTTTTGTGTGAGATTGAGACTGTGGCAGTCCCTTCTTCCATCTAATCCATCGTCAAATACATTCAATGGAAATATAATTACATTTGAGTGCTAAATAATATAAAAAGAACTAGGTAATGGCAATCGATTTACAATGAATATCCATGAGTACAAAGAGTGTACAAATATATACAAGATTGTGGGAAATACGTAAGGAATATGGCTTTTATCTTTGACGAAAAAACGCACTGCAGGAAAATATCCTACACATGAAGGTGAGTGTGAAAAAATCTGCAAAAACCTACATACGAGGTTATCTCGTATGCATAAAGCTAATGTTATAATTTAACAAAATAAAAAAAACAAATCATTGCATGAAAAATAAGAGAAGAAACAAGAGAAGAACTGACATAATAATATAAATTTGGAGAGTAATTAATTAAAATAAAATTATTGATTAATAACACAGGAGAGAGAACCCAATGACTTTTAGTTTCTGTCGTGAATATTCCTTGTTCTTTCTTCATCTCTCCGTTGACTTCTGTTCACCTTCATACTAGCTAAGCAGTCTGCTAACTAGCAGTCTGCTAACTTCCTCTCTCTATCCTGCAGACCCAATGTTATCCCATCTATGACGGCCTTCAACATCCCAATAACATTAATCGTTTCCTCCATCCACTTTCTCTGCCTCTTTCAGATTTAGCCCAGCAACTTAAGCCCTCCGCCAACCCTATTTAAAACTCAAAGTTCGTCTTCCTGTCCCTGTCCAACTTATTTTCTCCATTTTCCGTTTAAAACACATTTCAAAAGCCTCCAATTCACTCTCATCCTCTTTCCTCAAAGACCAGTTCTCACATTTAGAAAACACTGCGCTCATTAACGATTTCGGTATGCCATTGCCAGCAAAAATTGAGAAGTTTTGTAGCCTGTGGATACAGTTAAACTAGACTGATTTGAGAAAAGAGATCGGAGGAAGTTTCATGTCGTTAAATTTATTTAAATTAGACCATAGTACTGCAATGAGTCCACATACATTCACATACTATATCTGCATCCATACTTGAATTTGAAATTGCATACTTGCATTCACCTTCGCCATTCTCTTCCACACTTACATTTGAAAAGCCTCAAATCTAAGCCTATCATTTTGTTTTCAATGGCCAATTTTAAGGTTAAATTTTCCACTTTCCCTAGTTTTTGAGTTTTTCCCCAACTCTTTTTATCATTTAATTTAGTTTTCCTCTTTGTCAAAACCCTCATAAAGCTTCTTGACCTTTGAACGAGAAAAGAGTCAAACTTCGCAGCTTTTGTGTCAGGTGAGCAAAAGACTGAATAGGGCGTAACATATTGTTATATTCCGGTCATCTTGAAAAGAAAGAATTGGTAGTCCCACACTAGGTATGTTTGGGGTCGGACACGGATGGCACGGTGGATAACAAAACTGGCTTTCCACCCCGAGGACCCGGATTCGAATCCCGGAGGTGGCTGGATTTTTCAGTGGCATCCCGATCCCTGCTTGAGGTGCTATATGGAGATGATTTGAAGTGAGTACGACGTCCGTCAGAAGAAACGTTAATATGTGGACCCCTTGGCGTATATCATTAAGAGTAGGCAGGCTAATGCCGATGCTAGGTTTCTATCCACCCTGCAAACCCTGAAAATTCCACATCTACTCAATTACCACCCTATCCTTAATTGTGAAAATGACCTCAACTACTAATCGCCTGCCCTAATAACTAACTACACCTACTTCTCAGGCGTTTACTTGATTAAGAACGGAGGTAGATGCTGGAAAAACGCTATAAGCTTATTCTTCTCAAATAATCTTACATCTATATAATAATACCCAGCCGCAAGGGCGTGTGGCGGAGGGTTATATCACGTGTGCATTAAAATTTTCATTGGAATGATATCTAAGAGGTTCTACATCACCAAATCTATCTATTATCGCTGAAATGACCTATTTGAAAAATCAGGATGCCTATTGGTTCCATTAACCACCGAATTTTGAACGAATATTTCGAAAAAAATTATCTTCCTTCAAATGAATTTAAACATTTACAGTGGTGGAGAAAAAATTAACCATGGCACACCTATTTCGGAAAAATGAAATGTGAAACCTTACCTCTTAGCCCCAAACGTAAAAGCATGAATAAGGCTTGGAAGAGGGGCTCCTGTCTGTCGTGCTACGCGAAATTCTGATGTGCCGTGGAAAAAAAAGTTGGCGAGTGAATTTCTCACCGCGCTTGTAGGGAAGAACGTCGGGATGAACTTCTTCCCAACGGCGGCTGATGATTACAACCCCCCCATCATCTTTTCCTCCCGAAGGGACTTTTTTCCTCTAGCTATTTTTTTTACTCTCTTAAGACCGATGTTCATCCCTTTAGCGCCTCTGCCCTCTCCCTCCACAAGGAATGTATTGCTTTCGTTCGTTCCGACGTCTCCCACCACTTCCTTCCTCCCCCTGTGTGCCACCCTCCGTGTTCATTCTCCTCGCAGTCCCCCACTACTCACCCCCAACCCCCTTCCTCCACATATACACCCTCCGGAGCTCTTCCACACCACCTTCCATTCCCTCCCCTCTCCCCCATTTGGATGAGCCTTTACAACTCAGCTGATCGTGTTCAACGAGCGATGTTCATATTCCCTCCGCTGCTTGCCAGTCGCCTCTCCCGGGAATATTTCCCCTTCTCCTCCACCCATCTCCAACTCCCCCAGTACCCCGTGACCCTTCGCGAAATGGGGGTGCGGGATGAGATAGGGTGGGGGGGGAAGAGGGAATAGGGACGGGAAGGATGTGGGCGAGCTTCGGAGTCAAGGCGGCGACTTAAACTACGATCCCCCACCCTCTCTCACACCCCTCTACCCCCACCTTCCAGTTCTACCCACCCCGCTTACTTATTGTTCGTCCTACCCTCCCTCCCCATCCCTCAACCCCTCCAGCTCCCTCATCCTCCATTCTTCTTTTCTCCCTTTTCTCTCGATTCACCTTACCCCGCGACGCCAAGCCTTGGCTCCCCAACAACACCGAGCACATTCTCGTTTCCATGTCAGCGGGTAGTGTCATTGGAGGCGCCTGACTTTCTCTCCGCCCGATGCTCGGATCGGTGGCCGGGCTTTCGTGTACGTCCGCCCCCGCGTCCATCTCCCGTCCCCTTTACCAACCGGGGAGGTGGGGGGGGGGACGAGTGACGTGTCTAGCACGGGTCGAAAATGAGCAGAGGGATATCCCAGAAGGCACAGTTCTTCGCGATTGCATTTTAAATGGGCAAAAGACGACGAAAATCAAAAGGATCACGCTTGGGTTTTTAACAAATCGAATTGCTCATCCTTTTGAACGCTTTAGAAATAAATAACGAACCTAATTGAATGTAATTTTTGCGAGATTACACTATGATAATCAACAAGAAGAAAATTAAAAACCTTGGGTGTGGAAGAGAGAAGCTGAAGGGTCAGGTCTCAAAATTTGTGAAGTGGAAAATAAGAGCTAGGAGAAACCAGCAACTAATGGAATGCTTCATCTATTAGGGCAGCAGTATAACTCGGTATGGAGAGAGTACGACCAATATCAAGTGAAAAATAGCTCATTCGGAAGAAGGCACTCATTCTAAAGAGGCACATGCCCTGTTCAATGAACCTTAGGTTGAAAGTAGTTTGTCAAATACGCTCGTATCGAACATTTAACTGAACGTATCAGAGACATAGAACATCAGAAAAGTGAACCAGCGGCATAGAGAAGCCTTTGAAACCTGAGTAGATTGTTGAAGATTAAATGTACAGGAAAAATGAGCTACGAGGAAGCATTTACAGGATGAGTAGGAGAGGAAAGAAACTATAGAGATCTACGACAAAAAAATAACTAGTAAATGGATTGCACACACCTAAAATCTTGAGTGGATTGAGTTGAAACATAACAGAAAGATTCCTTTGAGGAAGTTCCAGCGACAAGTACATAGTACGAATTAAGAAGGACGTGAAATAGAGAATCTATTTGGGAGTGAGTAAATTAACTACGAAGATAAAAAAATAGAGGGTTGAAGTTAACCAATCTATGGATTGAAATGCTGATGATGATTATGGTAGAAAGTGGGCGGAATTAACGTAAATGTATCTCCCCCATATCTCCCTACCTCGATGCATTATTGTGTTTTGCCAAATCCCCAGAAAATAGAAACCGTTTGTTTTTTTTGTCAAAATTATCCATATTTTAGAACCAAAGCACAAGTTTTAAACCACAATACAAAACTAAGTACCTTATGTCCATAATTAATTGATCGAATGAGTCCTTTCGAGCAGATCTTTGGCGCCGCATAAATTCACATTAGATGATAATCTTGTTTCTTCGACCAAGGGTCCAGTGTCCTTCGTTGGTGTCAGTGTTCACTCTAATAGTTAGATATTTAGAATTCTCCATACGATTTACGGTCATATCCATGCACTTGCCGCTTTGATGATGACGGATGCCGTTATAACTTTCACAAAAGTCAGATATTTTTTAAGTCACTTGACGGATACAATTTCTCATATTGTCGTATGTCTTCCTTATCATCTCATTATCAAACTCATTTTGCGCTCTCGATTACGAAGTCCTGAACCCTTTAGAATCCCTTTATTACGCATAAATCGAGCGGTTTGTTGTTTATCTGTAGGGTTCTCTGAATAATTGCATCAAACACCATGCCACGCGATGGGTATCCTATCAGAAATTGCTATACGAAGGTAAACAATCAAAGTAAACAACAAATGCTGACAAAATAACTGTCAAGGAAACGATACGAAAGCAAACAACAATTGAGATACGAAAGTAAAGAGGATAACGACAAATGTTTACCGAAACGACATCGAAGAAACAAATGGCGTTCGCCTTCTGAACTATTCTAGGTCGCGTGTGTGTTGTATCGGATAGAATGTTCGTAGGAACAGAATCCATATTCCTGTAGATACATTAACTACCATCTTATAGTAAAAGATAAAAGACCGATGCAATGAAAAATTGACTGGAAAAATCATAGAGGACGCCTTGAATGTAAGCATGTCTCCAGCGATCCAACTCTAAACATTGAAACACGTATGTACAAGGTTTTCAAGTTTGGTCAAAGAATATTAGGTGCCAATAATTACTAAATACTTTGGTCACACTAAGAAATGGAGCAATGGGTGTAAAATTAACACTATTGGAAATTATGTTGGCGTTTCATGTGTGTATTAAATCTGTTTGCAATAAGCGTTGTCCTAATAATACCTTCCTGTCGTGTAAACATACTTCGTGATAGTATTCGATTAAATGTATTTATAGTGCTCGTTTAACATAAAATTGTGCTAGATAATACATTACTGGCAACAATGGATACACGATTTGTTGATTTTGAACGTGTTTGAACGCGAGAAAATTACGTAAGGATTAAAAAAAACTAAGAGAGCCATCATGTATTTCTATTCAAACTCACGCGTACAGCTGTGTCTGTTGTTCGAACGTAATTTATGATTGGTGAATTCCATTCAATGGCATTATGTGTCCAAGTCATTTTAGTGAGGGATTCTAAACGAGAAGTTAGATGGAAAATAAACTGTCCAAATGGATTCAAGTTGGATATTGCATCATGACTTAAGTTATAATTGTTTCCAGGAAAAGATTTCCTGAACGAAACTAGAAGAAGTATTAGACCGCGTAATAGAGCTTTAGGATCATATTTCTTTTTAAAGGTATTATAAGAGGAAGATAATTATTCATAACTTTAGTTCGGCACCATTATCTTTAATTTGTATCATCATATGAATTTACTGGAATATGTATGACGTCATATTGCTAGAGAAGCTACTTCGTATTTACATTTCCATTAAACTTGTTTATTTAATACGTAAGTCTTATCTTATGGACTACTTAATTATTTTGTGCCTAGTGAGTAATTTTCTGGAATTGACCTCCATTTTTCTGCGTTAAAATATATATGAAAAATGATGCTCACTTATTATCGGAGCACGTGTACCATTTTTTCAGTTTAATTCCTGTAAACTCATCATTTTAGCTACTACAGTGATTGAACTTGTAATCTATTTTTACCCATTACGTGCCAGGCGTTATCGTACACTTGGCCCAAAATTTTCCGCCTCAGTGCCTTAGTTTATAAGCTTGTACAAGTATTCAATGAGATGTGTAATTAAAAAACTGTAACAAATAGTTTCTGTATGCGTGGGTCTATAAATAGAATTGAGTTACATTTTATTTACCTTACCCTATAATTCGGATGGTCAACGTCATCCCTGCGTGTTGATTTCGATGGACGGTGAAGCGGAGATTACGATTCGTACGTAATTAAAATTGTTATAAAATATTTTTCTGAAAATTCGAAAGGTTCTAATTTTTCTAAACGTTAGTTTTTAAAAATTATTTTTTATCGTATTTAAAAAAATAAAGCTTTCTAAAAAAATTTGTTTTGAAATATTTTTACCTATCTGCTTAATACCCAAAATCTCACATCATTGCGCTCGAAGCACATAACATGTATTTGATTCGCGGGAACCGTGTGCTGTTTTGTTTTAGTGTTATTCGGGCTGTTTCAATGAGCAGATATTTTTCGTTGGTCAAATTAATTGTTTCGCCCTCCAACATTGAACTGCCAATGGCTAAAATACGTCCCTAAGGGTAATTGAAATCTGTGAAAAAGTTTTCATTCACCCTCGCCTGTCTATGCACTCGCTTTACGTCGCCAAAGCGAAATATTGTTGGAGCGTAACTAAAACTCCGGAATGTAGACTCAATTAAACTTTTATCTTCTGATCCAGTAATGATTTTTGGAGTCAGTTGATGCCGAGGAAACCCTCGATGTCGGTATTTGGATAGTGCTTTCATGATTCCTAGGCGAAGGTCGGAATATTTAATTGTGGACATCCTCCTGACGCCTCCGGTCTAAGCGCTGCCCTATATCCATTACCCTTCTCTCGGTAATCAAGCACCGAGTTCAATAATAATCAAATGATGATGACGGCGTTCACTTATGGGAGGGGAGGTGTGCATGACTTGATGCGTGATTTAACCTTTGACCTTTCGGTCAGCTTCGCGCTCATCCTCGCGTGCACAGCCATTCAAACAGTAGGCGTGAGAAACGCTTGAAACGGGAAAGTGCTGAATTGTATCCCGACGGGAAAATTCCCTGATTTGATAACATTTTTTGGGGTAATAGAAATGGAAATATTGAATCCAATTTGAAAAAACTGTGTGTGAATTGGACGATCATTTATTTTTTTTAGAAAATTTTCGGATCAATAGAAACAGTGTACGGTATTTTTTTGTGCAATAATAACAATGTAATATCTTACATTAATGCACGATGTTGATTAAGTTATGTTATTATTAGGTAATCTACCGTTTAAGGTAGGTTTTTGGATGGACACAACTATCAAATACACATTTTGTGACTCCCCACCTATCAAACTAATCTATATCAGGTACCTCTTCATCTCGGTGTACTTCTTTCCTCCATTCATCCCGTCCAACATCCCTATCCTGTTCCTGCCCTTACCTCGCTTGCCCAACATTCTCACCTCTATTACCTTCTTCAACATTCCACTACCGCTCAATACGCCCTTCATCCATGTTTCCTGCCTCCATAGGATTTCTCCCAACAAACCCCTCTACTCACCCATCATCTCTAGTACTTCCTCATTTGTTTTCCTTTCGGTTCCTTTCACCTTCTCCATTCTTCTCCACACCTACATTTCAAAAGCCTCCAATCTACGTCTATCCTCCTGCTTCAGTGACCATGTTTCCGCGCCGTACATAGCTACGCTCCATATCAGAGTTTTGACGAGTCTTGTCTTAACATCCCTACTCAACGTCCCCGTCATCAACTCCCTCCTCCTTGAGAAAGCCTCCTTGCCTAGCGCAATTCTTCTCCTTACGTCCCTAACACTTTGACCGTATTGGTCCAAAACACTTCCGAGATATGTAAACTGCTCTACCTGCTCTATTCTTTCCCCGCCTATTTTAATATTTAGCTTAGCCTTTTTCTTTCTGGAAAATCGCATAACCTTTGTTTTATTAATATTGATTCTCATCCCATATTTATCGCACTGGACCTCCAATTCACTCAGCAATGCTTGCAACCCCTTGGCTGATTGAGCAACTAATGCTTGGTCATCAGCAAACCTAACCAATTTTACGAATTCCCCTCCGACTTTCATTCCTACCTCCAGTTCTTCCCATGCCTCTTTAATCATTTCCTCCACATATACGTTGAACAGCACCGGTGACAATGGGCAACCCTGCCTTACCCCTCTTCCTAACACCGCCCATCCGGACTCTCCGTTCCCCACTCGCACCTGAGCAGTCTGAGACATGTACAGGTTGCGGATCAGTCTCCTGTCCCTCCAATCCATTCCTATTTTCTGCAATACACGCATTAATTTTTCCCAATTCACTCTATCAAACGCTTTTTCGAAATCTACAAAACAGGCATAAACTTCCTGGTTGTATTCTATATTCCTCTCAATTATCAAACTTATTGTTCTGTAATCCTCACATGACGTAGACTTTGCCTTTTTTGGAATAGGAACTAACACCGATCTCACAAAATCTTCCGGCCAGATTCCTTCCTCATAGATACTACGAATCAGTCCATATAGGGCCTTCTTCCCGCATTTTCCTAAACATTTCAACAGTTCTACAGGTATGTTGTCCACCCCCACGGCCTTATTTGCTTTCATCTCCTTTAATGCCCTTTCTATTTCATCGTCGAGTATGCCTGGACCTAAGCTATCTTCTTCTACGTCATGTTCCTTTTCTATGTCTAACCTTGTCGGCCTAAGTGCTTTACCATACAGTGTTTCTATATACTCCTTCCATCTCTCTTGGATTTTTCCTGGTTCAACTATTATCTTACCCCATTTATCTTTGACTGTTAGCACAGATCTTGCCTTCTTACTTCCCGATAATAACTTAACCTTGCTGTATAGAGCACCAATTTCACCCTTCTTCTGTAAACTTTCCATATCCTCGCTTTGCGTTTTCCACCATTCTTCTTTGATTAAGTTATGTAGGCACGAAATAATAGCATTCGACCCATTTTAAAGGCAAGTTTTTTGACCGTCCACAGCGACTGTTTATTTTTAAATTTCGGGGAAACTTCTTATTATTTAATGTTTTTTGCTAACTTCAACCTGCCTTCATCCTGACGAAGGAACCTACTCTCTTCCTTCCTCTACTAGTTACGCTTTCCCAACCTTCTTATTTCTGTATCAAGTTCTTATCAACATATACTATCATTAAATATTTCCTCCATCCTCTTTCACTGCCTTATTCGGAACCCCCAATAGTAAATACCTGTCTTCACCCATTCAGATTAAAACCTCCCTTGCGTTTGCCTTCTTCTCTGCCTTAGTATTTTCTCAATTCCTCATCACACAACCACATCTCTAAAGTCACAAAATTAAGCTGGTTCTCTTGTTTCCAAGATCACGTTTCTCATCCATTAAGCTCTATGTTAAAGTCTTCACTAATCTTTTCTGCATAATTTTACTAGGGGTACCCATTGTTAATTCTCTACCTCTTATTAATGTCTTTTTAGTTAACGCAATTCTTTTTCTTAGGTCCTTACACTCCTATGCCGCTTAAAATATAAATTACGGTTGAAATGAACGAACCGCTCCACCTGTTCTAATTAATACCGTCTCAATTGAATGTTTAACGTGGCTTTTATGCTCTGTAATCTCAGTAATTTTGTTTTCACGTGGCTAATCTTTATCCCATGGATATTACATAATTTATTTTATCGTAATCAGAAAATAATCCTAAAATTGATTTACTGCTCTTCATTCTTTCATATTCAGTGTTAATTCTCTGTTCTAGGACTTCACGTAAAACAACAAACAAATACGTTTCCTGAGTCATGTGAATATTGTAATACTACTCTCCTCATTTCCGTATATCAAATAAAAAAAATACGCCATGGAATTTTTATTTTGTAAAATATTGCATTGAACTCAGTGTTTATATATGCCGACACGAAACGCGAAGCATTGTCAATCTTTTCTCTTGCATTACCAGGCAAAGATCAGGAATCGAAAAGCTCCACCCTTAAAAAAATATTGTTGAGAGTATAAATGTGATTTGATTCGCCATTTCGCATTCGCTGGTAACGAGGAGATTAAGGTAGACAGTTTAGAATTTTTAGCAAATGGAAATCTACTCATTTGTTAGTGGCTTACAGCTCATGATTAACTCCTGTAATCCACGACATCTTAAGTGAAAATGCTATATAAGTCAGGTCACATTACTACCCTGTAGCAATTGTTTTACTGCCAATCCAGCGTGAAGGACACTTGATGAGAATGACGAGCCATTAGTCTTGTGCCCCTTGCGGAGGGGTCAAATAGGGGCAGAGGACGTTGTAAAAAGTAACCCTGTCACGAAGTGTGTTACAAAAATTCATTTTCTCAATGTAAATGGCGTCACTCCCTACTACTAACATATATTTTCAATCCAACCGGTGACTCGGAAAATACCCTAAAATGGCCCTTGTCTTGCTAGTTATGCGAATATATAAAGAAAATTTCAAACTCGTTTTGTCCTAAACCTTTTAAAGGCTGCATTTTGGTTCGAGATTTTATCCGCTCTTAATGATTTCTAACGCCGCCGAAACTGATGTGTTAAAAACATCAAATTCCGAGATTTCATACTCGAAAATTAATTGGCAATATTCCACGGAAGCCTTCATAAAAATGTAAACATTTTCAAAAAGCATCTCGTGGACCGATAATAATTTTAGAAAGTTTTTATTAATTAAATGTAATGAACGCATAAATTGTTATTTTTAAGTCTTAAAATATGTGAACAAAATGTTTGCTTACCATATTCCGTTCTCGGGAATGTGGGTATCAAGCGTATTTTATTAAATTAACGTTAATTTCGCAGTCTTTCACGACGCAAATTTTACGTTCCACAAAATTTTGCTAAGATTATTATTTACGGAATGTGGGTGTGGAGAAGAATGGAGAAGGTGAAATGGACTGAAAGGAAAACAAATGAGAAAGTACTGGAGATGGTGGGTGAGGAGAGGGGTTTGTTAAGAGAAATCCTATAGAGGCAAGAAAAATGGACGAAAGGCGTATTGAGCGGTAATGGAATGTTGAAGAAGGTAATAGAGGGGAGAATTTTGGGAAAATGAGGAAAGGTCAGGAACAGGATATTAATGTTGGACGGGATATAGGGAGGAAAGAAGTACACAGAGACGAAGAGGGATCTGATGTAGATTGGGTTGCTGGATTGGGTGTTGTTTGGAGGTGCAGGATGTTTGTTTGATAGTTGTGTCCATCCAAAGACCTACCTTAACCGGTAGATCACCTAATAATAATATTATTTACGGCGATCAGCATTGATGAACGTGTTAAATATTTGATGCTCGTGGAGCGATCTTAGGAAAAGAAAAATTTGTAGGGAAAAAAATACCATTCGCATTTCACTCATACCTTTTTCATTTTGTAATTGAATATTTGGATTGAACGAGGACGTAATAAAATATTTGGACTAAATTTATTGCTCTTCTTCTAAACTATTACAATAAGAATGCTTAATCATCGGGTGCACAAAATTCCTAATAAAAATAGAGAAATTCTGTTTTAAGTTAAATTGTGATTTAGTTTGCATTTTAGGCATAACCAGTACTTGCACATTTCTTAAATACAAAATGCCAATGAGATTCTAATCTAAGTTAACTAAACTGATACGGTCCCACATAATAATATGACATACTAAAGGGGATCGAGATGGAGTGGTGGCTATCATACTGGCTCTCTACCCAGGGGACCCGGGTGCGAATCCCGGGGGCGTCGAATATTTTTCAGTGGTATCTGGATCCCTACTTGAGGTACTTTGTGGAGGGCCTTTTGAGTGAGTACGCCGTCCGTCGGATGGGACGTTAAACTGCGGACCCCTTCGCGCCTTTAGTTAAGAGATGGCTAATGCCGACGCCGGGATTCTCTCCACCCTTCCTCCTTTCCCATCCATCCCTAATGGCGCAAATGACCTCAGATGTCGTTCGCCTCCCCTTAATACTACTACTAATTGGTTCTCTCAAGAAAAAAAGCAAATAAATTAATTTTCACATTCTCGTATACATACATATTCCTAGAATCTACGGGAGATAAGGCAGCAGTAACTTTTGACGGAGTCATCCGCTAATATGCATTGCAATGCAACAATTTCAGAATGTAAAAATCATTCGTCCTGATCGGAATAGGGTCAAGGCGAGTGATTTTTATACTCTAAAATTGTTGCATTTCTAATGCATACACGATAATTATTTGGATTCAGTTTTAAGGATGACAAACTTTAGGAAGGGTTAGGTGGAAGAAGGGACTATTTAGTCTCAACCTCGCCCAATTAAGTCGATAATAAATAAATAAATAAAACTTAGGATTGTCAAGTCCTTTCGCGTCCACCTTTCATTATTTTCCTCTCTGTTCAACCCTCCCCTGCTTACACCCCCTTTGCAATCTCCAACCCATCTCATTTTCCCTTGCCCCTCCCTTCACCCAACCGCAACTGTCCCGCACCGGAAGTTGTAACAGAAAGAGAGAGGGAGATCTTTTGTTCCACTCGACCCTCGAAAATCACTACCCAACTTCGGTCCGATCCTCACTGCTGCAGCGTGATTTAAAACAAAAAAACATCGAATTCGACCCGCAGTTCCGGATTCACGCTCGTTCGAGACGTGCTATCGATTGTAAAACGCGTGCTTTTAGGGCAAACGGTCTACCCATTCAATTCCGACCGTTCAAAAAAAAAGGGTACAAAAGAAGCGCTTTCAATTACTACGACATCTCTCGAGCGAAATGTACGTAGCGGTTTCCGTTCAAACAAACGAACGTAGCGCGTTCGGCAGGAGCTATTTCAGTTGGAAACTTTTGTAAGGGTGATAAAATGACAGTACTTATTCGGGAAGTAATCTAAATCTTCGTAGTCTGCCACGAGGGAGTGCAGAAAGGTACTTGGTGATTATTAGCTTCTGGTAAATGCTGGCATTCGATGATTACTGGTATTTAGCAATTATTGTGACTTGGTTATTAATGATATTTGTTGATCAATAATCACTTCCGATGTATGAAAAGCAATTGGGTTAGATGCAGAAAGGATATATTTCTCGTTTTAGCAATGCCACCAAGAAGAATCCTTGAATTTCCGTTTACTTAAGACACCATAACACCAACCGTGGAAGTCAATTGGATAACTAATGCCTTACTGTTACAATCTATTGTTCAAATTTATTCAGTGCACGTATATTTGAATTAAAACACATCCTAAGACGCAAAAATACTTAAAAAATGCTTTAACTTCTCATATACCCACATGCCCTTGGCACAAGAACATCCAACAACGCAAATATTGACACTTAACTCTTAGGAAGATATTATTATTATTATTATATAAATCTCGTTGCAATTAGGCAATTATCCTGATGAAAACTGTCAAGTCTGGTCAACGGTCAGTCTTACAATGGACATACATACATACGCACACAAGAAGAAGAGATGTGAGACAAAATGCTCTTATATACAATGGCACTTTTAGATTACCAACCGAACCTTTACCATCACACAAGGGCAAGGTTCACACAATGCATACGAGTACAATTCACTGTCCATCGCCGCACTCCGTCCATAATCACGCAGTCTTCAATTTCATATACCGTATAAAATCACGCACCGTTAACACATTTGCAATACAACTTCTCACGCCGTGCACATCACGTACAAACAATGTTTTTATAAGTGCAATACATAACACAGGCCTACAAAAAACAATTTTTTTTGGTGCCGGGAATCTTTGTCATGATTTTAACTATATTTGTAGAGCTGAATCCAAATATGAAATCCGTTTTTATTTAACAGCTCTACTTTTTTAAATATGGCACATCTTACGATTAGTTGTTTTAATATTTGATATATTGCGGAAAATAATTTTCAAAGTTAAATAAATCTATAAGTATACTAATTTATAACCACTCTGCGGTGTTCCTTTTATTTTCAATAAACTGTTAATAAGTTTTATTTATATTTCTATATTGTAGGCCAATGAGATAATCAATAATATAATATTCCCATATCATCACGTAGAAGATTTTTTTACGTAAGTAACAACATATCTATATCTTGAAAACATTAGCTGATAGGAAAAAACTAGTGTCATAATTGGATTCAGCACCCCAATTGTTCTTTAAATCAGCATTAAAAGCTCCGGCACCAAAACCACTGTTGGCCTGTGTAATCACTGATGAATGAAGTTTATATCCCAGTGGCTGCTTTACACTTATTCTTAAAACTACTAAAATTGGATGGAAAGGGCTCAAACAAACCTCCAGGCAGCTGGTTCCATTCAACAATAGTTCTGTTTAAAAAATAGAACATTTTTTCTTATTTGTTTTGTTTTGCATTATAATCTTTATTTTAAAACTGTGGTCGTTTTTTCCCTCCAAGTTTGATTTTTCTATCTCTTTCCATAAATCTTCCCACGCTTCGTCATTTTTAAAAATACTGTGCATCGCGCCTAACCTACTCCTTTTTCTTCTATTTTTCAAACTCTCCCATTTCAATAATATATCCAACATTTCCGCGACACTCTCTGCTCTTTTGTACCTTCCTACTACATTGCTTTCTGTCTTTCTTTGAACTTGTTCTCTCTTTTTAATATGCCCCACCTCATATGGATCCCATGCTATGGACGAGTATTCTAAGACAGGGCTAACCAGTACCTTATATGCTTTTTCTTTTGTAGCTACGCTACTTCGTTTTAATTTTCTCCTTACCCAATGAAATAATTTAAATGCCTTTCGTATAAAATTATCTAATTGGACTCCCCACCCAAGATCTCTAGTCAAGTAAACACCTAAATATTTGCAATGACTGCTACATGGGATTCTTCTTCCAAAGAGGCTGTAAATATCCTTTTGTGCATTCTTTTTATTTGAAAAATTTATATGCTTATTCTTGCTAACACCAATACCAATATTATTTATTGCAACCCAGTCACAGAGGCATATATGTCATTGCATGAAAGACGTTAGGTTCCAGGCTACGAAAACATATAATGATTTGCCTAATGATATGAAATATACTATGAATCATTTTCATCGAGTAATTTTAAACTGCCACCATTGATGTATTTAACTCTTCTGTACATTTTTTGTCTAAAGGGAGCGGGAACATTTTAACAGTCGCTGTGCTCTCGTCTACCAAGGTAAAGCTAGGCTAGAATTATTTCCCACAGATATTGAGGGTTTACCATAATTACTGAGGGTATTAGGAAACTATGGTGATAGGTGTAGGATAAAGATCAGTGTAAACCAAAGAAAACTTAGAAGAATTTGGTGAGAGAGAGAGAAGAGCAATGGTAGGAATCCGAAAACTAGAGCATGTGGAGCAGTTTATCTGTCTTGGAAATGTTTTGGACGAAGATGGTCAACCCTGCACCCTTCTTCCGTTCCCTTGAATATCCATGAAGGTGTCCCAAAATTTTGCCATCGTTCATGTTGCAGCGTATTCACTCTACTTATTCAAAGTTTTTATTTTTTTATTTGTAATTGGTTTAGCTGTCATAGGGACAATAGAGCATCTACTCTTAAAGTTGCTGTCAAATCGTAATTGTAACCGATTTATAATCATCATTAAACATATGTCGATGATTTATACATCATTACAGTCTATCATTAGTACAATTCTTATTTTAATTTTCCAAATGTTTCAAAAAATCCTAGAGCCATCTTGACGAATGGATTTTCACAATAAACATTATCTGCTAATTATTACGAGAAATTCTTTTTGGTTGAACTACATAATTCCTTTCTTCATTTCTTCAAAGCTTCTTACTAACCAATATGTGTTTTCTATTCCTTCCGCTTACTAATCATTCTGTCTTCCTTATAGGCCTCCAAGTTCCCTAAACTTCTCACTATTTCATCCACTCACTTTTGCCTTTTTCGGTTTCCATCCAGCAACTTATTCTCATATTTAAGGCCTCGAAGTTTGCTTTCCTTTCTTTTTCAAACTTATTTTCTCCATCTCCGCCAAAACCTCATCTGAAAAGACTCTAATCTACGCTCATCTTCTTTCCTCAAAGACCAGATATCTCATCCAAGAAGCACTGCCCTCCATGTCAAAATTTTTATTAATATTTTCTTCACACCTTTACTCATTGGACCTGCTGTTTCATGTGTTCCAAATATAATTTTTATCTTTTACCATATATGGCTCGTTTTCCACCCATTCTTCGCCATGCTCACGTTTTCTTAATTCTCCGTATAAGTAAAATAAACATGTTGTATCACTAACCAGATGCATTGTTTTTACTGTGCGGTTGCTGAGCGATGAATAAAACTAGGTTAGGAATGAGAGAGAAAACATAGCTGGTACTAAGTGTATATCTTTCCCCTTGAGTGCAGCTATCTTGTCTCAACGAGAGTCATTAGTAACGCTAGAAGAGGTAGCAGTCGGATAATTAGCTGCTTACTCCGTCTTAGATGCTTCGAAGACCTTTCCACTTCGTCTGTGGGGCGTCCCAACGCGTGTTGAAGGAGTACGGTACCTGTTGTGTTTCCCCCTCTGCGACTGAAAAACACTCATACCTTGTCTTTTATTCCTCACTTTTATATTTAAAGAATTCAAGAGATTCATTTGTATGGGTTTACTATCTGCAGTGATGAAGAACGACATGGGATTGGCAAGAAGATTGGTCACCTGGGGCAAACTAAAGGCGAAAAAGTTAACGAAACCTGGGTCGTGTGATAAATATTTCAAATTCTAAGTATTCTGGGTTACTTCAACAATGGGCTGTAGCTCAACACACCTTTTTTTTATTTTAATCTCCCATTTTTTCCTGATAAAAATCAAAACCATTCCTTGCTTTTCAGTAACAAGTCAAAATAAGAGGAATTTTTATCTGATAGAGGATTACGGGAGAAGGACTGTGGTCTGCAATATGATACAGCTAAAATTAAAGGCTCGGGTGGAGTCAATGGATTGATGGGGAATCCTCTTTCAGGGCAAAAAGAGGAGTAGTAGGCTGGGTAACTGATGTAGGGCGATGGAAAAAATGGGAATAGTTTTAAGAAGCAAATTTATTTTTTTGCGCAGCCGAAACGAATGGTGGCTGTAAAGGCAGTGTTCGTGATCACCCATGGTTTCAGAGCCTCCTTCCACATCGCACCCATCGAGCCCACTCGTCTTTCCTCGACGTTTTTATCCGAATAGGATGTTTCCCATTTGTTTCACTACTTCGTCTCCCTGTCCCTATTGGATCGTAGGACAATCAGTGGCGCATTACCTCACGGGAGAGCACATTACTATCGAAAGAAAGAAGGGAGTCTTTGGGAGGCGACGGACGGGTTTCTCATCGGGGAAACTCTGGGACTAGCTATGATATTCTCGGATCCTTATCCGTGGAGAAAGGGACCTTTTTTCCTTTCTGCCATCTCACTTTCTTTCCTCTCTCTCTCTTTCGGCCCGATCCCCCTCCTCAACCATTCGCCACTTCATCGTCCCGTCTCCGTTCATTCCCCTTTCTTGGACCTCTCATCCAGAAATTGACTACCATCGGAAATCCAGCGAACTATTACCTGGGACGTTCTCCAGAATAGGATCCTTGCTCGGACCGACTGGGAAGGAGGAGACCTTTCTCCTTCCTTAATTTCCCCGCAAGTATATTGGGATTGGAAAGACGATGAAGGCGGAGAAGCAAAGACGGCATTGTTACCGTTATATCATTTGCTTCATTGTTTGGAAAAATTGCCCATGCTGTAAAGTCAGCGATATTTTTTTGCACTTTTACCATGATTTTTCTTGAAAAAAAATATAAAGTTTCAACCGACTTAAAAGTTTTCTTCTGCCTCTTACGTTTTTGAATACTTAAATTCAGGTTTACCGAAGAACAAAATAAGTACATTACTTATGGCTACGCTCGGCTTCCGCTGGACTAATTTATCCGTACAGCTGTAACTGGATTTAATACGTATTATATGTGTGTCTTTTCAACTAAAAGTTTAAGTTAGCCCTATTGTGAACGTAAAAATATATTTATTTTTTTCGCATTAATCTGAAAAGAGCATTTCAGCCTTTACATCGGACTTTTAACAATGAAGGGAATCGAGATAGTATGGCAGCTAAAGTGCTGGGTTTCCACCCAGGGGGCTCGGGTTCGAATCCCTGAGGCGGCTGATGTTTTTCAGTAGTATCATGATCCCTACTTGAGGTGCTTTTGGAGGGCACTTTGAGTGAGCAAGCCGTCCGTCGGATGGGACATTGAACTACTAACCCCTTGGCGTCTTTCGTGAAGAGTAAGCTAATGCCGACGCGGGGTTTCTCTCTGCCCTTTCCTGTCCATCCTTCATGGCGCAAATGACCTCAGCTATCGGTCACCTCCCCTAAAACTACTACTCCTTTTAACAATGATATAACAATAGAAACAATTACAAACCCTAGAGCCCTAGATGGAGAGAAATCCACCTAGGCGGGAATCGAACCCGCTACCCCTGGGTTGGCAGGCGAGGACGTTATCCCGCCGCCACCATGTAAATAGTTCTCAACAGAATATTTGCTTTTATTAATTTGCAAAATATTTCTTATACAATTCTTCGGTTACAAACACTAATGTTGCCAATTTGACCGTCCATAATACAGATAAACCATAATACAGATACGTTTCTAAATGATATAATAGCTAAATAAAAAAATGCGATAGCTTTATTTTTGCTCATCATTGCAGTGAATGCATCGAAGTAGTAATACCGAGCAAAACATACGCTACTATCTGTGCGTAAACATTTTTTTTCTTTTGAAAAATTTGAAAAAAAAAATGAAAAAAATGTTTCGGTCTAAAAATTTTCCATAAAAGTATATATAAATTGGACCTAGCCTATGTTAATCTGTGTATTTTAATCTTGTTTACAAAAAAATCAAAAGCCCTTGGTCTTGGTGCGACGTGTCCTCAAAAAGACAAAAAAAAAATACACGTAATTTTCAGATTTCGATTCCGTCCCCCCGTTCACGATATAGTGGACAACAGTTGTCACAACTATTTCAACAAACAATAGTCAGACATCCGTTCTCCAACCAGAGATTTGATCTTGGGCCTGTCTTTAATTCCTTATGTGGCACCAATTATCGACTGTGTCTTACGTACTGATTATTCCGTACATACTGTGTTACTGTCCGAAGCTGCAATACAATATTACAATATTAAAGCTTTTTAAATCACTTTAAGATAAGCATGAACTCTATATTATACTCTTACGAAACATTAATCAATAGTAATGGCTATGAAATGGATCAAGGCTCATTATGAAGCAGACATTACAGAAAAGTTTGGATAGTGAAATACGAGTTATTTTATGCACGTAAAGCTGATATTTCGATTATATTACGACATTGGTTGTTTAGAATAGTAAATGATCAAGTCACAAAGACAATAAAGCAATGTCACAATATTTCATATAGTCAATGTCACAATGTTTCATAAAGTAATGTCTACACGCTAGACGTTGTTTTTTTTACATAGAGCCAGTTGCACAATGCAGCTTCCAGAGTTGTATCGACAGCCATATTTAAGATTCAGGTACTTTTAGGTTACAAATTGAGAATGTTTTTTCTGAAAATACATAAAACGACATAAAAAGCGATATACGACATAAAAAGGCTTGTGTGTAAATAGCAAGTTGCATTAGCTAGTAGCATATTTATCGCATATCGACTCAATTTTGTGCCCGGCGTATCCCTTCTAATCAAATGTGTTCTTTTTAACCTGCTCATGTTCACTTTTTATTTTTAATACTCATGATATATTCTGTATTTGTGATAACATACGCACAAATCCCTGCTCGTTATTTTGATAATGAGTCATCTCAATGCTTAATTGAAATAATTTGCTTTCTTTCAGTTACCTGTGTGATGTCATTTTATATCTCATGATAATTAAAGTTTTTATTATTGCAAAATTTTTACCTTTGCAAATTTGTAAGTGTTTATTAAGATGCGTCTAACCATTATATTTAATTAAAGATGCAAAACTGATAGCAAAAAATGGTTTATCAGATGCGCAATGGTATGTGGGTGGGCAAGATTCAATGAAATCTTTTTTCCAACTTATTTATCGTGAATACTGTATAATTTGTCGATATTAAATAAAATGAAACACTGAAAGTTTGCTTATACCTTTTATAATCATTCTTTATAAAAAATGTAAGATTTTTTAAAGGTCCGTTGATGAAAAAATTTATTGTACCGAAGTGTACTAAGATTACAGGAAAAATGAAATTGTGACAGAGTGGGCTTTAAAGAGGTCAAATTTGGAATACTAGACTAGTATTTTGCTTCCACTGATGAAAATGTTAATTAAGGAATTGGAAAAGGTCCAGAAAAAATCTGGCAGATTTGTAAAAGAAATATTGCTACGAGAAGAGAGTGAGCGTGACGAGTTTGGTGGAGGAATTTGGTTAGGAATAAGTTGATTCACGAAGAGAGTAAGTAAGACTTTTATGACTTTTAGAAAGGTAGGGGACACCTGAGTTTTCTTGCGGCACCGAGGATATTTTATGGAACCAAATTGAGAATATCGGAAAATTCGACCATCGGGATAATATAAAAGAAACATAGATACCGTCAAAGGCAAATTCAAGAACAAAGATCCCTCGCAGAGATACGCAGTCGTAAAAAACATTGAACTGAAGTAACAGAATATGTAATATAATATTTAAAATTTTAACTTATTGATTTAGTACAAAAGTGCAAGGCGTACGAGCAAATTTGTACGAGATTTTTGTTTATTAGGTTATCTACCGGTTAAGGTAGGTTTTTGGATGGACACAACTATCAAATAAACATTTTGTAACTCCGAACAAAACCCAATCCAGCAACCTAATCTACATCAGGTCCCTCTTCATCTCTGTGTACTTCCTTTCTCCCTTCATCCCATCTCCAAGATACCCATCTTGTTCCTGCCCTTTCCACGCTTGCCCAACATTCTCCCCTCTATTACCTTCTTCAATATTCCACTACCGCTCAATACACCCTTCATCCATTTTTCCTGCCTCCATACGATTTCTCTCAACAAACCCCTCTCCTCACCCACCATCTCCAGTACTTCCTCATTTGTTTTCCTTTCGGTCCATTTCACCTTCTCCATTCTTCTCCACACCCACATTTCAAAAGCCTCCAATATACGTCTATCCTCCTGCTTCAGCGACCACGTTTCCGCGCCGTACTATAGCTACGCTCCATAACAAAGTTTTTATGAGTCTTTTCTTTGACATCCTTTCTCAACGTCCCCGTCATCAACTCCCTCCTCCTTGAGACTTTTTGTATTTGAGCTGATATAATTGTACGTATTCAAATGCATGCATGATCTAATATTTGCGCATTTATGAGTGGTGCCCTAGAAACCCCCACTACACACCATTGCCGTAACCCTTTCAATTTTTTTGGTATATTTCACCTTCTGACCACACTTAAAATAAAACGTAACCAGTCGATAGCTTACCAATATCTCCCAAACCAGATTAAATAATAGAATTGGAATAATTAGTTCTATTCAATTTGCATGCCGTTTCACTAACTTCGTGTGTTTTGTTGTCAAAACCCTTCCCGCATGACCGCATTAGAATGCTATTAAATAATGCAGCGCTCGTTAAAGTATTGCTTGCTCTGATTTGTTTGTTTTTAAGTTTCTCTTTTCATCTCTCGTCTGTCTCAGTGGGAGGGGGGATACTCACGCTGCCAGCAGCGATGGGTCAATTTCCCTACCTGTGTCCTTGGAGGAGAAGACCATTGTATGTTGCATGCCAATGTGGTTGTGGAACTTCGTCTTCATACTTTTCAAATTTTAAATTTCACCTTAATGGATAAATTTTTGCAACATTCTAAGGAGTTTGTGAGTTGATAGTATATGAATTGAATTCGTGTAAGTCGAAAGAGTTTGTATTTTTACATGAATGCATATGCCAATGCGAAGGTTTACATGGACGTGTTGATTTTTCACGTGGTTATGTTCTCTTTTACGGGTGGTGACCTAACACCCCCCGCCACACGCACTTTCGGCGGCTACCGGGGTATTATGTGGATGTAGTCAAACCCTGGATTTCCTTTTTGCGCTTTTAACCGTAGTAGACCGTCGATAAATTCTCTCTGGAGCATCCTTTAGAAGGGTATTACCCTAATAAAATTAATATTCGTTTTAAAAATTAAGTAACAACTCAAAGAGTGATGTCATGAGATGCTATAATAGGTATCATTAAGCTTCAACTCCTTACAGTCAAGTGAGCCAGCCAACTCATCAATTAATTTGGGGGGCATGAAACATGAAACGAAAAGCTATAACTACGTTCATGGTACACTTACAACTACGGGAAGAGAAAAAAAAATGAAAACCATGTGGCGGACAGAATTTGATTTTCAAAAGCTTTTTCACCGCTTAAATTATTGTGCCCCGGGTTTGTAAACAAACATCAATTTCTCAAAACCTAATTCTGCCTTCTCCGTTTCATTCAACAACTTCCTCTCATCGCCTGCCAACTCGGACACTTTTTCCTTTTGATTTACCTTCCGAGCGATTCCCTCACCAGCCTTCTTCAAAGACGTGTTTCCTAATCCCGTGATCTGTACACCTGCTCCGATCCTCGAACTGATACAGTCTACGTAGATGCTTTTTAATTGCCTTTCCCTTTAAGTACGGCTCCCTACAAACCCTAGTTCCAGTCCGTCTAAATTAGGACGAGGGCCTAAGCAAATATCCCGGTTAACATATAGCCTGTACATGGGAGACATCGCTTTGCACGACAGTCGTTTGATAGACGCACGGCACGAACACGAAAGCGTGATCATCCAATAATGACGAAGCGACTACTACACGCAGTAAAAGTCTTTTTAACCCGAATTTAAAATGAAGATTTTTTTTAGTTCACGTTAACCTCAACCTGAACATCATCCGTCGGTTTCATTCCACCCTTATATCTATGACCGCCATTTTTTCCCAACTCACCCTATGTTCCTAGGGCCTTAATTTTCTATTTCTGGAAGAGTTGAGCCGAGATTGATCTGATAAGTATTCCTCGGAGAAATCTAATTCTTCTCTTCCCGTTTAACCCTCCACACGGCTCCTAATTTCATGGCGTGTTTATTCTTACGTCTCGTCTTACTCATGGTACGTCTATTCTTACTCATGGTACGTGCACATTAGCCTCATATCTCGACACTTAAGAGGGTGTCTCCCCATTCATCTATAGATATTGCCCTCGGGTACAGTCTTCTCTTACATGTGAGGCTGTTATATATATTCGTTGTAGCTTCTAATCATGCATCACTAGATCTACAAAATGCAATATAGAAAAACGTCTCTAAATGGAATGTGGGGGGGGATTAGACTTCAGGACATTAGACTTTTATGCATAATTATTCACAATTATAAGGTAATCTACCGGTTAAGGTAGGTTTTGGATGGACACAGCTACCAAATAAATATTTTGTGACTCCTAACAAAACTCAATTCAGCAACCTAGTCTACATCAGGTCCCTCTTCATCTTTGAGTACTTCTTTCCTCCCTTCATCCCGTCCAACATCCCTATCCTGTTCTCTCCTTTCCTCGTTTCCCTAACATTTTCCCCTCTATTACAGTTTTCAGCATCTCACTGCCGGTCAATACGCCTTTCATCCATTTTTCTTGCGTCTTTAGGATGTCACCCAATAAACTCCTCTCCTAGTCATATATATATATATATATATATATATATATATATATATATATATATATAATATATGAATATATATATATATATATATTATATATACAAATCTGTTCCTAATTCCTCTTGAGAAAGGTGGTTGCACCACCGAAAATTCGAGAACCAGTGAGTCCCTCTTTTATATGTTTCAGTTTCTGTGTTTGTGTTGACTATTTAGTGAATTTACATTATATATATATATATATATATATATATATATATATATATATATATATATATATATATATATATATATATACTAGAGCGTTGGACTACTGACCGGAGGGCGCAGCTTCGATTTACATGCCCTCCCGTCTTAGCACCCTCTACTGTGTGATTTTTCGGGTACCAGGTCGTCTTGGGATACCACAACCGGCACAGGAAAAGGGATAAGAAAAGACATTCGGCTCAATATAGTGAAGTTTATGTTTTTGATCCGACAAATTTCTCGAAAAGAAAAAGTATTGTTGGCACTGCAGGAGGTTACTTTGGTTTGGTTAATATGCCCGAGGAATGAGATGAAATGGATATGGGAAGGATTGGGGAACGGGAATAGTTGGGCAGGAGAGAGAAAACAGGACAAGTTTTGCGGATAAAGGAATGGAAACCTCAGCTCTTTGGATGTCAACGTCATCTTCAATAGCGGTTGGATATTTTTCGTAACTGACATTCACAATCGAGAAATAGGGAAGCGGTTATCGAGGGAAAAAGGAGGAACGGGGTGTGGGGAAAGAAATAAGGAATGAGAAGGGAAGAAATGATATTGAGAGCTTGTTTTTCGTGTTTGTTGGATGACGAAACCAAATACATTCCTCAGGAAATCATTTTTGAGCTAAACTGGTGAAATGATGTGGAACATACAGAGGAGTAATCATAATTCTTGTATATACTTTGGCATTCAATGAATTCGCCTTTGTAGAAATGTTTAAAACATTTCTCGCTATGAATTCTATTTTGGGGTAACATCAATCGATTTGAATTTTTTTTCTTCGGCTCATATAGTATTCCTATATCCCTCTAAGATGGTATCTCGTTTTAACTTGTTTCTTTGAGTATTTCATTAATGCTACATTCATTAAATAAATCTCCTAAATTTAAGTGCTTGATGTCACACGAGCAGGGAAACGTTTAGTTAATATAGCGCTGAATGACTGACGGCCGAAAAAGAAACCTTTATTGCACTGACATCTATGGAAGATAATTGTAACAGTAGCAATTTACCTCAAATTTCCACAAGGAATTTCATGGAAAAAATAATGGTGGAATAACCCATAAAGTCAACTGAAAAAATGAAAAGTTTTTTTCTCCATCTTTCTGTGTTTATTTAGAGAAAAATAAAAATAGCATTTGAAAGCTCAATGATCTGAAATAATTCGTATTAATATAGCAATGACAATGCATTTGCTGTTAATTGTAAATAAATAGCCTATGTAGAATCAACATTTACGGAAAATTATTCCACATATATTGTACAATGAAAAGGTTACGCAATTTTTTCACTTCAAATAGTTTAATTCAATGCGCATCTCTCTCTCTCTCTCTCTCTCTCTCTCTCTCTCTCTCTTTCTATTGCTTAAAGTGACCGCAAATATGATGGACTCAGAGAAACGTCGATCATCCCGAATCAGAAAGGAAACGGCCAGTATGGATTCGCGAAGAGAAGCCGATCAGCCGCATCGGTTGGTCAAAAACTTCCAAAGGTATTTACAGAACTTCCCAGGATATTGACAGGCGCAAGTGGACTGCAAGATGTCATACATTAATCAAGGATATGTGAATGAAGAAACTTACTCCGAAACGTATGTCTGCAACGTTAAAGGAACACGTGAGTGATCCGAAAATGTTGGAATCTTACTTTCAAGCAATCGATTACTTGCAAGTTAACTCAGTCGCTTTATTTACTCCGGAAATGATCAAAATAGTATGGAGGTCATTGAGGTCTAATCAATTTGGTGTAAAGTTTATGGTGCTTTAATAAAAGATGGACGTTTTGGATAGAATTAAGAGACTCAGAAAGTATGCGGAGATAAAGGCAGAGTTATTTTAATATGTATTTTGGGGTTAAAGGATATTTTGTAGCATGCTAGTCAGGGATTAGGAGTATAATAGTAGTGTGCCGTACCAAAAACACTCATATGTCGCTAGAATACTGCTAATAATAAGAATAATTAGATTACTATTTTGAGCGCTTCTTCTCTGAAAACTTTACGATTCGCAATTAGAGCGCTGTATGCGAATATTTTTAACGTACCAACTACGATCACTACAAGTTTCCTACCCTTCAGAGTCCTCTATTTGTACTCTTTGGCCAAGTAAGGATGATTATGATGACTTGGCTACAGATTCATTAAAGTAAGAGTTCCGTGTCGACTGTGGGTAACTACAGATGCAGCATGCTAGAGGAGACAGTTGACCAACTTATATTAATGGTGACAATTATACGTATCCATGCAAGGGGGTCACTCATACATGAGGAAGTCAAGCCTTTGTCGTTGGGTCACGTGGGAGGCATCTCTGAGAGGAGGAGAGGTGGATGAAACGTTGACTCCGTAGGTCAACTGGTAAGCTAGCTTACGGACGTGACGTTGAGTGTGTCAGAGCGCGAACTGTTACGCGAAATTAACGGATATAAATATAAACAGGGCGAGTTCCAAAAATAATGCAATTGAATTTCCCGCACCGCTCCTACTGGTTGGAGTAGGATAAAACCATTTGAAGTAGGTGGGAAAATGCTAAGTTTTGCCGCAAAACCGGTCTCAGTGCTTTCCAAGCTGTGGATGCAGCAGGACGTCAGTTATTGTTATTGTGCGCGCCGACAGTGTCATAAAAGAGCAACCGAGCGGAAATTTCAAGTGAAATTTTGCAACGTATTGACAATGAACCTGATTATTTGTTAACGTTATCACTGGTGATGAAACCTGGGTTTTTGAATACCAAACTGAAACAACTCTAAAGGTCTGAGTGGCACACCAATCAATCCCCAAAGCCTAAAACCGCAAGCATTAGCAAATCAAAAGTGAAAACACTGCTTATTGTCTTTTCTGACAGTAAAGGAGTGGCCCATAAGGAGTTCGTTCCTCAAGAACAGACAGTTAACGCTGCCTACTACGTGAATGTGCTGGAAAGACTCCAAAAAAGGGTCATCAGGACGAGAAAAGACATCTCCGCTACCTGGTAACTCCATCATGACAACGAGCCTTGACACAAGTCCTGACCAAACGCCAAGTACCAACGCTGCTCCACCTGATGGTATATGGTCCTGATGTCGCCCCAGCAGACTTCTTTTTGTTCCCTCGGATTAATCCCTGACTGAAATATTCATCGCGTAAGTAAAAATGTCTCAAGAGTTGCCTTTCTCTTAATTGTTTCTCGATGAGGCCAAAAGCATCGAGTCAATTCTTTCACAATGGGAATCTGTAGCTCTGGAACAAAAATTCACTCACTGTAGCACCGATTGCGATCGCCCATCTCTTAAACAAAGGCTTAAACTTTCGACACATTCATTTCTTGTAGAAACACGGTAATATTTTCACGTTTTTCTCATCTTCACACCTTAGTCATGTGGCGAAAAACGGCCATTAACTTACAGAAATGGCGACAATCCACTTGATCCAAATCGATCGGAAAGTTATGGCTCGGCGTTGTTCTCGACACCATCTGTCGCCGTCTACTTATGCAGTAGCATGCCTCTGAAATTTGGTGTAGGAAGTGAATGACCGATCAAATGTATATTGCTTTTTTAATTATATTAATATAATATAAATAATATAATTTTTTTACGAGTGCTTTTCAATAGAGAGTAATATGGAGTTCTCTTGAGATTTGATAAAAATAGAATTCTGTCTTTTTTATCCCCACACTTACTCGAACTTTTCTAAGCAGAAGATTTTGTAAGGCGTCTCTTTACCTCTAATTTTAAATTACTATATATGCACTGTATCTATGACTTATATTTTTGTCTTACATCGCATAAGTATTACTTTTCTCACGATAACACCCCGCCAAAAGCTATAGTACCTAAATTCAAAGAAAGGAATTGTTTCAAAAGAGTTTTCGGTATATCAACTATGCATTTTTACGCGAATATTTCAGGGAGTAACAATTTAAGGTAAATTCTCAATTGGACTCGGGTCAATTAAGAATTTACGAAGAAAATGAAAATTAAAGTGTTGAGTAAAGTCATTTTTATCGTCCAATTCTTTAAAAGTAGACCCCCGTCGTCCTACAGGTCCCTGACACCCTAAATGACACCGAATTATTAAGGATAACGAATATCAATTAACTATTAACAACATTAATATATTAATTAAACTATTTATTAACTATTAATCTGTTTATCAAGCAGTAGTTGACTACTCCCAGCAGAAAATGTAGAGTGCTATGTTTGCAGCACAGTTCGTGATAGGGTTACTTTTCACAACGTCCTCTGCCCCTGTTTGACCCCTCCGCAAGGGGCACAAGACTAATGGCTCGTCATTATCACCAATCATCCTTCACGGTGTATTGGACGGCAGTCAAACAAATGATACAGGAACGGTAATGTGACCTGACTTATATTGCATTTTCACTTAGATGTCGTGGATTACAAGAGTTAAACATGAGCATTAAACCACAAACACATGAGTAGATTTCCATTTGCTAAAAACTCTAAACTGTCTACCTTAATCTCCTCGTTATCAACGAATGCGAAATGGTGAATCAAATCACATTTATACTTTCAATAAAATTTTTTTAAGGGTGGAGCTTTTCGAACCCTGACCTTTGCCTGGTAATTTAGGGTAAAGTTTGACATTGCTTCGCGTTTCGTGTCAGCATAGTATAAATAAACCGAGTTCAATATAATATTTTACAAGACAGAAATACCATGGGGTATTCTTTTCTAACTGATATCCGAAAATGAGGAGAGCAGAATTGAAATATTCGCATGACTCAGGAAACAAATTTGTTGGCTGTTTAGCGTGAAGTCCAAGAACAGAGAAAATAATTCTCGTTTCCATGTCCAATTAGATTGTCTTAATGTTGAAAAATCATTCTTCCTTTCCATATAGGGACGATCGTTGAAATAATATACCACACCAATCAATTGATACCTAATTAGTGAAAAAGACAAGGCGGGAACATTATGATCTCATGGGCAAAGAGTGGCAAGGTAGGATTTTCATTGCCACCATACTCCTAGCGGTGAAAAAAAGGGTGTTGATTAAAAAAAATCGATAAATGAACTACATCTAATACCCCGTAAGCCACCGCAAAGGCGTGTGGAGGGGTGTGTTTGGGCACCACCCGTATTTAAGAAAAAAAGAAGAGAAATTTAATTTTAAAAAATTATATTTAATCATACTAAATTAATTAATTGAGTTATATAACGATATTTTGTTGTGAATAAAATTTAAAAAAAGCCTGTGGCATCACTTAAGAGCTAACGTATCTATGTATATTGGATCCTTATAGAGACTTTTATGAGTAAATAGAGAAAAAAGACTCTTAAAATTGTTAATTATCTCTCTGAATCCTATCGGAGACAACTTCAGACCTCTTGTGAAGGTTGGTGACCTGCCTCCGGGAGAATGATGGATGATTGAGGGGTAACGTGTCAGAAACTATCCGACTCCTTCTCTATCTCTAAAATGAGGTCGTATTTATTCCCCTCCCTATTCTCTCGGTCCAATAGTACTCCCGCCATTGGCCTCCGCCATTCTCCTCTGCTAGCCGACTGACTCGTTCGATTGGTTCCCGAAACCTTCATTGTAATCGAATGGCGCGGAAGCTATCTACGGTCTCTCTGGAGCGTTCAAGTTGAATGTGCTCGCATAGGGAGGGCACGGGACGTTTTCTGACGCTCCTTCTATTGCCCCGTTTCGCAACGGTGGATTTTGAAGATTTTTATAGCGCCTGAGGTATCTTTTATATGCCCATCGAAATAGCTCACCCCAAAAGAGATTATTCGTGTTTGAGCGATTTCTTTATACGTGCGTGTTCAAGAGATTCCCCCTCCTTAAATTCTTGCATTACGTACGTAAGGTGGTTGGAAGGAGGTAGCGCATTTTGTTACGTTTCCTTACGGAAAGGTAAGGGAGAATTTGAGGGATTATCTTGATTAATTTTTATCGTTGAATTGAATTAGTCATTTTTTATGAAGGTAAATTTCAAGAATTCTCATTCGCCAAATAATACATTGTGAAACTGATAACTAATGAAACTGTTAAGAATTCTTTTAGAATCATCAAACCTATAAAAAAAAGTTTCAAATTGTGTTTTATTTCGCTGAATCTATTCTGAGCTACGAAAAGATAAAAAACAATTTGTCATTGAAGTTAGTGCACATTATTTCACTACAATTACGTAACTGAAGTATTCAACAGATAATCGTTGTTATAAGCGTTTCTGCCAGAGCTAAATTCTCCTTTTCTTTAAAAATAGGTGCTTGTATGATTTATTAATGATAGCGACGATATTTGCTTAACACGGTGGAGAAGTATCATGTCTTTCTGATTATTATAAAGGAAGAGGGTGAAGAAAATCCGAAAAGGCCTTACGTAATTTTAGGAAGTCCTCAAAGACCATTAGATATTTTTTTCTCCTCAGCGTTGGTTTAGAAGGAGTGACGAGGTAGTCCAATGGATAAAGAGATCGACTTTATATCACGGGCTCAAAACAAGTTTCAGATCATTGGAAAACCTTGACTCAGATTTCAACATCCCATTTTTCTGAGATGAGAAGTGACTAGTCAATGAAAGAATTGGCGATTCGGTAAGCCATTGCGACGGCTGCTGACGAAGAATAATGAGAAAATTTATCGGGGTATGTTGCGTGAAATTATAGATAGAATGAATGCCAATTTTGTGGGAGCACATTTGTTATTTTTTGTTGAAATTTTATATTTGATAAAAATGTCATATTCCTACTTTATAATTCTCTCAAGAAACTGTTATTTTTGATCAATATATTTGTTCTTTGAAATCTCTAAACGTGGTGATTACTTTTTCATTTGACTGAATGTCATTAGTTTTAATCGTGTCTGTGTTAAATTTTTTATTTGGTTATTTTTTATAACCGTTATTTAATGAAGGGTGATATTTATCTTGCCTCGTTACACCTGTTAGTTTTTTTTAAGATCTAAGTTGTCTATTGCATTGAAGTATTCGGTTGGCCACATCAGGGAATCAGGGAAATGTAAATCAATTTATTGTGTTGGAAAGCACTGCCTGTCGGACACTTCCAGCTATCAGAGTGACGTAAAACTATCCCAACGCAACTGCCTGTCAGGCAGTGAATGCCAACATAACCATGTTTTCCTTCGCCAGAATTCGTTCAACCTACTCTCTTATATCAAATGAACTTTTCCATGCCTTCTTTCATCTGGGATTTAACAGAGAAAAAATCGATGATAAAATCTTTTGCTGCATAATATATTTTTCTATTAAAAATTAACGGTTTAAAAGATTGCCAACCGTGATAGTACGTGTTTATTATGAATCGTAATTTATAAACCAGTAACATTGTTGCTTTGGCCAAAATCGATAAGACCCAATTGCGTTGTTTACAATCTGAACAGTTTGTTTTCCAAGCGAAACAATTGGTGTCCGATGTAGTTGAACTTTCGCTAGATGACGCTTTGTAGACAGTGGTACATTTATTTGCCCCTCATAGCAAAACAACCTGACATCCGAAACTAAAATAAACCCCTCTTCAATACTCTCCTTCCTCCATTTATCCGAATGCCTATCCTAGTCCTACCTCTTCCTCGTCTGCCTAACATTCTCCCCTCTATTACAGTCTTCAACATTTCGTTGCCAATCAGAATGATCTGAATCCATCTTTCCTGAAACTTTTTGATTTATCCCGACAATCAATCCTCTCTCCTCCCCCGCCATATCTAGTATTTCCTCGTTAGTATGACTTTCTGCCCACTTAACCTTTTCCATCCTTCTACACACATTTGAAAAGCATCCAATATACGCCTATCATCCTGCTTCAATGACAATGTTTCCTCGCAGAAAAAATCCACGCTCCACATCCAAGTTTTGACAAACCCTTTCTAGTCATCCTTATTCAAAGTCCCTGTTATTAATATATTAATTATTTCCTCGTTGTGAAATCTTCTTTGCTTAAAGTAAGTCATATTTCCCTACGATGGTGGAAATTTTGCCCCAGAGGTGATTCCGAAATTGTTAAGTGTTCCATTTGCTCTAGTTTGGAACACATGTTTCAATTTTATTAATTAAAATTGGCAATTTTCCACAAAATAAAATTTTATTAATACGACCGGTTTCGATGTAACTACATCATCTTCTGGGCCAGAAGATGATGTAGGTACATCGAAACCGGTCGTATTAAAATTTTATTTTGTGGAAAATTGCCAATTTTAATTAATCATGATATTCCACCATATCACGCCTGAAATGCCTCTAGTTTATTTTACATGTTTCAATATTTAACTTAGGCTTACTCTTTCTCAAAAACTGCATAACCTTTGCTTTTTTTACGTTAAATCTCATCCCATATCTTTCTCACTGACTTTCCAATGCCCTAAGCAATGCTTGCAACCCAATTAGTACTGGCAAAATAAAGCTTGATTAACAGCAAACCTAGCTTATTTTATAAGTTGCCCACCGTGTCTCATTCCTAAATCCAGTTCTCCCTATGCCTCTATAATCATTTCCTCCATATATATTTTGAAAGCACAGGAGATAATGGACACCCCATCTTCCTGAAACTGCTCATTCATCATTTATAGAATGTTTACGATTAGGTATCGGTGCAAAGAAAATTTAGGTTTAAAAATGTAACTCATTAATTTCAGTGATATTATGCCTGGCTCTGTTTCTTTTTATTACGACTAACAGCAATTTATTCTGAGAAACTAAGACAATTGTTCAATGATTTCATCGCAATTACTCGTCGACATCCTTTTTTACAAAACGTTACTTAAAACACACTGGTGGTGACATGGATATTATATTTTCCTATCTTCTCATTCGACATAAGATGTGCGGAATCGGTTTTTAAATGTCACGATATCAGAGCAAGTCTACTTGTACATGATAAGTCAATGTGGTACAATATCATGGACCACGTCGATTTCGACGTTGCGAATGTCAAGGCCGACAGTGTTGAGTTGACATCCAATTTCATGTCGACGCTGTTAAATCTCTCTGTCTATTGTCTCTTCTGTTAAATCGACATTTTAATCCCATCATACAATAAAATTTAACTTTGAACAACTCCAAATAGCGTATATGTCATAGCCCAGCCTGCAATTGCCTCACAGGATGAATACGGACCAGTAGAAGTACCTGATAAAACATATTACATGCGACAATTTCAATAAGAATTCCTCTACATTTACCAGGGTTAGTATATATATGAGAACGTATTACATATTAACGCCTGTGGAAGCCTTATTCGGCTTGGTCTTGTTTCTTTCTCCCATTTCTACAATGCTGTGTAACGGAAGATTGAAATGTATCCACGAAGATGATCACATTAATCTCACCTTCGAAATCATTGTCGAAATCGACATCAATATCGCCCACGATATGTCGAAGTTACTTTAATTCAGAATCGACAAGTCAACATCTTGGTTAGTATCGTCATCCACTCGACATATCGAAGTTTTGAATTATCCTAGTTCCACATAAGATTAATTTGAATAAATTTTTCTCAACTATAGAGTTCAACAAGATGAATTTGAGGGATACATAAAAAATGGAGCGTGTAAGAATCAAAAAAATGAATTTGAAAAAAAATTATTGAACCACTCACCTTACATTTTTACGATTACCTTACATTAATCATATCTAAATTGAACCTGATAGAAATGAGCTTGCTCGTATACCTATTTAAATGGGTTATTGGCCGTTTCAATTGTAATTCCACAAAGTAAGCCGTTATTCAGCGGAGTGGGGATAAAAGATGATTGTGAAAAATTGAAGGTGGGTTGTGGACATTTTGCTGTAGCTGGAACATACATTTTAGCCGATGTCTGCTCAAGCTGTCAAATATCAATATTACTCGAAATTTTAAGATCAGATACGAAAAAAAATAAACGCAATAAAAAATGTCGTGTCTCATAATACATTATCTACGCTGCCATTTTTCTCTAAGTGCTCCCTGTGCCAGAATCAAACGACAGCAGGAAATAGCGGCACTTAACGGGATCCTTATCCTAATCTAAGCTCAGATACATCTTGCCGAAAATTAGTCTTCTGGCCGTGCTTCAAGGTTTCACAAGTCACTTGCGCAAATTTTCTTCAGGGGAAAGATCCATTTTCGGTAGAGAGGGAGAGAGAGCGAGAAAGGGAGAAGAATGGATTTGATATTAATGCTTAAGCATAATGATTTACCGTGATTCGAAATGCGCGCACACATATTTTTGAAAGCACACACACACACATATATACAATATAAAACCATAAACACAGTAATCAACCCGAAGTTCGGTTTAGTAGGTCATGGTAGAGCTCACCCATGTACCAAGCCCGACGGCGTGTGAATATTCACACATCAGGGTAGGGGGGCCAGTTCCTTTCCCTGTGCCGGTTATGGTTTCCCAGGAAGATCTGGTACCCGAAAAATCAACTCGCTTGGGTGGAGCTGCAGGTGCCCAGAGTGCCTTGCCCGGGACCCTCCGGTCAGTAGTCCAACGCTCTACCCACTAGACCACCGCGACCCGCATATACAATATATGTATATATATTTATATATATATATATATATATATATATATATTTATTTATATAATATAAACGTGGGTGGTCTGAAAAGTTTCCGGCTCAGAAAATTTCAGAAAAAATGTATCTTTTTTAGGTGGAAACTTCTCACGCCACCCTTATATATATTTCTATTTATATCTATTCATACTTATTCAGACCACCCACGCATATTTATATTATATATATACATATACACACACATATACTATTTAGTATATATATATATATATATAAACACACAAACACTAGGTTAATAAATATTAAACACACAGAAACATAAAAGGACACTTACAGTAGATATTTACGTTTCGACGGCACGCCCGTCGTCATCAGAATCTATAGAATTATATATATATATATATATATATATATATATATATATATATATATATATATATATATATATATATATATATATATATATATATATATATAATGAGGGGCAGAGAGTTTACTACTGACCGGACGACCCGGGTTCAATTCCCGAGCAAACCTCTCTGGGTACCTTCAGCTCCACCAAAACTATTTGATTTTTCGGTTTCAAGATCTTCCTGGGAAATCATAACAAAAACCGGCAAAAGGAAATGCACTGACCCCGCCCCCCCTTCCCTGATGTGTGCATCTCAAACGCCGTTGCGACTTAGCACGGAATAAACTCCACCAGCACCTACCACGCCGACCATCTAGTTGATCACTGTGGATATAATTTATACTTGTATATAAACCGTTCTTGTATTTAAACCATAAAAACAGTAATCAAACCGAAGGTCGGCGTGGTTGGTGATGGTAGAGTTCAGCCAGTCACATCACCATATATATCAGGATATACATGCACATGAGCATTCCGATCGTTTGAATGGTTTCTCTCTCTGAATTTCCCTTACACATCCCTTATCTTCACTCTTTCAATATCGGTGTCAATATCTCTTTCCTCCCTTTAGTTTTGGATAATTATGTATTGGCTATCATTATTCTAGTAGGTAGGACCGCATACTAATCCCATTCCACGTGATTCCTTTATTATAAGTCGATGACTTTATAAATCTAACTATATATTCTGTGTTAATGATCCAACTTGAAACGTGATCATTTCGAATTATCCACGCATGAGTTTTCTGAGGTTATTTAATATTTATTTTCATTTTCTCGATACAATCCTACCACATGGTTAATAAACATAATTTGATTTGTATTTCAATGCCTATGGACGGAAAACAAATATCAATTTATCAGAGATAATATTGAGTTATGACTCTTATCAGTAAGAAATATTAGGAGCGAGGGAGTGTCCTGCAATTTTGATAAAGTGAATCACCGCTCCAATGACCCATTTTCTGGGCAATGGTTTGGAGAGGATACTATCATCAGTGATCACACTCTAATCCAGACAATTTAATTATTAGACTGCTCTCTGATTATCTGTCATGTTTTAACTAGATTATTCAGTTAGGCACCATAGATTGTACAAGAAATACGTCTAAAATCTGGTATTTAAAAAGATAAATCGTACATGCCGAACAATGATGGAATAAATATAGTCCCTTATTGCACAAGAAAAAAAATGAAAAATTAGGATATCTATTTCTAAAAAGAACATTTACTGATCTTATTGCAAATTATAGATGCCGAGAAAAAAATTATCGGTATGGTTGTAAGAGGATCCAGTTCCAATGACCGAGGGACAAAAAGAAATAAAAACCTATTTCCAAAAAAGTGAAGGAAAATAGTGCCAGGGTACAACGTTGGGGCACAAAACCGATTTACAAATCGAAATTTTTTTAAATACCCATATAGATGGTATATTATCGTTAAAATTCAACAAAAAATATTTCTTTTCCATCAAATAATTATGATAGTCCGAAATGTTGAGCGGAGAAAAGGGTAGTTACGGAACTGGGTGAAAAACGGATGGACGGGAGAGAAAGAATGGAGGAAAAGAGGGCGATGCTAATGAAGGATGAAGATACGAGGAGCGAGGAGTGGAGGTGAATGAGGGAGGACTTTCGGGGGTGTAGAGGAGACGAAAGAGGAGAGTACTCGACGGTGGCTGTGGAGAGGGAGGAAGAGGAGGAGAATGGGGGGGAGGGAGAAGAGAAGAAGGAAGCGAAGGGTTGACGTACTGAATCGAGAGAGGGGTTCGTGGGGGATGTGGGAGGGGCAAGGGGGGGAGCGAGTCTGGCCAGAGGGGGTGGGTGAGGGGGGAGAAATTTGCGAAGCGGTGGGTTTAGGGAAGCAAAGCGACGAGGTGTTAAGCATGTCCCAAAAATATTTCTCAATCCAGCTGGTTCAGCGACCCAGTTGGCGTGGAACTCCGTCTTCCAAGCGTATATGCATATACATGTATATAAAACTATATATGTTATATTATATATATATGTATATACATATACATATAAATATATAAAACTTGGACCGCAACAAACAATGTAAGAACACATTAAAAGAACACTCGCACGTTATTTCTTTAAAATTATACAATATATAATTTCTACGGAATTTAGCTCCATCTTCCTCAGAAGAAACAGTAGTACTGCCTAGACTGCCTCAGAAGATGTAGCTTAATTCCGTAGAAATTATTAAGAAATAACGTGCGAGTGTTCTTTTTATGTCTCTTATATTGTTTGCTGCTGTCCAAGTTTCTTATTTAACATTTCCGTGTTACTTCAACGAAATCCTATATACGTATATAGTATATATAAGTATAGCCACAAAATATTTATTTGGTAGTTGTGTCCATCCAAAAACCTAACTTAACCGGTAGATTACCTTATAATAATAATATATATGCGTGTGTGTACAAAAATAAGTATATATATATATATATATATATATATATATATATATATATATATAGATGATTTCTTCGAAGTAACACGGAAGTGTTGAATAAAAAACAGACAGTAACACACAGCACGAGAACACATAAAAAGAACACTCACGATAATATCTCGTCGACCACTATCTCCAACCTTTAGTTCACGCGTTACCCTCCTATGTCAAAGATACCTACCACTTCCTCAATCTGCTCCACTCAATTTCCCTCCCTTCTGACACCAAGATCATTATGGCCACAATTGACGTCACATCCCTATACACCTCCATTCCTCACGAAGAAGGCCTTGCTTCCCTACGCCACTTCCTCTCCAAACGCCCTAGCCCTCAAACTCCAAGCACCGATTTTCTCATTGACCTTTCTAACATCATCCTCACCCGTAACTCTTTTTCTTTTAATGACAATTTTTACCTCCAAATCAAGGGCTGTGCCATGGGAAGTAGATTCAGCCCGTCATACGCTAACCTCCACCTCGGTGTCCTGGAAGAGAAGTTCCTTTCCAGTTACCCTCTTAAACCCCTTCTGTGGCTCCGATACATTGATGACATCTTTCTACTCTGGCCACATAACATAGACTCCCTCAATTCCTTCATCTCCCAACTTAATGATTCCTCATCTCTTTCTTTCACTTCCAACATCTCATCATCACAGATCACTTTCCTCGATGTAAATATTTCCCTAACTAACAACAAATTTCTAACCTCCGTACATACTAAACCTACTAACAAACAACAATACCTTCATTTTAACAGCTGCCACCCCTACCACACCAAACGCTCCCTCCCTTACTCCCTCTCTATCTGCGGGCACCGCATTTGCAACCATCCCGAATCCCTCAACAATTACCTCAACAACCTTCACCATTCCCTCCTCCAACGGGGATACCCAGATTCTCTCCTTCACAAAAAAACCCTAAAACAATCCTACACCCCCAATCCTCCCTCAACCACAGACTCCCACCCTCTCTCAATATGCACCACCTACTTCCCTGGCATCCAGTCCCTTAAATTCATCCTCAAAGACCTGTACCCCATCCTCAAAAATCACAACGTTTCGTCCAACCTTCTTCCTAAATGCCCTTCTGTTACCTTCAAACGGCCCGCCAACCTATCAGATCTCAAATCCACCAAGCCTCTTTCCAAATCCTCTCCCACCCCCAGAATCACACCCACTCCGTGCTTGCGAGCAAGATGCAAAACTTGTCCTATTTTCACCACTCCACCCCTCTCCATCCCACCTTTTAACTCTCTCCCGCCCTTCCCCCACTCCTCATGCACATCTCAGAATGTAATCTATCTTCTGACTTGCAAACTCTGCCCGGCATTTTATATAGGCCAGTGCTCTACACCCCTGAACCTCAGGGTGAACAATCATCGCGCCTCATGTAATCCCTCCTCCCCGTCCGCGGGTCTTCCCATCCCAAAACATGCCTCCCACCACAACACCCCCTTCAACCACTGTTACAATGTTTCCGTGCTAGCATCCCTTCCCCCATCCGATAACCCTATAAAATTACAAACAATGGAATTGGCATTTATATGGCTGTGTAAAGCCAATCAACATCCGGGTCTCAATGTCGTTCACTAAATGGGGGGGGTGGGGCTGAGATGGATGGAGGTGGATTTGTTTCTTGCGAGGTGGTGGGACAATTTATTCATCCGCATACATTTTGTCATCCTTGTCCTGTGTTTTGACTTGTCAAGCCCTTATGATGACTTGGTGAGTTGATGCCTTGGTCATGGGTGTTGTGGGATCTGTGGATGAATTGTTAGTTTTCTGTGTCGCTTGTTACTATTTCCGCATCCTCCTTATTCCATCTCCGCTCCCCTCTGGCCTCCCTTTCCCCCTCCATAACCTCCTCCTTCACCCCTCTCCCACCACCTGTTCCCCGCTCCGCTTTCTCCCCCTCCATATACCCCTCCTTCACCCCTCCCCCACTGCCTGTTTTTTCCCCTCTCCCTCGTCCCATACTCTCTCTGCACCGCGTACCCTTTTCCTTAGTCATATCTTATCTTCCGAAGAGGACTCAGGAGCTGAAGTCCGTCGAAATTATCAAGATATTATCGTGAGTGTTCTTTTTATGTGTTCTCGTGCTGTGTGTTACTGTCTAAGTTTTATATATATATATATATATATATATATATATATATATATATAATGATGTAGAAGCACTCACGAAAGCAATAGAACACAAAAATAAAATAGATATCACATAAAGGACACTCACATTTCAGAAGGTTTAGGCTATGAGACCTTCTTCAGGTTAAATTCTGACCAAATCTTATATACCTATATTATATATACAATAAACACATATCTATAAACATTTAATAGAGAAGAACATTGAATACTATCTGGATTGGTTTGCCTATTTCGTAGATTAAGAAAAGGTGTTCAATAGAATGAATTCGGAGAAACTAATGAATATATTGCGGAAAATCGGAGTAGATTGGAGGATAGGAGACTTATCCGCAATCTGTGCAAGCCTCAATAATGCTCGGGTGCGAGTGGGGGGATGGAGAGCTCGGAATGGGCAGTGTTAGGAAGAGGGGTAAGACAGGGTTGTCCATTATCACCTGCTCTGCTCAACTTGGAGGAAATGGTACAGTGGAAGTAAAGAAAAATAGAAGGAAATGTTGAGGAAGAGTAATGAAGGGAGAGGTAGGGAAAACCAAAACAATCAGATGTTCCAAAGAGAAGGGAATTGTTGTTGCTTCGTCCAGATCACCCTGAGACACCCTATACTTTGATTCACTGGCGCAACGGAGAGTTTCATCAATCGGATAAATTTGAAATTCACGCTGAAATAGCATACTTTTCATCATTATTTAGTCTTCCGTTTAAGATAGGTTTTGGATGGACACAACCTGTACAGGGATGTATTTTGTTTGCCTCTCCTGACGAAAAACAACCCGATACTCGAAATTACATTGAAGTTGGCCAAAAGCACATGGCAGTACTATCATGGAATTGAAAACTAATGAAACGGATTTAAATTGAATTGCATTAATTTTTATAAACACTTACTTTCTATGAGAAGCACTCAACACGCTCCCGATAAATTCCTCCAAAGAAGATTTATTTTCCATTTATTTTTTTTTCTGAACGGCATTGTGTTTCACTCACGTATCTTGTCAATTGCGGCAATGCAGTGGATGACGGACTAAAAAGCTAAGACTCGCCTGCGACCTCATTACGGTCTATGCGGTCGTGGCAGGTATATTTATTCGAGACTCACACGATACCGTCACACCGGTCAAATGAACCCTTTCAAGTATTTCATTAATAGCGCCATTAATGCCAGTCTCCGGGCGTTTTGGAGATTTTTGGACGGAATGGAAGGGGTTTATAGATTGAGTTGTTTTTTAGGACGTAAGCGAGGGCGGCTTCGGCGATGCGTATGGCACTCAAGTATTGAGCGTTGAATGGACGAGGTCCGGGGGAAGTTATATTTTTTCGGAAGTTCGGTCACGGGCAAGATATCCAGCCATTCGATCAGAGCGTTAAATTGAGTCCTCCCTCACGTGTGGGATTACGCCTTTCGAAGATCCTTCAATCTCGCCGATTTTTCTCGTCCTCAGGGAGGATGGTGGGGTGTGATGAGGAGGAAGACCGTGGAGTATTCGTATATGGCTGCTGAGATCAGTGAGTGAAAGAGGGCGTACTTAGACGAAAGGAAAGAAATTCATAAGAAATTCTCAGGACTTAGGGTGAGGTATGGCGAGGAACCTTGAGTTTCATATACGGGTCCTCTCGTCTCGTCTAAGTCCCTCGAGTTGTAAAAAAATTGGGAGGTACACCGCACAAAGCGAGTGGTAGGTATCGAAAAAATTCTTCGTATTGATTATTGAATTAAATATTAAATAGCTTGATTGAAGGGTAATCCAATTTTTAAGGGAAAAATACCAAAATTAGAAATGCGAAACAAAAAACTGTTAAAGGTAACAGTTTCAGGTTTAACTTTGTGGGATTCCTTCATGATTAGGGTAAAAAAAGAAACTTTGAAAAAAAAAGAAACTTTCTCAAAATAGTATTTATATAACACATGAATCAATTAAAAAACCACTTTGTAATAAAAAAAGAGCTCTTGATCGTTAAAATAATCGTATTTTCCTGGCTTACAATATTTTTAATGCCATTCAGAAAAGAGTCAAAATAGGCATTATACGTTTCACATCTTCGAGCGTCTTGATAATGCTAATGCTCACATCATTATTGCCATTAAATTTGCACGACATCTTTCAAAGAATCAAATTATACAAATTAACTCAGTTTGTATTGCAAAGCACATTGTACAAATGTTTCCGAATCCTCATTATGAGACCAAATATTTAGGGTAAGGGGGATTTTTTTAGGACATATCGTATTGACGATTTAAAATTATACTTATCAGTCCAGTAACATGATTATAATTGGATGGGGGAGGGGGTGACATTTAAATTACCTGGCGAACAATGCAAGAAAGCTTAGAAAAATATATGAATAAGATTTTACCTTTAGAATTACACAGGCCAACAGTGGCTTTGGTGCCGGAGCTTTTAATGCTGATTTAAAGAACAATTGGAGTGCTGAATCCAATTATGACACTAGTTTTTTCCTATCAGCTATAGTTTTCAAGATATAGATATGTTGTTACTTACGTAAAAAAATCATCTACATGATGATATGGGAATATTATATTAATAATTATCTCATTGGCCTACAATATAGAAATATACATAAAACTTATTGACAGTTTATTGAAAATAAAAGGAACACCGCAGAGTGGTTATAAATTAGTATACTTATAGATTTATTTAACTTTGAAAATTATTTTCCGGAATATATCAAATATTAAAACAACTAATCGTAAGATGTGCCATATCTAAAAAAGTAGAGCTGTTAAATAAAAACGGATTTCATTTCAGCTCTACAAATATAGTTAAAATCATCACAAAGATTCCCGGCACCAAAAAAAAATTTTTTTTGTAGGCCTGTGTTATCAATCAAATGTGTTGACGCGTGTTTATTCTTACGGCTATTTGGCGATTATCATTTAGGATCTCCTTGGAGAAAATTCATCTCTGCCTGTTTTCAAATTTTGAGCTGGTGTGCTGAGCTCGTGAGAGGGTCATACCTATGGGGTACATATTGGAAAAGGTGGGCCGCAGGGTGATTAAGATTACGTGGCGGCCCTCCGGCCTCGGTTCCGTCAGCACGCTGCCTGCCGAAGAAGGATGAAGTGGCACCCAATCCACCGTCGACTCCTACACTCTCCAGGGGACTTGTAGGAGGGTGTAGAGTGGAGATTGAAGGGGTGGGGAAAGGTTGATGGCAGGGAATTAATAAGCAAGCTGTCCCGATTAGTGGATCCGTCGGGTTCAATCGGCCGCAAATTCCTGGACCTTGGCCACCCATCCGTACCATGTTCCTATATCATGCGCTCCACCGTGAGATTGCCTCGATCCTGTAAGGGGTCGTGCTCTGCCCGAAGGGGCCCGTGCCTCATGGTAGAGTGGAAAGATTATTTCACGGGCATTCGTAGCTCGAGTTCACCGATATACGAAATAGATTTTAAAATACGGAAATTCCCATCACCCCTGGCAATGAATTATTGACCGAAAAATTCATAAAAATATCATTTCTCTTTTATAAAAATATCCCTAATGTGATATGTGAGATTAGGTCCAATGTTCTAAAAAAAATTGTTTTGTAATGAGCAAAAAATGAAATTCTATAAATATGAAAATACCTTCGTAATAACCTGGTTAAAAATATTTATTTGGGGTTATTGCGCAACTGTGGTATTGTATTTACCTTACAATTATCGTTCACTGGAGCTAAATATACAAAAAAACTTAATTTTCAAGATCTCGTGGCTGTGTTCGAATTCTTTTGTTGACTGAGTTTTATTAAAATAATTATTATATACAACTACTTATGACTATTACTTCGTCTTGATGGCGTATTCCTAGAATAAAAATGATGAAAGATATGGAGAAATATAGTGAAAACTTGGATACATATCATAGTCTTGCATGGTTCAAAAACTTGATCTTTGAGGCATAGATTGAAAGCATAGATTGAAAATGGACCGATTGAAAAACAAGCTATGAATGTCTAGGCATGAAAAGGGAAGGGAAAAGCTTGTTGGAGGTTATTCAGAGAAGGTAGAGCAAATTACTGGTGGAGATACTTAATTTGTAATTTGGACACTGAAGACAGTAATTGAGCCAACATTTGCTAATTTTATGTTTCCAACATTTATTTGGCACCCAATGAAAATATTAATATTTCTAATAGTTCTCTTAACCTTATTCGATTATCTCTTCTCACGGTGACAGCAATGACGATAAATATTACTTCCGTAAGAGCATCACACTCTTCATAAGCCTCCTGTAGATTTCAGCTGCCTATTTATTTAGGCATAAGTAAAACTTTCAATGCATCACCGAACCAAATATACATTACACGTTGAGATAACTATAAACCGTGACATTTAATATTTGTACGACACTATATTTTGTGAATAAATAATTATGGATCACTCTCAATGAACAGTCCTCGTAATAAAAATGCTAAGGGTCCCTTTACAGGTGATCTATTGAGTCTATAGGTTATACTTGCCAGTATCAAGTCCATTTACTTAATATTTTGGAGTTGAGCTAATACCTATATTGGAAATTATCTTTTTTTCCTCAATTTAATTTTCAATAGTGATGTGATAGTCAATTAGACAATGGTACGAATAAACTTTTGACAATTCTTTTTCAGCCAATGTTTTCTCATTTTCTGCTCGAAACCTTGATAAAAAAGCCTAGACGATATGTAAATCTTAATAAAAGTCTTGTGAATACAAGTGTTCATGCCTATTTACCTCAGACACTTGAACTGCTACCATTACACACTTTTGTTCCAGTGTTAACTTTCGTTTTTAGTTGAGCCCATCTTGTTTTGATCACTAGTTTAACATTCAAGGGAGGAAATTTCGGCTAAAAACCATACAATCATTTCCCCAAGATTCAAGTCTAAAGGCAAGAACTATTTAACGATCCAGTTAGATATTACGATGCCTTGATAAAATGTCCCTTTGCCAAAGATGAACGAAGCTTTCCCATTAATCATCACATTTTAATTTCCTATCCTTCTCCTTTTTCAAGGGTGTCCTTTTCTTTAAGCACGTACTTTTTAAAGAGTTTAGTACCTAGGTTAACAAAATAGATCATAGCAGAAGTATATGTTAAAACGAGAATCTCTTTTTGCGAGGATGGGGAGCGGTGCAAGGTCGAATGCTTCCCATATTGGCGCTCATTCTACTTGATGAGGGTAGGCACGCAAGTGACGACTAGTAATAAATAGATGAAATAAGAAAAGGTACTAGGTAAAATAGATGAAGGGTAAGAAAGTACACCTGGTTCGAATTTTTAAGTCTTCTGTTGGCCTTGGCGGGAGGACGGGGGTAACATCTGCTAGCTCCACAGCATCTTCTTCGTCTCAATTCCAACTGTAGGGTTTGCCTATTGCCGCTCGAAAAAAGGGCCTCAACCACTGGCGTTCTATTTCAAGCTCTCCCTTGCGTATTCACCAATAGATGAGATATAAATTAAAGTAACTTATTCGTTTCCCTAAATGTTAAGTTCCACTCCAATGCACGATAGATAGAACTTAGTTTATCCTAGGTCAAAAAATATTCAAGGAACAAACCAAAAAAGACAAGTAACTCCTCCGGGCATTGTAATAAAATCTAAATATTGAAGAATATTGAATGTAACTCGATGTAAATAGGAAAGTACTTCTTTATTTTTGAGTATTTTCATTCTTGATCTTTATTGTATCTACTCCGCCTACTTCAACCTTCCTCAAAAATGAATCCCTTAAATACAAAAATTCCGGAATTTCTTTTTTATATCGTTAACACGAGTCGAAATGAAATTTTAATTCAAATTTATTTTCCTATCATAAACGAGACTTCATCTCCTAATTATTTTCATGAAATTTTACATTAAAAAAATAGACGAAGGATAATTTTGAAATATATCAGGCGAATTCTCAAGCCATGAAAAAAAATCAACTGGATTCGATGGCTCTCCAACTTTCCTTTTCCCGTGACTCTCCTTATTATCCCCTGCACTTCGACCCATCAAAATGCCCCCTAGTTTAATCCGCACGCTGTCCGTCCTGCTCACTTTCCCTTTTCCCTAATCCTTCCAGCCATTGATCCAGATAAGGATCTTTCCTGCTCCATCTCCCCGACTCTCCCTCTTCGCCACCCTTCCCCTTCCACTATCCCCCCACCTCCTTCCCCCTCCTCTCATGCCCACTCCCCTCAACCCCCTCCTTCTCATCTCACCCACACAACCCGTTCGGCTCATTTTCACGCCCCATTCGACCGCTTATCTCCCCTCTATTCCTGTTCGATCGAGAAACTCCCATTACCACCCACTCCTCCTCCCGGCAGTCGCCCTTCTTTTCGTCAATCCCCTCCCCACCTAAAAGGAAGCCACGGGTTCCTCTTGGAACGGTGGGGGGAAGGGGATGGAGAGGCAAAAAATAAGTCACTAGGATCGCCACTCCATGTCGAAATGGAATTTTGCCGGAATACTTTCTCGCCGTTTCGTTTCTCACTTTTTTCGTGATAGTTGGATTTTCTACGGCTCTCCACGACGGAGTACGGATCTTCTTCTTCGGGATCTCATTTCTTTTTTTAATTTTTTTTACATTTTATTATTTCTGTTCCATAAAGATGGTTCTGTCGGAGAGTCAAATAGGTGGGTATTCCGGAAAACTTCAACAAATCATATTTTGGGATAGCTGCATGTATATGTGTATATATATTTGTATATATATATACACACACATTCAGACACAAAATCCCGCCATATGGCGAACAAATATTGCTCACCTCTCCTGTGTTCGTCCTTCATGTGTGTTCCTATCCCCTTTCCTTATATCTATTTCTATGTGAATATATATATATATATATTTTTTGATGATTTCTTCGAAGTAACACGGAAGTGTTGAATAAAAACTTAGACAGTAACACACAGCACAAGAACACATAAAAGGTGGGGATTTCTATGTGCGAAAAATAATATCTGTTCGCCGTATGGCGGGATTTTCAAGGTTTAATATGTGTATATATATATATATATATACATTTGTATATATATATATATATTTGTTCGCCGTATGGCGGGATTTTCAAGGTTTAATATATATATACACATATTAAACCTTGAAAATCCCGCCATACGGCGAACAAATATTATTTTTCGCACATAGAAATCCCCACCTTTCCTGTGTTGGTCTTTTATGTGTTTTCCTATCCCCTATTATACATTATATTTAAATTGATATATTTAAATATCGTATCGATATTTAATCGATATATTTATATAATATATCGATTATTTCGATATATTATATAATATATCGAATTTATATATATATATATATCGATATTTAATTGACATATTTAAATATCGTATCGATATACCATAAACACAGTAATCAATCAGGTCGGTTTAGTAGGTGATGGTAGAGCTCACCCATGTACCAAGCCCCATACGGCGTGTGAATATTCACACATCAGGGTAGGGGGGCAGTTCCTTTCCCTGTGCCGGTTATGGTTTCCCAGGAAGATCTGGTACCCGAAAAATCAACTAGCTTGGGTGGAGCTGCAGGTGCCCAAAGTGCCTTGCCCGGGAATCGAACCCGGGACCCTCCGGTCAGCAGTCCAACGCTCTACCCGCTAGACCACCGCGACCCGCTATATATATATATATATATACGCACACACACAGTGGTTGCGCATGGTGGACATTTCAGGCCTACGGACGAGTATAATAGAAAACGATCGGATAGCATTCACTTGCCATTGTCCATTATATCTCCCCTCTCCTAACCCCGCAAGTTAAGTGCTTTTCTCACCTCGGGGAATGTGAATGAAAGCCGGCTCCACGATCATCTCGCATACCACCCTGGGGGACGGGCTCTCGTGCATTCGTGGTCGTGCACGGGGCAATTCTCCCAGTCCCGGAAGCGATGACACGCCCGGGAGAACTACGGTCGGCGGTCGGCTTCAATCCCATCGGGGAAAGGGGAATTGGACGATCGTGCGCGGTCTAGGGGCGGGTCGAGGGGGGGGAGGGAGCGGGTGGTCGTGGAAGATGATTGGTTGGGGATCTCGAGGGGGCATTATGGGGACCGAGATTCCGAAACCGATACTCGCGAGGGCTGTCGCCAAAACCGATATCCGATTCGCCCCCTTCCTACGTCCCACCTCTCCCTACCCCCCTCCCAACGCCTCATTCACTCGAGACGTTGGGGAGCGGGAATTTACCGCTCCACGCACGCCCGACCACCTGTGGATGGTGGCGTGAGGGTGTTACCCGGGTGTGCACTGGTGAAATGAATAAATCCAGTTCCTGGAGGGGATGTGGGGCGGGGGGACAGGGGCAGAGATTGACAGGGGCTAGGTCATCCGGTGGGATTTACAGCGTGCATCGAAGGGCGACACGTGTGACTTTTTGATATTGGGCAAGAGTTGTCATTACGTTTCGGTCTATCGGTCTGCCCACCTTGGTGCAGGTTTACCTGAAGGAAGGCCGGGGGAGACGCGCGGTGGGAAAGAGAGATAAATTTATCAGAATGAAGGAATATTGTGTTGTACCTTAACTTTTATGTTCGCGATATTGCAATCTTAAAATACGTAAGATTAAAACTAAGGTAATGGTCTGCAGTCCAAATAGGATAGAAAAAATCTCAATAAGAGTATGACATGCTGGAACCAATGAGTGGGATATTTTTTTCAATTTAGACCGCAGGATTACTCGTGATTGAACGGGCAAGCAAGGTCATAATTAGGTATTTCTATAGCTATTAGTTATAATTATACTTTCCAGCAGGGTATGCATACAACTACTGATGGGAAATGAATCTAGAAGTATCTTTTCGGTCTACAAAAAGTTCTACATATTGACGATTTTTTCAACCAGAGGAATGAATGAAAATTTTTGGCAATGCGCATGGTATTACGCTCAATTTTTAAAATTTCATGAAAAACTTTTATATGAGTTAAAGCAGATAAGAAAACCACCAATTAATGATTAGGGAAAGGAACCAAGGAACGAGTAAAATAGTTTTAATATTTCTGAGGCAAGAACACTGGTGATGAAAGAATTAAGAGGGATATGATAAGTAGAGTAGGATTGATGAAAAAGAGCTTTTATCAGATGGAGCAACTGTTAACAATAAAAACTAGTACTGGCTAAGTTATAAGGAAGCGATTCATTAAAACTTATATTTGGCCTTTCATTTTGTACGGTTGTGAGGTTTGGGTGATGGGGAAAACAGAGAAAGGAAGATAGTAGACTATGGAAATGCGGTGCTGGAGAAGAATACTGATAATAAAATGAATAGATGGGATAGCAAAGGAAGACATGCTTAGAGAGCCGATTGTGGTGTTAAACATATGGAGGACACTCGAGAGAAGAATAGGTAAATAGATTGGAAACCTGAGGAACCTGAGGAACAATAGCTTACTGAAAATCAAAACTTAAGTAAGCGATCAGAATAGTTTGGAGAGTTGCTACAAACCAATTATTGGTTTGATAACGCGTCAAGGCGATGTAACTCTTTGAGGATTCTAGAATCCTTACTGGATAGTTTTGAAACGCCCTAGAAGTCAGGATTAAATGGAAGGGAAGGTACCGTTTTCGTCTTAAAAAAACCTTCAAGTTTGCATGTTTCTTGAAAAATTGCAAATTCTGAGCCCGTATGAGTACTCGTAATCTTAGGGTGGACATGGTAGGCTGTGGAAACTGAGAGAATACATGAGTGCTTCAGGTATTTTGTTTTTAGAATTATTAATTTATATAAAATGTTAAGTGTATTAAAAAAGAGTACAGCACTCTTGTGGTCATACGAAGTATTCAAACACAGCCGCCGAGATGACATGGCGTTTATGACCGATGTCTCGACCTTTTGAAAATGCAAACGACTTCAGCTGTCGGTCGCCTACCCTAATTATCTACTGCTAATGATTGAAAGTAATACTTTCACGCGGATAAAAGAAAATAAATTGACCTTAAGGGCCCTGATGTCTCGTTTTCGGACCGTTAATGTTTTTGAGGTATTTCTTCAATGTGCTGAATTTCAATTTCTTTGTATTTTATTTAATACTTAGTAAGAATGCAGCATTTATAATTTGGTATTAAGGTGATGGCTTTAAGTTAAAAGTTTGATAATTTAGATAAAAATATCTCCTCAACCCGTATAAAACGAATTTCAAAGGTATTATTGAATAGTATTTAGTTATTTTTATTGATAAACATTTTCCCGAATGAAATGGTTTTTTTAAAAATTGTATGTTGTTTTAAATTGCATGGATGTTCCCAATTTCGCTTCATATTAATGTAACTATCTATTTTATCAAATGTGTGTGGGTGAAAAATATTTATTCCAATTAATGTTTAATTATCTTCATACAATCAAGCTGTTATTTAAAAAATGTTTCGCAGTTTTCTGTCGATTTTTAACATTTAGTTTATATTCATAATGGTACTTTTAATGCACTCATACATATACGGTCTTCGAGGATTCATAGAAAAATTTTAATTCTGAAGTTCAAAGAATTTTCAACTGTCTATAACAGACATTATTAGGGCCCTCATGTTAGTATAGTGGAGGTTTATCGGCACACAGGTTAATGCAATCTTTAATGGAACTTATCGTTTAAATATTTATTGGAAGCCCGCACACGTCTTCCTTCCTGTATCTAGCACATGAAAGATTGCTGATAAACGCAAAATTTATATGCTAAAAGAAGTTCAGTTATTTTAGAATGTTATAAATCTACAATTAATTCATGTAAACATAAGGATGATCTAACGCAACCACTTTTGTGAAAGTCTGCTTTTGGATGTTGCCATAAAACGGGAAACATTTCCTTAGTAATAAATGTTAATACGTAACCAACATCATCATCATCTGCAGCTCTGCAGCCCGGTGTGGGCCTTGGCTTCCTCTATGATATGCCTCCATTCAGTTCTTGTTCTTGCTTTTTCCTTCCATCTTGTAACTCCCATTGCCTTCAAGTCATCCTCCACATTCTGTAGCCATCTCTTCCCGTGTCTACCTTTTCTTCTGACACCTTCCATCTTGCTATTAAGTATCAGTTTGGGCATTCTGTCATTTTCCATCCTTTCTACATGCCCCAACTACGGTGACTTGGCAAATCTAACTATGTCCTTCCCTTCTAGTAATTCATTTATCTCCATGTTCATTCTAATTATCCATCTCTCTCCTTCTCTAATTGGGCCATAGATTCTCCTTAACATTTTTCTTTCGAATTTTCTAAGTGCTTCCTCATCCTGACTTGTTAATGTCCATGTGTCAGCTCCATAAGTTACCACGGGTCTAATATGCGTTTTATAGATCTTCATTTTTGTGTTCCTTGATAGTAACATTTATTTGAAGATTGTTACATTTGCAAAGTATGCCCTGTTACCTTCCATTAGCCTTTGGTTGATCTCCGGTTTGGATATCTTATTTTTATTGTTAAGTCTGACTCCTAGATTGGTTAATTCCTTGACACCCTTAAACTCATAATTCCCAATTATTATGTTTTGTAAGTGCCACTTGTTCTGATGAGCTGACATTTTCAAGTATTCGGTCATCTCTTCACTAACCTTCAGCCCCACTTCTTTACCAGTGTTTTCTAAAATGTTAAACATTTCTTTTAGGTCATTCACATTTCGTGCAATTAGTGCTATATCATCTGCATATGCGAATCCTTGCTGAGATTTATGCACTATGGTCCCTCTTACGTAACCAACTGCAAGTTATAAATGAATTAACGTACTGTGACCTTTTGGGCATTTTTAATTATCGATCAAATTAGAGGTATGCAGACATTATCAGTTTTTTTAAGGGGGATAATTCGAGTCATAGGCACAAGAATTTTTCTTTGCGATCTCAGTTTAGACCTTTTCCATACTTTACCTATCGTTTCGGGGCACTTAATATGTTTTAACGGGCAACAATCGAATATTTCTCATTTTTAATTCAAATGATAAGGGTTCAGTGATGAAAAGGTGACTTAATTGAACCACATCCTTTTTTAAAGTGAGCTTGGGTTAAAATTAATTTGTCATTTATTGTGGTCATAAGCTATTGTTCCTTTGAAATGGAGCGTAGCTATGTACGGCGCGGAGACGTGGTCACTGAAGCAGGAGGATAGACGTAGATTGGAGGCTTTTGAAATGTGGGTGTGGAGAAGAATGGAGAAGGTGAAATGGACCGAAAGGAAAACAAATGAGGAAGTACTAGAGATGGTGGGTGAGGAGAGGGGTTTGTTGAGAGAAATCCTATGGAGGCAGGAAAAATGGATGAAAGGCGTATTGAGCGGTAGTGGAATGTTGAAGAAGGTAATAGAGGGGAGAATGTTGGGCAGGCGAGGAAAGGGCAGGAACAGGATAGGGATGTTGGATGGGATGAATGGAGGAAGGAAGTACACAGAGATGAAGAGGGACCTGATGTAGATTAGGTTGCTGGATTGGGTTCTGCTTGGAGTTACAAAATGTTCATTTGACAGTTGTGTCTATCCAAAAACCTACCTTAACCGGTAGATTACCTAATAATAAGCTATTGTCCAACCTTTTTTGAATCAACAAATTTAAATTATTATAACACTCTCGTAGTTGTAAAGTAAACAAATTTTATTTGACATTTGTTAAAAGGCCTTTAGGATAAGGATTTTCATAACCATTTGCGAATAATTACAAAGGGATTTGCAAACTAATTTAGTTTCAAAAATTTGCATACGTTCAAAAAAAGATACACTACATATTTCAGATGTTTTCAGACATTTTTACAGTGTTGAAGTACATATGCCGGGAAAACGGACACGTAATGTAGACGTTCACACCAATGAAAAATGGAAAATTATAAAATGAGATTTTTGGAATAGGACAGGACACTCAAATTTCTTTGGACAAGGACGTAATGTATTACCACGTCTCACTATGGCTGTCGATAAAATTTTATCGGTCATAAGTGAACTCCTCATCTAATTGATATAAAGAATTGTTAGTTGCTCGCCCAGAGACAAATAAGGCTCTAGGATTAATCATTCCGTGAGTTTTTTCCGAAAACAACAATATTTGATGAGAATGTTTCCATTCTGTAACATTGCAGGGACTAAATAAAAAAAGTATTTACGAGTTTACTCTTTCTGATTGTGACCAAATGGACCCTTCTGACCCTTCTTCCATTTTACCCAAACTAAAATGTCTATTAGATACTAAGCGGACATATATATTGTGTGAAATACACTCATTACCAAGATAATAATGGGATACAAGGACTTTCCCTGTGCCTGAGGTGGTTTTCAAGGAACTACTTGTACCTGAAATGGATTTAGGTGTGAAAAATTGCTCTTTTCATCTATATCTTTCAACTTCCAACTTTTCCAATGGCCGAAATTTGGTTTTGGAATCAAGTGAATCTTTCCGGTATCTTTATCATTACATAGACAAATGGCGAAAGTTTAGCCAAAGACAATGTTGACCCTTTTTTATTAGAACTCGCCCTCCCTTCCGGAAAAAATGGGTTTTTTAATGAGTCTTACTAAACTCATATTTAGAACTATTTGTCGCCGATGGGTTCTCCTATGAAAGGATTCATTCCACTTTTGAAGACAAATAATTTTAGCTATAGTAGGTGCAACAATATTTTATCCTCAAATAATATACGCATCATCTTGCCATATAATTAAATAGGTTTAAATATGATCTCGGAAATGGACCCCGGCATCAGACTATCCACTAATACTATTCTTCTTAAATGTGAGGATTTTTTATTGATGTAGCTTTATTGGTAAACTTAAAAACACACCACTTCTTCTTTTAACCTTTATCATGCATGCATTCAGCACCTTTAATTGATTGTGCTTTGTTCCTCATACTAGAGAAAAACATTCAAAGAAATATAATTAGGTTTAAACAGTGGATATGTTGGCAGAATAAGACTTACCATATTAACTTCTGAGATGGAATCGAAACTGGCTATCGTGAGGTCCATTCCCACGTAAAGGGGAGCTCCTGTAATATAAAAGAAAATAGCGATGAAAACCTTGAACATTTTATCGTCACTAACAAACCACAAAAATTAGTTCATCAATAAAACCTATGAATAGCCAATATTTGGTGCATTGGATATTTAAATTCCAATAAAGGTCATTTGTGCATCAATGATCGATAGGTCTTCATGACACTGAGAGGTTTTAGTACTGCGTGTTGGTATTGATAATGAGAGAGTTGAACAATATGATGGAATTCATTCTGAACAGGGACAAAACAAAACTTTGTGAGTTCTACAATTTTCTATTCAAGAGACCAGTTTTGTCGAACAGTTGACGCGTTCAGTTGGAATCAACTGACGATGTCGACTGTTTGACGGAACTGATCATTTGGATAAAAAATTGAGGGACTAACAAAGCTTTGTTTGTGTCTCAGTTTAACGTGAAGTTTAATTTATTTGAACCTATTGCCAATTGCCGCAGTTGACAGTATATGAGACCCAACGGCAAGTAGGAGGCACCGATATGTTAGCCGCACCCTCATTTCATTTGTGAACATAAAAGAAAAAAAAAGTTAGCAACCTGCGTGAAAGCGCGGCACCCCATCAACTTATTATGTAGTTCCTTGTTTATTCTGTGTTGTTTTCTAATGATCCGTTGTTGTTAAATAGGATAAGGTTCGTTTGATATCTCGCTACTCCTCTTTTGATATCGCTGATGTGAGAAACATGATAATCAAAACACATAATAGCTATGAGCTTAATAATATCAATTCCAGCTACAGCATTCTCCAAATAGACAATAAATGTAATTATTAAGAAAAATATATTCTGATCTAAATAAAATGGAGTCAAAATAGGTAGTGCTCGCCATCTGGGGCAATAATACGAGTAAATTCTGCTTTGTTGCTGTGAAACTTTGCTAGACACTCAATTGAAACATCTTCACGAAACTGGTTTTGCTCAATTGTCAGCAAACTTGACACCCATCTTGCACATAGCTTTCTCATATCCAAATTTTCAGTTAATATGCGATGTACCGCACTTTTTTAAATGCTTACCATGTCTGCTAGCTCGCGCACTTTCAATCGACGATCATTCAGTATCGCTTTGTGGATTTTGTTCACCGTTTCTGGAGTCGTCATTTCATTTGGTCGACCAATGCGATACTCGTCTTGACAGCTCGTACGGCCTCGCTTAAACTCTGCTACCCAATATTTTACTGTCGTAAACGAAGGAGCAGACTCACCCAGAGTAGAATCCAGTTCAGCTTTTACATTGGATGGATTTCAAATAAAAGTATGGTATCACATAATCAATCAATGATGATCAATTTTCTCCATTTTCACATATTCACTGAAAACGTTCTCTATTGATGGCTGTTAAACAAATACTAAACAACGTAGCGTCTTCAAACTTGAAACATATGCTTTAAAGATTGCATAATTTCTAATACAGTGGTATTTTTCAAACAACTGCAGTCATCTCTAGGTCAGGCCGGGTACTTCTGGGATCCACCTCCTGGAATTCAGTCGGCATTGGTCGTTAACCCATAGAGTTCGAAACTAAATGTAAAAGACGCGTAAGATGGTTTTTTGAATCGTAGTTTTGGAGAAAAATGATGCGTCTAATATTCCGTCCGATATGATAATTCATTCATTCGATTTACCGAAATATTTGTATGCATTTTTCTGCGTTATTGCTGATGATAACACGTTATACTTGGATGGGGAATGAGAAATATTTGCTTAAAAATGTGTATTCATGAATGACAGTTCAAAGAGGAGAGAATTTCGAATGTATGAGCGGCAATAAAATGATGCGTAAATCTTAATACATTTTGAAAGACGTCATACGAAAGTTCATCTTGCATCAACACCTTATCTCACTGAAATAAAGTAGTAGTCTCCTCGCTGTAAATATTTTGGCTGCAGAGAGGGACGTGCAAGTGCTTCTCCAAAATTCTTATATGATCATTAAGCGATTCGGAAATTCCTCCCGTGATCCCATTCTCTTTCCTCTACAGAGACACAGCAAAATTAACTTTTAAGTGGCGGGCGTGACGAAAAACAGTGCAGGAAGGTGAGCGATACGGAATCGTGAAAGACAGTCGCTCATTAAAATCGAGCCTTCGTTGTAATTGAATGTTTCCATCCGCCGAATCCCTTCATTAATGACGTGCCCGACCATACAGGTTTCTTCGTTAGGGAAAATCACGCATTAATGGACCAGCAACTAAATATACGTGTCCTATCCTGGGGGAGTAGATTATACTTCTGAGTCTATTTGCCAGGATATATTTTTTGATCGTCCCTATCCTCACAAAAGTGTACGGAGATAAAAAAAAGCTGAACATGGTCGTAGGTGCGTAATTTATGAACGATTCCTAGGATATAATTGAAGTCTTCGGCGAACAAACGCGCATTAATTTGATTTGGGTTTTTGTCGTGGGGAAAAGATTGTTTTTCTGTTTTCCTGGAGTGTTTTGGTTTGTAAAAAAATCATTTAATCAATCAAGCAGTGCATATGCGCATGCTCCATAGAGTCTATACGAAGTCTCAAAAACATTTCCTAACTTTTTTCTCTCTAGATTGCGTTTTCTGCCTCTATTATCCAGTCCCTCCATTGCACCACCTTACCATGTTCTGTGTCATTATATTACATCTTTCAAAATTTGGCTACGCCCTTAATTATTCTTGAAAATATTCATAAGATGAAAAGAAGTGGTAAGGAATCTTCAGTCAGGTTGATGTTAAAAAGTTTTGAAAAAGTTATTAGAATATGTGTTTGTTTATACACGGAATGAGATGATTCCAATAAAAAATGTGTCTATCTTCTTCTAAAATCTGATTTTACAATTATTGTTTCTTTGCAAGCAAATGCTAAATCTTCACACTATTCTGCAAGCCGCCATAGATAGATTGATAAATAGATAAAGGACTTTATTTGGGCGAAATTGAGACCTAATGGTCTCTTCTTCCATTTAACCCATTGTCATATACATATTATACAAGGTATAAAATTTATAAAATACATGCATATACACACATAAATACATATAGACATACACAAATTTTAACATCGAAAGAAAAGGAAAAGTATATATATATATTCAAAACCACCTTCCCCACCTTTCCTGTGTTGGTATTTTATGTGTTTTCCTATCCTCTTTCCTTATATGTCTATTTCTATGTGCGAAAATAATATATATATATATATTCTCGTGCTGTGTGTTACTGTCTAAGTTATATATATATATATATAGCGGGTCGCAGTGGTCTAGTGGGTAGAGCGTTGGTGCTGACCAGAGGGTCCCGGGTTCGATTCCCGGGCAAGGCACTTTGGGCACCTGCAGCTCCACCCAAGCTAGTTGATTTTTCGGGTACCAGGTCTTCCTGGGAAACCATAACAGGCACAGGGAAAGGAACTGGCCCCCTTACCCTGATGTGTGGATATTCACACGCCGTTGGGCTTGGTACATGGGTGAGCTCTACCATCACCTACTAAACCGACCTTCGGGTTGATTACTGTGTTTATGGTTTTTATATATATATATATAAAACTTAGACAGCAACACACAGCACGAGAACACATAAAAAGAACACTCACAATAATATCTTGATAATTTCGGAGGATATCTTCTTCTATTATCTTCCGAGGAAGACGGAGCTCGAGTCCGTCGAAATTATCAAGATATTATTGTGAGTGTTCTTTTTATGTGTTCTCGTGCTGTGTGTCACTGTCTAAGTTTTTTATTCAACACTTCCGTGTTACTTCGAAGAAATCATCAAAAAAATATATATATATATGCTATATGTGTGTGTGTGTGTATATATTTATATATACAAACATACACAGAGTAAAAGGCAGTGATTAGAGAGAAACATTAGGATAAGAAAAGTATAAGCAAAGAATGAGGTTTGTGGGAAAAGCTAGGGTGAACGTGGCATTGCTCACCTAGTAAAAACCCACGCGGGAAAACACCCACGAAGAGAAGGAGGGGGTGAAAAACCCGCGAAAACGCTATTATTAGAGGAAAGATACATATACATTTTAACAATCATTTTTATACAGTATACATGTTTTAAATTACTGAAGATGAAATGATGACACTAATTATATTGACAGAAAATTACCAGTAATGAGGAAAAAGGGTATTATATAAAAATTATGCTGAAGATTCTACTGCTTGAGATGACAAAAAACAAAAAAGAGCAGAAACAGTGATCTGTGTAAAGGCTGAGTGAAGTGAGGGAGGATATACCGGTTAAGTTGTGTACCTGAGGAGAATGAACTTGTGGAGTGCTCTCTTAAATGTTATTGTGGATGTAGAGTTTTTTATGCCATCTGGGAGAGAGTTCCACAGACGACATGCTGTAACATGAAATGATTTGTGATAGATTTCCGTGCGATGTTGTGGGAAAAGAAGTTTATTGTTACCCCTAGTATTCCTGTTATGGATTGAGCTGATGGGGAGGGAATTTTTGTATAAATACTTAAGTGTGTGATTTGAGAATATCCTGTAGAAAATTGAAAGAATATGTAAATGCCTGCGGCCTTCCTGCTTTAACCAAGATATTCTTGTAAATGAGTCGGAAATAAACCATAAAGGGGTGTAGCGAGGATGTTTAGAGTTCCAGCCATGCATGAAGAATTATTAGTTAGTTCTTGAAAATAATATTTATACAACATATTGTGCGTTTGTTTAAATCATTAAATTTCAGTGTTTAAGTTAATATAATCGGGCGCTTAGGCTCCATTTTTCTTGGTTGAGGTATCGTATGAGGGAAGAACAAGTGCGTAGTTCTGTCACATCTACGTGTCTTAACTCTCGTATTTTATTCTCGTGATAGAATATACCGATTAAATTTGGTGCAAAAATAATTAAATCTGCATCTCAATAAACGTCAGGTGTCCTGAACTCTTAGCGCTATTGGCACAATATATTTTTCATTGAGTTATTTTCGAATGTACGGCATTTCTAACTATTGGTGTCCACAGAAACATATGAATATTCAAAACGAACGTTATTTACACAGATTTGTAGAAAAATGTTGATTATAGCATATAATTTGTCGCGATAATAGTCCCTTCAGTGTGGCCAGCAAACTCAGATGCCCTAAAGAATGATTTTAAGTTTAAATGTACGGTCTAGTTGATGAATAAAACCAGTAGTTTAGCCTCTGTTTTACCTATTGGCCACCCTATTTATAAAAAAATGACAAGTTGTATGAATATGATTCACTATAGTTTGAATTAAGTGAGCGGAGTCAGACGTGACTTCGTAAAAATTGCAATTATTAACAGATGAAATAAAAATGTTGGTATTTTTAAAAATATAATCTTTACATAAGCATTAGTTGCTCAGTCAGCCAAGGGGTTGCAAGCATTGTTGATGGAATTGGAGGTTCAGTGCGATAAATATGGGATGAGAATAAATATTAATAAAACAAAGGTTATGCGATTTTCCAGAAAGAAAAAGGCTAAGCTAAATATTAAAATAGGCGGGGAAAGAATAGAGCAGGTAGAACAGTTTGCATATCTCGGAAGTGTTTTGGACCAACACGGTCAAAGTGGTAGGGACGTAAGGAGAAGAATTGCGCTAGGTAAGGAGGCTTTCTCAAGGAGGAGGGAGTTGATGACGGGGACGTTGAGTAGGGATGTTAAGACAAGACTCGTAAAAACTCTGATATGGAGCGTAGCTATGTACGGCGCGGAAACGTGGTCGCTGAAGCAGGAGGATAGACGTAGATTGGAGGCTTTTGAAATGTGGGTGTGGAGAAGAATGGAGAAGGTGAAATGGACCGAAAGGAAAACAAATGAGGAAGTACTAGAAATGGTGGGGGTGGAGAGGGGTTTGTTGAGAGAAATCCTATGGAGGCAGGAAAAATGGATGAAAGGCGTATTGAGCGGTAGTGGAATGTTGAAGAGGGTAATAGAGGGGAGAATGTTGGGCAAGCGAGGTAAGGGTAGGAACAGGATAGGGATGTTGGACGGGATGAAGGGAGGAAAGAAGTACACCGAGATGAAGAGGGACCTGATATAGATTAGTTGGATAGGTGGGGGGTCACAAAATGTTTATTTGATAGTTGTGTCCATCCAAAAACCTACCTTAACCGGTAGATTACCTAATAATAATAATCTTTACATGCATGGCAAAACATGCCTTTTAGCATAGTAGCCATTAAAGTTAGAGAAAACAAGTATGTTTTCATTTTAATTATAAGTTAATTATTCTCTTTTTTTATTTTTTAGCTGCTTTTTTAAATGTCTTAGGGTTGTCCCGGTAAATATATCATGAACGCCCCAAAAAGTAAATGACCATTAATATCAATAATTATATAATGGCCAATGTCTGTGAATTGGTGTTGAAAATAGAACGGTCGAGGATTCAAAGAACTCCGGGAGATGCTGTGACAGCAACTTTAACGGAGTCATCCACTAATGTGCATTGCAATGCCTTTTATTTCGAAGCGTAAATATCATTCACCTTGACCGGGATTAGGACCCGTTTCCTCGATTATTTAAAGTGTAAGAGGACGCCTTGGTAGTTCAACTGGCTAAAGCACTTGGCCGGCTTTTACGGGATCAGGTTTCAAATAATGTTCAAGGCACACTTTGGTTTACACTTTGAAATTGTTGCAGATACGGATGTTTAAAAGAAAGGGGTTAGATTTAAGCGAGATATCATTGGTTAAGAAATTAGTGTTTTAATAAGTCAGCTCCTTATGCAGAGTGCAGCCTGAATCCGTAAATCGTGATATTGGAAGGTGAACGTAAGGTGCACATGAAAATTCCACGCTTTGTCTAAAAAAATACGAGGCAAATTACTGAAAATGTTCGGTGACCTCCATCAATGAGAAGCGGGATTTGTATTTAATTCCTTTTACCACCAATGCCACATAAAAATCTCGAATGTGTGCCTTGTGGGGCTAAAAAAATTATTTGTAAAGGAAAAGAGACGGAAACGTTCTTTGTTTGCTTTTAACGAGTAATTCTTTCTCTTCGGGTCTTCAACTTCTTTGCCACACGTTTCTTTTACTGGGGAAATCACCTGTGATGCGTATTCAAGAGCAAAATGTGCCACACTCATTTGGCAGAACGGAAAAAATATACCATCCCACCCCCACCCCGAAGTCGTCACCGTTATGTAAATTATTGTTGTCCGCGAATTCAAATTATATCCCAGAATAGAGGTGTTGGATTGGATAAACATCTCTCGGTTTTAATAACTGTAGTCGCTTCGGCAGCATAGAATTTATTCCACTGCCTCGCTGCTCTTAAAATCTTCGACTGTGGGCATGTCCACGGCGTCAGTGGGGTCGTTACTATCTTCACTTGCGAGCGATAAAAGGGTCAGAGGCGTTAGTGGAAGGACATAAGCCTTTCCGGACCCGTGGTTTCCATGGGCGAGACAAGATGGGAACGCGGAATAAAGAGGGTAAAAAATATTATGGTTAAGGGGAGGGGGTGTGGAAAAACAGGGCGAGGTCAATGTTTGAGGAGAAGATATTTTGAGGAGCGTTTTTGTGGGGCGTTTGCACAGTAATGGCGGTGCTAGGCCTCAATATAGTCGGTGCATCAAGGAAGTATGTGGAATCCGGTGGCGTGGAAAGAAAGGTGCAGGGAAGGGTTTGCGCAGCGTGGGGATGGGGAAGGGGGTGTATCTTCGAGATGGATGACGGGAAGGGTGGACTGGAGGCAGAGGAAGAGGGAGGGGAGGAGTGGATGGACAGGGAGTATAGGGGTGGGGGCGACGAGGACAAGGTGGTAGTTTGCTGAGCGAGCATTTGAGGATTATGACGCTGCATTATGACAGAGAGTGCGGGGGGAGAACTTGGCCAGGAGACAAGGAAGGGGTGCAATGGAATTAAAATTGAGATGGACGACTATATTCATATATGTGTAGTATGTATGCATGTTTATATATACATGGGAGATGAAATGGCCCCTATGTGTGAATTTCACACGCCGTCGGACCTAGTACTGGGTGAACTCTACCATCACCTATAAAACGGACCTTCGGGTTGATTACTGTGTTTATGGTTAATATATATGCATATATAAATAAATAAATAAATATATATATAACTTGAAAATCCCGCCATACGGCGCACAAATATTCATTCAAACAGAAATAGGTATAAGGAAAGGGGATAGGAAAACACATAATAGGCGAAGACAGGACATGTGGGGAAGGCGGTTTTTGAGCAGATCACGAAAGTAAAAATATTTCCCTATCCGGGATTTGAACCACGGACCTTCCACTTTCCGGGCGGATGCTCTACCAGTTGAGCTAATAGGGAAACCTGATTTACCTTGAGATCTGCGATCTTATAAAGCGCCAAAGTGCTCCGATACATATTGCCCGAGAGATGGCGTTATGGAGCTGTTTCACCCACCAAAGGAGAAATAGACGGGACACAAGAAGGGGCGCTTTATAAGATCGCAGATCTCAAGGTAAATCAGGTGTCCCTATTAGCTCAACTGGTAGAGCATCCGCCCGGAAAGTGGAAGGTCCGTGGTTCAAATCCCGGATAGGGAAATATTTTTACTTTCGTGATCTGCTCAAAAACCGCCTTCCCCACATGTCCTGTCTTCGCCTATTATGTGTTTTCCTATCCCCTTTCCTTATACCTATTTCTGTTTGAATGAATATATATATATATGTATGTAATATATATATATATATGTATGTATATATATGTATATATATGTATATATATATATATATATATATATATATATATATATATATATATATATATATATATATATATATATATATATATACATACATATATATATATACATTCACATTGAAATAGAGACAAGGAAAATGGTAAAGGAACACACATATAGGACGAACACAAGACTCTCTTGTGTTCGTCCTTTATCTGTGCATGTGTCCTCTATGTGTTCGTCTTTATGAATATCTATTCGCCGTATGGCGGTATTTCGTGTTTGAATGTGTGTGTGTATATATATAAACACACAAACACTAAGATAATAAATATTACAAACACAGAAACAAAAGAAGGACACTTACAGTAGATATTTACGTTTCGACGGCACGGCCGTCGTGTGTATATATATATATATATATATTCACTTTCCCGGAAAAGCCACGAACGTGCACAATGGAACTCACTAAATAGTCACAGCAAACACAGAAACCAAAACACACAAAAGAGGGACTCACTAGTTCTCGAATTTTCTGTGACTATTTAGTGACTTTTATGTATATATATATATATATATATATATATATATATATATATATATATATATATATATATATATATATATATATATATATATATATATACATAATACATCGATGATGTAGAAACACTAAATAAAGCAGTATAACATTTGGACGACACATTGGAAAAAAATTAAAATAGAGACTCGTAAAAGGACACAAAGATTTTTCTGAAATGTGTCCTTTACGTGTTCTCTATTCTACATTGTTCCGTCCAAATGTTATATTTATGCATGAATATATATACACTAGCACTACTCGCATATATATATATATATATATATATATATATATATATATATAAGATGTACACTTTATATAGACTATATATTTATAAAGATGTCTCACACATACACACACACATACATACATATATATATATATGTATATATATAACTTTTGGACGGCACAATAGAACACAGAATAAAACAGATAACACGTAAAAGGACACTCACACCGTAGATGATTTAAGCTTTCAGCCTACTCCGAGGCCTTCTTCAGGTCAGACTCTTTTTATTTATTATAAATTAATTTATTATTTATTTATTATTAATGTATTTATCATGATGAATATAGAGAAGGCCTTTTGAACTTCGGGCACTGAGAAAGTCTCCAGATATATTTTTATATAATTATATATGAAACAGCGTTTTAATCGACGTGTTTAAATTCGCGGAAATAGTCGCGATATGTCAGAAGGCAGGCCTCCGCGAAAAAATTCCGTTAGAAAAAAAATGAACTGTGAAAATTTACGCTGACACGAGCATGGTTCTTTTATTATTTTTCGTTCACACATCACTTAGTCAAAGGGAATACGTGTGAATATTTTATGGGGCCTTTTCTGACGGCCCTCGTAACTTGGAAGTTTACGAGGTTCACCGTTCCGCGTGAGTATTCCTATCGATACGAAACGGGAATGCTCGATGACGCAAAAGATCCGTCGCTGTCGCCACTTTTTCGCAGTTATATGTGCTTCCCACTCCACGAGTGAATCCGGGTGTCGAATTTATTCTCGTATGTGTGAACGTGGTGTATTACACCCAATAAAACACGGCTTCATACTCGTACCTCTGGCCCAACCCTCACGTGTTCTCAAAACGAGGGGAGAAGGGTGTTTTGCCCTATTTAGAACTGAAGCGCGACAATTAATACAACTCTACCCTTTCTAGTAAGAAATACGCGTGATTTTTTAAACAATGAGTTAATATTTCACAATCTTGATCACTGTCTCTTTATAAATATTATAAGACTCTTCATTTCAATTCTTGTAATAGTATTGGATTTATTCAGTGGTTTTGCCGTTGTTTGACCTTCTGTTAAAACCTTATTGACGATAAAATTGGCTGTTTAAATTGACATAATTCATAAAGGCTTGAATTAACCGTAAAACTAATAGTCTTGCGTGAATTTGTGGAAATTATGTATAATAACAGTTAAAATAAAAATAATTGGGGTTTACACATAGTTGCAGACAGAGGACAGCGCATTTCCCTATTTCGTAGCATAGTAATCGATTAAAATATGCGATTTTTTTATGAGGTAATCTACCGGTTAAGGTAGGTTTTTGGATGGACACAACTACCAAATAAATATCTTGTAACTCCAAACAAAGCCCAATCTAGCAACCGAATCTACATCAGGTCCCTCTTCATCTCTGTGTACTTCCTTCCTCCCTTCATCCCGTCCAACATCCCTATCCTGTTCCTGCCCTTTCCTCGTTGGCCTAACATTCTCCCCTCTATTACCTTCTTTAACATTCCACTCCCGCTCAATACGCCTTTCATCCATTTTTCCTGCCTCCGTAGGATTTCTCTCGACAAATCTCTCTCCTCACCCACCATCTCTAGTACTTCCTCATAAAATATACGATAGGGACTAAATTTATATTTTAAATATAAACCTATCGTTCTCATTTTTACATTTTGACTGAAATTACTTACGCGTCTTCGTGCTAATTGGGTGAACAATTTGATGAATTCTCCACAAAAACAATGCGAAATGAAACTACTGCTGAGAAAAAACGTATTTGGAATGCGTTTCCCTGCAGCAACGAATAAAAGGTATTTCATTTTGCTTATGTTGGATATTAAGAGTGAAAGAGAGCTCGACTGAAATAGATTTTCCTATTGTTTTGAGCCAAATGGCATATCCTTTCGCCTTTTTGAAGTATTTTTTTAATAAATTTCACATGATGATGCTGCTCATCGTATCGGTTCGACGGTGAAGCCTTATAGGCGATAGCATTTCCTGGGGCACGGTTGCAGATAAAATTCACATCCATCCTCCGAGGAAGCGATGGACAGAACTAGGACGAAAGGTGAGCGGTTTTTAAGTCCTCTTGAGTAGTAATATTTGGAATGTCTCCGATTCATTCATGTGGACGCAATCACATTCTGAAGATAAGCCAAATCGCTGCGTCAGGGTTTGTCGAGCGAAACACCTTTATAAAACGCATCGATAAATTCTCAAAAGAATATCATCGTAATGCATATGTAGTAGAGGAGGGAGATGGAAGATGGCGTGGGAACGAATAAATGCTCCACCCTCCCATCTTTTCTATAATTAAAACTCAAACAAATGAAAAATGATTTTATAAACCCACGGTCGTTACTTCATTTTTTTATTCTTCAAACTAGCAGTGTCTGCTTGCCCTTTCTCCAACATTTTTAGAGTTTTTTTATCTAATGAACAATTCATAGAACAATTGTTTTGTATTGCGCCTACCTTAGAGCGGAGGAATAAGGAATCACCGATGAGCAAAAATCTCCATTTCTTTCTAAAATATCAGTTGTGGACTTTGAATGGTATTTCTCTTCCAGCAGTTATTGACATTCCTTAATTTACAGAGCTGAATGAAAGAGTTCAAAAAAGCTAGAACTCACAGAAAATGTAATCGTGTGCGTATAGTAATTATTCACAAACAAGAGAAATCACAGGAAATGGATATTGAGCTGAAATACATATTGAATCTTGATTTTTAATAACTTAACTCGTTAAGTACAGCTAAGAGGTGTCTCTTTAAATTTTACGACTGTAAATTAAAGTTATCTGGCTTCTTCATTTAAAATCGGTAATAGGTACTTTGCATCTCTTAAAATAGGTGTGCAATAATTTCCACCTAAGAAGTTATACGTATCGTTCATTCCTGATAAATTAATGGAATCATATGAGGGGAGAGATTGGGTGATTGACGAGTAGAAATGTGGAGGAAAAGCTGTTTCCATTTTTTTGCAGAAGTGATTTACAAGTTCATCGATAAATATCTCAATCGTCAGTAACCGTCCGAAAAGTACGTTTATATCTCTCGTCTTTGCTTGCGGAAGTCAAAACAATAATATCTCAGGACCGAACAGAAGGGAACGACTGCTTTTATTTTAATAATTCGAGTTCACATTAATGTAAGCTTAATAGTGAGTGAAATTTTTACAAGCCAGTCAATATGGTTATATACATTTTGATTACTAACTAAGAAAAAGTAATCTGGGTACTAATGGTATTTCTGGACCACCTATAACAAACCTTTACTATTTCCATTTATTTTTTTATCATTTCTTTTTCCGGTTCTATGCACTGCGCTATACATTCATATCTTCCTTCCAGCCGTCTGGAAAACCAATTCTCATCGTTTCTCAACCATACTTAGTTAATTTTTTCTCTCATACATATCGGCCATCAGTATCGCACTAATTCATAAGGTTTGGTAGGGGAAGATTTGGGAGCGGAAGGTTTGCATGTATGGCATTAATGTGGAATGTTAAAAAAAAACCTCTACCTTATTATTAAGAAACACAAGTCTTCCACCAAAACTTTTTCCCTAATGTCCCTCTGTTGCTTTCAAACGATCCACAAACTTATCAGATCTCCTCAAATCAACCAATCCTCTCATTAAATCCCAACCCCGTAACAAAGCCACTCCTGAAATACTTAAACCAAGATTCAAAACGTCCCATTTTCAACACCCGAACCCCGTCCCTTTCTCACCCTCTTTCTAATTCTCTCCCATCAATTCTCTACTCCTCGTCCACATTCAGTAATGTAGTTTACCTTCTGAAGTACCAACTATGCCCCACCTTCTATATTGGACAGTGTAATACACCCCTAAATAATCAATCAACCACCGTGCCTTATGAGTGCATTCTTCCCTGAATGGGATTATCCCAATCTCAAAGCATACCTCCAAACATAGCATTCTCTTTGCTAAATGCTTCTGGGTCTTCATTCTAGCATCCCTCCCACCTTCCGACCCTTCACTCACACTCAAAACAATAGAACAGGCATATATCTATTTCCTTGATTCCTCGGATAAGTCAGGTATTCGCATCAGGCAATGATTACCCCAGATCTCTAGATATTTTCTTATCTCCTTTCCGCTCCCAAAAGCTTCGATATTAATCCCACATTTCCGAACTTTCCCCTCCCAAACCTTTCCCAACCTTCCCATCCAGCTTCCTTATACTCTCCTCTTGAAATCTTCCCCTCAGTTCCTTCCTAGAGGAAGGTGATTTGGCCACCGAAACATCGGAATACCTATGATTTTCTTTGCTTTCGGCCTACTCCGAGACCCGAAGAAGGCCTCGGAGTAGGCCGAAAGCTCAAATCATCTACAGTGTGAGTGTCCTTTTACGTGTTATCTGTTTTATTCTGTGTTCTATTGTGCCGTCCAAAAGTTATATATATATATATATATATATATATATATATATATATATATATATATAAAACACACAAACACTAAGATAATAAATATTACACACACAAAAACATAAAAGAAGGAGACACAGTAGATATTTACGTTTCGACGGCACGGCCGACGTCATCAGCATCTGATGACGTCGGCCGTGCCGTCGAAACGTAAATATCTACTGTGTCTCCTTCTTTTATGTTTTTGTGTGTGTAATATTTATTATCTTAGTGTTTGTGTGTTTGTGCGTCGCCGGAGAGCGTCATTTTCAAGATTATATATATATATATATATATTTAATAAATGCGTATATTAAACACACACACACACATATATATATATATATATATATATATATATATATATATATATATTGTATAACCTATATGCATATTCATGCATAAAAGGACATAACGACAATCTAAGTTTACCACGAATCTCCTGCAAGGGAACTCGACGGCAGGTCCGTGAAGCGAGATATGCACGTCACTCCCTACCCACTCCACTACACCCCCCCCGTTCCCGTTTCTCTCTCGCCTCCTAGCAGACAGCCCATTAGGATGTCGACGAATTTCGAGCTCCCGCAATGCGGGGGGTGGGCGGGAATGATAAAGTTTCCTGCGCCCCAGGGATTACGACCGCGTGCAGCAGCTCTTAAGGCCGCCCGGGAGTCAGATTCCTAAGGGCCCTGTCGCAACCTCGTGAGCGCTCTCGGGCTCGCGGTGTTGATTTCAGCGAAGAAATGGGTGGGTCGTCGGGAGATTGGTGGTGGAAGGACGTCATTCCCACGGATTTTACTCAAAAGCTACTCTCACGCCGTCAACAAGTAGGGTGGGAGGGTGTGGGAAAAAGAGAAGGGAGGGAGAAATGGGTTGGAGGAGGAGGAATGGAGGCACGTAGTCGAAGGCATCGGCTCTCTTGATTCGTTATATGAGTCGCTCTCTTGGTCGTAAATTTGAGACACTATAACGGGTTGGGTTTGGTCGAAGGGGATCTTTTTTTATTTATGCGGCGGTGGAATGGGGTGGAAAAAAGGGGGATATAATGGATACATCCATTAACCTTCCGGAACAGAACTTTACTTCGGAGGGGATATGGGGATGGATTTCAAGGGCGAAGGAATGTCAAAGATTCACGATCTTTTCTCAGTAAAGCCCCTTTAGCTCAGAGTAATCTGAGATAATCTGAAAATTTCTCTCCCCACTAAATTCACTGATTTATATTACGCTTTTGGTCATAGCAAAAAATCACCAAGTGGGATAGGTTTGTCGGCTCCATTTTCCCGACGGTATGGTTCTTCAAATCCAAAAAGGATGGCAAAATTGAAGTTGTTCACACAATATATAAGGCCAAATGAAAATGTGGCCTATTTCAAAGTGTTAAAATCATTTGCCTCGACCGTGACCGGATGAAATTAATGGAATACTAGCATTTAATTTAATAAAACATATTCTTTTCTAAATCAAATTTAATTTATCATATCACTCCATAATAAATGTTCGGGACAAAATTAGTTTGATGTGTATCAACTTACTTTTTCAAACCCTTGCCGTGGCTTACAGGGTACTAAAAAACACACGTCCTACTAATACTAATTATTTTGTTGCGATGTACGGTTATATTAAGTTCATTTAAGGAGTCATTTAATAAAAAAAATTGTTTAGTAATGCTCAGTTAACTTTATGTATAATTTTCTTTTGTCTAGTTGTGTATTTTGCTTCCTAACCAAGTGTATTGCACCACTGTGTATAGCGTTCCGCATTCCAATAAATTACTACTTTGTTGTAATTTTGGAATTTATTTTTCGATTTCATGATTTAGTACGACATTCAATAATCTTTGATTTGGATTTTTTAACTAAATTTTGTGAAGTGGGGACATTTTGTTATCATTATATTTTACCCGACAAAAATATAGCATGTCACGGCAGGGAAACGTGGTTGCTGAAGCAGGAGGATAGACGTAGATTGGAGGCTTTTGAAATGTGGGTGTGGAGAAGAATGGAGAAGGTGAAATGGACCGAAAGGAAAACAAATGAGGAAGTACTAGAGATGGTGGGTGAGGAGAGGGGTTTGTTGAGAGAAATCCTATGGAGGCAGGAAAAATGGGTGAAAGGCGTATTGATCGGCAGTGGAATGTTGAAGAAGGTAATAGAGGGGAGAATGTTGGGCAAGCAAGGAAAGGGCAGGAACAGGATAGGGATGTTGGACGGGATGAAGGGAGGAAAGAAGTACGCGGAGATGAAGAGGGACCTGATGTAGATTAGGTTGCTCGATGGGATTGTTTGGAGTTACAAAAAATATTTATTTGATAGTTATGTCCATCCAAAAACCTACCTTATTTCTTTGTACTACCTTAATTTTCTCAAGAAGTTAAGGAGTTGTCTAGACACCCGCTGGTTAAGGGCTGTGTTGGCTGACTGAGAAATTGGACTAAGTCGGGAAAGGGGGCAAATGGGAACGTCAGTGATTGTTTTAAATACTATAAATTTATTGAGATGGGATTTATGGTTCGCGAAATATTTTCTTTCAAAACCACCGGTAATTGTCCAAATGACCTCACGTGGTTCTCGCCTCCATCATTAACTAAAATGCTACTCTTTTAGTGACAAAAGATGGAAATGGCAATTAGTGATAAACAATGGTCGTCTTGTATTAGAAAGTCAGTGAGGAAAATAAATAAGTAATTAAGTTGAATTATTATGACCCCCAAAATATTCGCAACACCCAATGCTAAAGATATTTCATGAAACAAAGGTAACTCGCGCGACCACATAAACGAAAGCTATAGAAATAGCTTGTTTCCCACAATATTTCTAATATTGATGCCCCTATCGTTCGTGTACATTTAAGTTAGGGTTCGATGGAACCCCAAAATTTTATTTAATTCAAATATTTTTTCATCGCATGATTAATCTGGAATTTTGTGACCGCATCCCAGTTAAAAAAAATAGAATTTCGAAACACAGCCTTTAATTAATGGAGAATTTTGAATAGAACCCAAATTCAACTATGTTTAAATTATTATGTTTATTATTTAGTTTATAAGTCAGCTTGCAGCCAGGTGGTAAGCACTGTTGAGTGCATAGGAAAGTCCGTGAGGGCAAAAAAAAAAGAGAAGGTGGTACAGTTTACATATCTCGGAAGTATCTTAACCGAAATTGTTAACTAGTAGGGACCGAAAGATGAAGAATAGCACATGGCAAAGAAGCTTTCATTAGGAGGAAAGAATTAACAGCAGGGAATAGAAGAAAGTAATTTTCTGGGAGAAATTGTGTATTTTAAGCTAAATATATTTTAAATTGATCATTAAAATTTAGCTGATGCATCAGAGTATTAATCAGTGAGTTGTGTGGGATCTTGTAGATAGTTTTCTTGAAGGATAAGAATATATTGTGCAAGAGTTTTCTGCCCTACTGATTTTTGGACTTTGAGAATAAAAATACCTCATTATTTTCTATATATTCTTTCGAAGTTTTGTTGAAACACACCACCAGATGCCAGGAAAAAAAACTGGTCTGTCTTCCAATATGCGCTTTCCGTGAAGATGATCAACCATACCGAGGGTCTATCAAAAGACCGACCTACCCACCCCCTTTGGTTTGCCTTCGTGAGGTGCACGTTATATCGATCACAGGAAAACCTTCTGCTCCTTCACCTCCGCCTCCTCCTCACCCCGTCTCCTACCCCCTCCCGAACAACTCCCATTCCCAATCGAGATCGAAACCCTTCCCTCTCCTCACATCCCTCCCCCCCCCCTTTCAACCCCTTTCGCTCCCTTACCATTTTTCGAGCATCTCTCCATTCAGGTTGGATCTCGCTCCCTTACGACGGCGACGGAAGGGGGTTGTCGGGGGGTTGACGAGTGGGAGGGAGAGTGACTTTAAAGGAGACATGGAGGAAAGAAGAGTGAAAGAGGACGATATAGAGGGACCTATGGATTGGTTCTTTTCAAAGTATCCCGTCAGAAATCATGAGATCCAATTGGAATTTTTGTTTATCAACAATAAAACCTAATATAAATTTTGTAAATGTATATTATACTTTCAGGCTTCGCTTTGTGGAATTGTTTGATGCCCTAATTAAGTGAGTTTGTCCCGTAGACTTTATTTCACAAGTCTGTGGAACTTTAAAAACGCATATAAATCTATCAATAATCTATTATCTCATATAATGTAGATTATATAAATCTAATTATAATAGATTTATATCATATAGAGTAGTACTTACTACCAATACGGTGATTCTAAGCTTCCCAGAAGGTCTAAAAGATTTTTCTGATTACACTGGATAAATGCGTGAAAAAAGGCAGTATGCACCTATAATTATTATTATTATTATTTGGTAGTCTACCGCTTTAAGGTAGGTTGTTCGTGGCGAAGATTAATGATTTCAAGCCAGCAGGCTTAGATACATTGTTTCATTACAGACCTACATATATTTTCGACGACTAATTATTAATTTAAATCAGAATTCCTTTCTTACTACTGCAATATGAAACACTTATGAATGTTTTCTTTGAAAAATTGGCGTTCTTTTATATTTTATGCAATTTTAAGTAAATCAGTTCTTAGTTACATTTTTAGTTTAATAAAAAATTGATAACATATTGGTTTAGTTCTGTAACTGAATTTTTGGCTCACTTTTTACTCTTTATACAGGTTCAGTTTTGTAAAGATAATTAATTGTCAATGGTAGCACCATTGTACTTTTAACTTAGCAAATTGCAAGATTCTTCGGTGATAGTCAGGCATTTGTGTGATGTGTCAAATAAGCATCGTGCCCAATATGTAGCCTATGAACTGAGAACTAAAAATGTGGTCTTGTTAGTATCTATCGATGCAAACTATCTAATTTAATCACAATAAAACAGTTTCTGACGTAACTTGGTGGAAAATTTTCATACTGAGGTGTTTCACATAAACTAAGTTTATGTGGAAAAGCAAAGTGTAAAAACGTCAGTAATTTAATCACATTCAATTTTTGTCAGAATGTATTTGTAAGTGCATGTTTTTGTATTTGGTTAGTGTTTTGTGTGTTGATTGATACATATTCAAATGAATGCATGAAGTAATATTTCTGCATTCATGGCCGCTTTCCTGACACCCCCTTCTATCCAAACTTCTTTTGGTTTGCAGGTTACTGTTGTAGTTTTAGATGTAAATTTCATAAAATTCCGAAGTTTTACATCCTGTCCTGGAATTGAATCCTTGTAATAAATTACTCCTAGTCCCTCATGAAAAAAGAATTCTCTTATTTTGGGTCTGTGGTTGATTTAAATTAGGATTGGCTGAACTATAATTGATTTAATTCATCGGATTGGTTACTGTGTTTATGGTTTTTATATTTTTTAGATATCCTGCATGTTGGTTCCCGAAAAAAAGTTTTTTTATTAATAGGTCCATCTTTTTTACAATTGTACAGAATGATTTAAATATACGTAGCCTGTTATTGAATATTGTTGCATGCAAGTACTTCCTTTCGTTTGATTTATATTTTTCGAGTGCATGAGCAAACTTAAATTTATGCAGAGGAGACATAAATGGATATGTAAGTTAATTGCTGGTGACCTAACACCCTCCGCCCCCCCGCCATACGCCCTTGCGGTGGCTTACAGGGAATTGTGTAGATGTAGACGTAGATGAAAATGTGTGCAAAATTCAAGAAAAGTTTCAGGTAGTGCAGGTTGTGCCTTGTTAGTCGGAGGTGATAAACGTAGCGATGATCATCCATCCCAAACCCATCTTTAACTGTATACCACCGATGATAAAAATAGAAGTGTTTCACTCATAACATTTATATATTGGAGTCATAAGCGTTGTAAAGTAAGCACTTTTGAAACAACATTTCAGTTGTTATGGCAATATTCATGATTCTAACGGCTAAAAACTCCACATTTCTATTCCAGGTTTTACGCTTTTTATTATTAATATTTACGAAACAGATAGGTTCGTAGCTAGTTTTTCATTTTGGGGCGTCCTGTGCCACGTACAATAAAGGGATTTGGCTTCAATATCGTTCACTTCTAGGCCCAGTGGCTATTTCTGCTGGTACAATTTCCGTCCCCTGAAGAACTCCTCCCACTTGATACGCACTCTTACATTCAAAATACAGAAATAGTATATGCGACGGGGAGGTTTCGGTCGACGACCGACAGCGGGGGCCACCCACGGGGTGGTCGTCTTATTTCTTTGATCGTCGGAGTGAGAAGCACACCATTGTCTCCTTCGAATGTTGATGCCGATGCTGTGTGACACAATTTGACAAAAAACTCAATTAAGCCATGGCTTAAGAGCTCAAAGAAACCCTCATTACGGTATGTACGACAGAGAATAGGCAAGTAATCCCTTAAATTGAAGATTTCGATTTTACTTCCTGTTTTAGAGGATGGTATATGTTCTATCTGGACATAGAGTTTATCTCTACGTTGTTATTCGAGAAATATTATTGTTTATATGTTTAAAAAAATAATGTCAATGGTCCCTCCACTCTGAAGGCAACACTTAGATTTTGTAATTAATAATGCTAAGATTTAGCTGTCATAGATCAATATTTTTCTCGAGTTGTATACTTATTTGGGATGATCAAGCAATAGTTGGGCTCCAACGCATGTAACTTAAGCTGTTTTTGAGTACATTGCAGTGCCAATTTGAAAAGTACTGGATGAGTTCAAAACATAAGAAAAATATTCTCATCAAGTAGAACGTTAAAGTATCTAGAATAAATTAAAGTGGCTGGAAGATTTCACATGTGAAATGGGCGGAGAAATAGGAAGAATAGGAAGACCACATTGGTGTTAAATTTATTATGAAAAAGATTTGCAAAGACATGCATGGATCCGAAACCTGATCTTTGTACCCAGAGTAGGGGCTGAGATTTGAAGACTTTAAACTAGTGAGCCCTTATAACTTAAATACAGCAGTTCATATCGGGCTCTAGTTAACAATGACTCCATTGACTGAAATGTTGTGCACTTTGGTTGGCAAATAACCTTTAAGCACTCTAATTATTGAATTGGTATGCCTGACGTGGAATCACCCTCTGACACTCATCCTAGTGATGGATATCTACATCTACATAAATACCCTGCGAGCCACCAAAAAAGGTGTGTGGCAGGGGGTGTAGCACCATGAGGGAAGGGTAAGGGATGAGGGGGTTGGGGGTTAGGTGAGGAAAGGTGGGGGGAAGAAAAAAATATATATATCCATACATACATGCATATATATATATATATATATATATATATATATATATATATATATACACGTACGAGGGTCATCCGGAAAGTAGTACCCGTTCGTGCCGCATGAAGTGCTGACGACGCGAGTAGCCGCTGGACGAGGTCAGATAGCTTCAGTGGCTTGTCTGCCTTCTCTGAGCCAAGTTGCGTGACGCTAGAATTGCCTGTGTTGTTTCTGTGATTGTTTACAATGTTTAAAAAAATTGAGAACGCCGCCAGTTGTGAAGTGAGGGCAGTGATTAAATTCCTCAATGCAAGAAACGTTCGCCCATGTGATATTCATCGCCAATTAAAGGAGGTGTATGGAGACAATGTAATGGACGAGTCGTCTGTTCGGCGGTGGTGTCGCAACTTCAACATGGGGAGGGGGAACACACACGACGATGAGCGTTCGGGGAGACCGTCTGTCATTACAGACCAACTGGTGAGCTCAGTTGACGAATTCGTGAGGAACGATCGGCGCGTCACAATTGATGACATCTGTGAGCATTTTCCCAATGTTTCTCGAACAATTGTTCATGAAATTGTTAAACACCATCTGCATCATGCAAAAATTTGTGCAAGATGGGTCCCTCGCATGCTTACAGATGAGCACAAAACCAAGCGTATGGCTGCAGCACTGACGTTTTTGGGACGTTATTCTGATGAAGGAGACTCTTTCTTGGCTCGCATAATTACTGGTGACGAAACATGGGTTTGTTATGCATCACCTGAGAGTAAACGACAGTCAATGGAGTGGCATCATGCTCATTCACCAAACAAACCAAAAAAATTCAAGACAGTTCTGTCCACCAGGAAACTCATGGCAACCATTTTCTGGGATCGACGAGGTGTATTGCTTATTGATTTTATGGCCCGTGGAGACACTATTAATGCCAATGCGTATTGTGAAACATTAAAGAAATTACGGCGGGCAATACAAAATCGGCGGCGAGGTCTATTGTCTACCGGTGTCATTCTCGTTCATGACAATGCCAGGCCTCATGCAGCTGGGATAACACAAAAACTTTTGCAGCAATTCAAATGGGAAACTTTCGACCATCCACCGTATAGCCCGGACTTGGCCCCTTCAGATTTTCATCTCTTTACAAAGCTTAAAGACTTTTTGGCAGGAAAAAGATTTGACAGCGATGAAGAACTTAAAGAAGGAGTGACCCTGTATCTCAATGAGCTGGCGGCGAAGGACTATGCAGCAGGAATACAGAAACTTGTCACACGTTATGACAAATGCCTTAATTTGCTTGGAGATTATGTTGAGAAGTAGTTTAAAGTATCCTCTTTCAAATAAAATTTTTTATGTTTGTTAATATTTACTTTTGTGTCTTTATTTCGCGAACGGGTACTACTTTCCGGATGACCCTCGTATATATATATATATATATATATATATATATACACATACATACATATATGTACATACACAAACATATATATACATACATATCCTCGCGCAGTCCCTAACCTGTACGTTAATACTTATTGTAATGAACTAACTCCTGGCGAATTTCGACTACAAACATTCTGGTCCCTTATCGTTCTTGGAAAAAATGACATTTAGGTATCTCTCTAATCTTATATTCGTGATCCCTCCGACCGTAATACGTTTGGGTTCGTATTATATCCTTGGTGGCATCGGAAAAGAGCCCATTTTTAAATGTTTTTAAGAAGCTTAATCTATTTTGTAAACGCCACAGTGTAAGAGAATCCCAACCTGAATTGTCTAGCAAAGTAGATACGCTGCTGCGTTGGTCATAACAATGTTTGACAAATCTAGCCCCCTCTGCTGAAATTGATCTAATTCCGAAACCAAATTTATATTTTTAGGATCCCATATACTGGCAGCTTACTCTAGGTGGGGCTTCACCAAGGCAAGGAAACATCGTTCCTTCACTTTTTCGTCGCATTTACTTAGCACTCTTTTAACAAATTCCAATTTTTTATTAGCACGACCGCATATTTCTCGTATGTGTTTTCCCCAGGACAGATCGTGATTAATTGTTACATCCAAGTATTTAAAGGAATCTACCCTCTCGATTTTTGTTTGTTTCGCATTGTAATTATAAGAAAGGGAATTACTCTTTTCCCAAAAATGTATAACTACAACTAATTGACAAGCTGGAGGCAGAAATAAAAAAAAACAACAGCATTTGAAAAAAAGAGGAAGTGTTCTTTCATCAGGAGAACTCATCTACTCACAATTTGGCCCGTCGCTTTAATGGCTAAAATTCAAGAACTGAACTTCGAATTGGTTGACCACTCACCATATTCACCAGATATGGCCCCCAGCGACGGTACCTAACCATAAATGTTCGTTTGCAGGACATAGATGTCCATCGGACGAGGAGGTTCTCGCATACGCAAACTCCTGTTTTGCGGAGAAAGACGTCAACTACTATTTGAAAGGGTTAAAAAAGTTACAAAAATCGCTGGAAAAAGTTTATAGACTATATAGGAGAGTCTTATCTAGTTGTTAGTTTAGAAACATTCCAGACTAATCTCGTTGCTGGCAGACTACCGGTGTTAATGAGTTTAATTGGAACGCGCATGTAAAGTTATGACTGAAGTAAGCTGATCATTGTTTGATGATAGTATATGTGGTTGCGTGCGTGTAGAATGAGAGGAGGTAGATATGTGTTTGCGTGCGTGTAGAATGATAGGATTTTTGCATGAGTACGTGCGCCACTGTGGGTATGGGTTTGCATGTGTGCGTTGGTTTTGAGTGTGGTTTTTTCCCTGTTACCGGTGTCGACCTGACACCCCCCGCCAAACGCATTTGCGGCAGCTTGCGGGGTATTATGTAGATGAAAGCTAAAATATAAAAGGTTAATGGGCAAATATAAAAATCCATACGAGGAACCTTGACCCCGACTGCCAATAGGCCACTGTTTTATTATATAAAGTTTTCCAAGAGTATAATCTACAGAGTTGGCAGTGAACACTCGAGTCTCTAGCGGGAGTCGAACAATTGATCGCTGGCTATCAATGAGAGCACAGTGCCCACAATTCTCACCCAAACAGCGTGAGATGCATTGGGTTTGTATGTCGGTACTGAATCGAAATGAATACCCTGATATTGTGTAAAATTATACCCATATCACTTTCCTCTCAAGAAAAGCATTAATTTATTTTGATACCTGGAATGATTGATGGAAGGATGCGTATTGTTTTTCACATAATCGAAGAAAAACCCATTAATAACAAGAATTGAAAGGTAAGAGATGGGTCATTAGTATGTTAAATCAAACTCTGGTGTCTTATACATATTTATTTTCCGTTCGTAAACTTTTCTTGCGGTTGTGGAATGTTGAAGAAGGTAATAGAGGGGAGAATGTTGGGCAAGCGAGGAAAGGGCAGGAACAGGATAGGGATGTTGGACGGGATGAAGGGAGGAAAGAAGTACACAGAGATGAAGAGGGACCTGATGTAGATTAGGTTGCTGGATTGGGTTTTGTTTGGAGATACAAAATGTTTATTTGATAGTTGTGTCCATCCAAAAACCTACCTTAACCGGTAGATTACCTAATAATAATACAATTTTCTTAATTAAGGACCCCAACTCTCCTTGTAACCACTGAGTGAGTTGATCGTCACGATTTAGCATCGTAAATCTGTAAAGAATTTTTTAATGCAAACGAATCTCGATTTCATCTCTAATCTCTCTCTTTACTGGTAAAGCGTATGTCTGAATGTTGCATGAATTTAGATGGTCACATAATTTTGAGAAATACCCACGGATTGCGAAGTTGTATTGGTAGGGAATGCGCCTATTTCACTCTTTAAAGTGTTGTTTGTGACATTTTGATTCATCGGCTTTTTTATACTATATTCTTGAACGCGTGGGACAAATTTGATTAATAGCAAACATTTTTCCTCCTTTAAACATACCCTATCTTAAGAATTTAGTGAAGGAATTAAAGTCGCAGCCTCCGTTAGATGAGTAATTCGTCCAAAATGTATTAAACGAATCTTTCCATTCGAGCGAAGTTGTTGGCGTTCGAGTACGTATTTTGAGCTTGTACTCCATTCGGAGGTGATAACTCACATGTTCCTATAGAATAATGTTGTTTTTCATGGAAAAGTTGAAAATCCTTCTCTAATTTTGCAATACAAGGATTAGCCACTTATTTCTCGGCTTAAGGATTGAAAAACGTTAGGGCGTTTGTGAAAGCTCTATTAATTTCTCCATATTAAGAAGGCTTCTGCATTTCCGTCGAGGCAGAAAAGTGATTTTTATAAGCGGATTAAAAGGGAAGCACCTCAACGATGGCTATTAAATTCTCCATGGACGCGGTTTCGGGACTTCATTAATCTGCGATAATGCGAAGCCCGATGTATTTTATTTTTCTAGAAAAAAAAACATTAAAACGAAATATCGGTCGATATTTAATAAAATTTTTGCCTGTACCCGGGTATCAGTCATGTAGAAGTCTTCTCATTCTCTGTAGAGCAGGCATACACTCTAATTTTGCTCCGTTTCCATTCGTTTTAATAAAAAAATAACATCCTCATTTTATGTTTTTGTACGAGGGTTCAGAAAGTTACTCCTCTCTTTTAGTTATTCATTCCATTCTTCCATGGCTTTTGTCCTTTTTTCACCGCTATCAAATTATTGGATTATTTCATACGTTTTCCTCTGTTCCTGACACTAGGAGCGAATAAAAGGGGAGGGTTGCGCTCAGAAAATTTCGTTCTTGAAAAATGGCGTCTTGTTTATCTGGATTGCTATACTGGTTACCATGGGTGCCACCGGATGAGATTTTAATCAAAAACAGTATAGTTTTCATCAATGAACAAGCAGCTTTAACACCATCACGGGTACGACGAAAACGAATGGTTACTTCACTGGTTCATAGGTCATTTTAAAATGCATGGAGAACTCCATCAATACCGATCGATGTGGCAATTATTCAAGCTATTCTGATGGCATTAGTATTCAGATTTGAATAATTTTAATTTATACGCGAAACTCCAATTTTTCAACTAAATTTGTAAACATGAATTTTTGACTTTACTAAAATTCAAACTAAATATTACTTACATGCCCGGCATTACTTTTGGATGCCCAATGTTCCCCGAGAAAAAATTATTCTTTGCAAAGTGCGTTGCGGTCTCAAGAGTAGCTATTTTCCATTTAAAATGGTGTTCTACATTCTCTCCGGCATAAGGTCTAATTATACGTCTATGGGGAGAGCTTAATATTTTTCATACATTTAAAATGCGCCCTAACGTATTTTTATAGGTTTCCCAGATTCGCAATTTTCCGTAGGATCTCCTCGTAAAGAAAGATGCAGAGGATGGAAGGTCTTAAGAAAAAGAATTCTTTAAAAGAACTCATTAACTTCGATTGGAGATGCTGCGATGGTTGATTGAACAGAGTTATCCACTATTTTGTATAAAAATACTGGAACTACACAGAGTAAAAATCGTTGGTCTCCACCGAGATTAGTATGCTCAACCATGTGTAGCTAAGCTGGGTAAGTAACCCGGCCGGACTTGGAGGAATTCAGGTTCAGATACCGGTCAAGGTAATCGTGTAGTTTACCATGTGAAATTCAAGATTTAACTCTATACTTGCAGTCACCCGAAAATGTCACCTAAGAATGAAGTGAAAAATTCTCAGATATCAATTAACACCACGCATCATAGAGGTCAGCCTGAAGGCCAAATTTACTAGATTAGAGCAGGGTTCTCTTTGGACTAATCCTTTCTCTTATAAATCCAGTGAAATATATCTATTAAGTGATGCCAGATAAGTGCTTTGCTCTCTGAAATGTGAATTATTTTCAGGAGAAATTTTTAAGAATTCCTTGCTTTGGTTATTTGTATAGGTTTTACGGATAACTATTTACCTAACCCGCTGACATTTCTTCGCTGAAATATCCAAGACTCAGGATTACGTTCTGAATTTTATTCTTCATCTGCCTAAATACCCAACGATCGACTAAAAAGATAAGTGGCAGGGAGTGCATGTACCAAGTGGGATGGTTAAGGTATAAGGGAAATGAAGGGTAATTAAAGGATAAAGAGAAGGGAAAACAATCATTAAATATAAAAAAAGATGTAGAAATCGATCGAAATGTAGCGGAAATCAAGTTTCCAAGCAAGCGTTAATTTCACCCACTGTAGAAGTTCTTTTGTGTGTCCAAAACAGGAAATAAAAATGAATCACAACCGCTTATACGATAGACCTCCCACCATATCTTTACCTTTTGATTTTCTCTTCATAGAACAAGTTCCCGCTGTTAACCCTTATTTATATGGAAAGTGGATTTCGAAATTGTATCCATGGTTTCAAATTAAATCTTCGAAAAAAAAATTTTTTACAAACGCTCATTCGAGGCATTACGCTTGAAGTAAGAACATTTAAAGTGAGAAATTTTCAAGCGGGATTTTTTTTTTTAGACCGGAAGGAACTTTCGAAATGAACATTTTTGAAGTAAAAACTTTTTGAGAAGTATGTTAAGGAGTTATGCCGCGAGATGAGCTTTTTGACGTAAGAACTTTCGAGGGAAAACTCTCTCATCTCAAACCCTTCAAAGCCGCCATGAAATTTCATCTCATTTATCACTCGTCGAATATCCTCGAAAGACGCATTTTAGCCGAATTTTAACGAGTTTTATTCCGGACGAAACTGCGAGAGTGCTAAACCTAAAAAAGAGGTAATGCAGGATTAGCTGATGTGGGGAGGGGTGGGGAAATAATTTCCAAACGTAAGGGTGCGCCCGAAAATAATTATTTTCCTCCTCATGCTTTAATGGGGATTTAGATTGAATTAAAAAAAAGTTAACTTAGAAATTTAGAGCTTTGGATGTGGATGAGAACTTAACCGTTTATATTACGTATTAAGAATGTAATGACAAAAATGCCCCAATATCATCTTTAAAAGGGGTTGGACCCTGGCTGTGGGTGTCAATTTGTTCTCTTAGTAATTAAATATTAACGATAAGTGATAAATGGATTGCAACACCCATATATTCGTCATTCGTAAATAGATATGATGTAAATAAACAGCCTTTAAGCTTTGTGGGTTTTATTTTAAATTTGCTCAAAACTTATTTAAGACTAGATCTGAAAAGCGAATTTTTGGAATGACGTGGTCTGTCCCAAAAAGAAGTGTAATGTCGATCCAGATAACAATTTAATACTGATCAAAGTAAAAAAAAACATTGTAGCCAGTCTATATAAGCTCTTCTGTCACAAAGTTCTCGCTATTTACAGGATATGCACAAAAAATAAGTTGGTAAAAAGTTGAAAAAAAGTATTTCAGATAACAGTAATGATTACTAAAATTCACCGAAATAGCACCGCAGTGAATCAACACACGGATGTACAGCCTCTCTGTCGTTCGCGGTAAGTTTCCTGAATATACAAAAATTCGTGTATGTATGTTTATGTTTATGTGTTCTGTTCCTAACTCCTCTTGAGAAAGGTGGTTGCACCACCGAAAATTCGAGAAATAGTGAGTCCCTCTTATATGTTTTAGTTTCTGTGTTTTTCGACTAGTTAGTGAATTTAAATTATGTTTATGTATTTTTATTAGGTAATCTACCGGTTAAGGTAGGTTTTTGGATGGACACAACTATCAAATAAACATTTTGTGACTCCCCACCTAGCAAACTAATCTATATCAGGTCCCTCTTCATCTCGGTGTACTTCTTTCCTCCCTTCATCCCGTCCAACATCCCTATCCTGTTCCTACCCTTACCTCGCTTGCCCAACATTCTCCCCTCTATTACCCTCTTCAACATTCCACTACCGCTCAATACGCCTTTCATCCATTTTTCCTGCCTCCATAGGATTTCTCTCAACAAACCCCTCTCCTCCCGCACCATTTCTAGTACTTCCTCATTTGTTTTCCTTTCGGTCCATTTCACCTTCTCCATTCTTCTCCACACCCACATTTCAAAAGCCTCCAATCTACGTCTATCCTCCTGCTTCAGCGACCACGTTTCCGCGCCGTACATAGCTACGCTCCATATCAGAGTTTTTACGAGTCTTGTCTTAACATCCCTACTCAACTTCCCCGTCATCAACTCCCTCCTCCTTGAGAAAGCCTCCTTGCCTAGCGCAATTCTTCTCCTTACGTCCCTACCACTTTGACCGTGTTGGTCCAAAACACTTCCGAGATATGTAAACTGTTCTACCTGCTCTATTTTTTCCCCGCCTATTTTAATATTTAGCTTAGCCTTTTTCTTTCTGGAAAATCGCATAACCTTTGTTTTATTAATATTTATTCTCATCCCATATTTATCGCACTGAACCTCCAATTCACTCAACAATGCTTGCAACCCCTTGGCTGACTGTGCAACTAATGCTTGGTCATCAGCAAACCTAACCGATTTTACGAATTCCCCTCCGACTTTCATTCCTACCTCCAGTTCTTCCCATGCCTCTTTAATCATTTCCTCTACATATACGTTGAACAGTACCGGTGACAATGGGCAACCCTGCCTTACACCTCTTCCTAACACTGCCCATCCGGACTCTCCGTTCCCCACTCGCACCTGAGCAGTCTGAGACATGTACAGGTTGAGGATCAGTCTCCTGTCCCTCCAATCCATTCCTATTTTCATGTTTATGTATATATATATATATATATATATATATATATATATATACATATACATACATACACACACTTATTTTTGAGGTAGACAGGCCCTGTATGCGATTTCGGTTGTTACTGATACATAAAATACTGATATTAAAGGAAGAGTTATTCAAAATGGGGGCAAAGTTAATTGAACTCATGGGCAAAAATACGTTTTTTACGATCATTTAATTAATCGCATCGTTAATTGAGGAATTGCAGAAATCTCAATCTGCTCGCCGATATCCATGTTGGCACTTAACTTTTCGTCCGATTATCGCTATTGTGATTTCAGTTGTTTCCGTAGCTAACCCCCATGAGCCGCGTTAATAATTGTTCCTATTGGTGAATTTGGTGATTACAAACATACTATATGCTCTAAATGGTTGAATTTCTTACATTTGCGAATATGTAAACGACGCACTGGTTTCAGTGTATCTTACGTTGAGGTCTTACGTTGTGTGCGACTAAGTTGTGTAAGTTACGTTATTTGCTAGCATTCGCTGTAAACCACCCTTAAGGGACAAAGGTGGAGGATAGGTGAGGAAGAGAGTGCTGTTGAGGACAGGATGAGAATTGCTTCATTATATTTTTTGGAAATCTCATGCGAATTAAATTGGAACTTTTTCCAAATGATGTTAAGTTTATCCCGTGGTTGCTCGACATGTTCTTACCTTCGGTCGACAATGTCATCCCTAGTTCGTGGCTGTATCTCATCGATGACATCAATGTGATGAAATAGCAGTAAAGTGTAGTGAAAAGATTATAGATAAATGTTATCCCGCTTTAGTTGTGTCATTTGGAATACGCGCTGTATGAGATCGATAGGAGAACGCGTTGATACAGGAATTTCAAAAAGGCTTTGGACATAATTCGATAGATTTGAAAACAAATGGCACCATAAGAATGTGAGAGTGACAGGATTGTTTGGAGACATTAGGTGTTCGGAGCCCCTTTGATTAATGAAGAGAGTAAGCAAGACTATTGGATATAAAAGACGTTTGAGGCCGATAAAAATAAGATAAAGAATAAATCACTTAAATAAATTGGAAGGATGTCTCTTTAGCAGTAATATTAAAAATGTATTATTACCCCCATCTTACTATAGGGGGAGAGGCCATGTCAATAAAACTAGCAAAATTAAGTGACAAATAGATTTAGACAGATGGATGATTAAGACAGAAAAATTACATTTTTTCCACGAACGGTAAGAGATCAGGATAACATTATCCGACCGCGGTAGGGTTCCATTTGGGTCGAAATTAATCTGGTGTGTATTTACCCTCTGTCACATACCCTAGTGGTGGCTTGCAGGGTACATTTAAAAAAAAGATACTTTGTGGAAATCCATTTTTAAAGCACGAAGAAAGAATCAAAGACTTTGCGTTTCCACAGGACAAAAATTATTGTACCGACCAGTTTCACGACACGGTAGCATCATCTGGACTATCAGAACTAAGACTATTAGACTTTTCGAAAAGTATGGGACAACTGACTTTTCTTGCAATACCAAAGGAAATATAATGGTACTATATAATATTGTTAGAGTCGATCGGCGGGATAAAATTAGATAGATAGATATCGTCACAGATAGATTCAATTGCTCATTCTTCCCTCGCATGGTATGCGATAAGAAAATCGAACCAAAGCATCCAAATATTCTATCTCAAATTTAACTGTTTAGTCAAACACGCAGTTCAAGTGTTGCATAATGTATTCAGGAAGGGGGGAACGTTGTAGTTTGGTGGGTAGAGCGCTGGGATTACATACCAGGAGACCAGGTTACGATTCCAGGGTGACGCCTCGGGGCACTATCCATCCTTAACCAAAGCTGTGTAATTTTCGGGTTAAAGATTCTCCTTGGGGAACCACAGACGTCATAGGGATATGAAAATAGCCCCCCCTTCTACTCTTACGTGTTAATTGCTTACGCTTTTTGGCTAAGTACTATATGGGCTCCACCTAAACCTATGAAACAACCTTCGAGTTGATAACCTTGATTTTGAGTTATGTAGGCAGGTACAAGGTTTGCATAAAAAGTATCGGTGACAATTTTTTCCTGATGTGTGCGTAAAGTGCTGAATACAGACCGTCTGTTAACCATGGGCGGATCGTATTGGCAATGATAAGATGACAGTGCACACCATTATCACTGAATTTTTGGCGATGCGAAAGATCAGCGCTAAACTCGTCCCTAAGGGTCTTTGGACGGACGACCAAAAGCAGAGTCGAGTGTTTCCTTGCAAAGATCTACTGCAACGACATCGCGACGATTCCCCAATCCCTTTACAGTCCCGAATTAGCACCAGCAGACTATTTCCTATACCCAAAAGTGAAATTCCCCCTCAAAGAACAACACCATGGGACCCTAAGTCCTGCCAAAGAAACCTGTACGAGTACCCTTAAGGACCTTCCGGAATACGCCTACCAGGGAGCCTTCGAGTCTTGAAAAAACTGCTGGTAAAAGTGTGTCCATGCTTTAGGGATGTACGAGTACTTTGAAGAATGCTGAAGTATTGTAGCAATTTCTGAAATATGTAAATCTATTTCCCCCCCACCCAGATACTTTTCCCGATAATTTGTACACAAACAATTTATATTCGAACATACATAAATATGACTGGTATTCTACCAGCCACAGGAGGCTAGCGGGATATTGTGTAGTTGTAGGTGCTGGGTCAAGCGTGTACACGTTCACAAATGCTCATCTACCCCACCCGGCGCACGTGTGTACACAGCGACGTATCGCCTGGGCCAAAACGTCGTGTAAGCGGTCGTGTGAAATCCCACCGCCCTCCTCTTCCTTCCCTGCCATTCGATTCTATTCCATTCGGTACGTTACGTAAACGCCTCATTTAGCCTGTCTTCGTGCGACATGAGCCCGCCCCGCTCTCACACCTCCTCCTGTCTTCCGTCACCGTTCCGTTGGCTCAACCCCCTCCTCTCCCTCATCCCTCCGTCGCCCCCTCTTCCCTCCCCCTCTACACCAAACCCTCATTTCCCCATTCCCCACACGGCTCCATTCCCCCCCCTTCTCACCCCTCACCCTTCTTCCCTTTCTCCCCCATATAACTCTAACCGCTCGCATCTCCTGCCTCAACCCCTCCTCCAAACTATCCCTTCAATCCCAACGCGGGAGAGCAAGGCTCCACGCAGTTCTGCGGACTCCTCGTGCGCGAAATAGGGTTGTTGCCCCGATGTATTCATCGCGGGGGCGAATGCACGGCAGCGTATTCGGTAGGTAGGCTCAGGAGCGATGGATTTGGGTTTGCTACCGAAGGTTGTCGGAGATTAAATCGACGCGGTGAATCATCAATGAAGATGAATGAATAAATCCTCTTCAGCTGCAAGATGCAACTTTGGAAAGAAAAAGAAAAATGAGGGAGAATAAACAATAGGTCTTGAATGAAACTACAAGAGTCGCGGTCGCGGGCCCGAGTTTTAATGCTATTGCTCTCCAAATTGATACCAGGGAGATTGAGGTCACTACCAGTTATGTTGACACTGTTATTATTTTTACTTGTAAACTGGTATGTTTTTTCATCGAGGGCATGAAGCGTGTTTTAACATCCGAGTCCGGAGGACTATAGAAAGACCATGAGTTAATATTGGATTGATTAGATCACAGTAAGCTGCACCATCCACTTTCTATGTTATTATTTTTAAATGCACGTTGTCTGCTTTCAAAAATACTTTTCACCTCCATGAAAACTCCTCCTCCGGGTCTTGTGCCTCTATTGCAACTGTAAAACTGTGAAATTTGATGGGAAAATGTCTCGGTCGACTCAGGAGTTTTCCAGGGGGCAAAAGAGTTAGGAAATGAATCGGCCACATTGGATTCTGGTAAGAACTTTACAAAAAAACATTAATTTAGAGGTGTTTGGACATAAATAATGATGGAATGAATAGAGTTAATAGGCATGGATCATAAGCGTCCCAAAAAAGCATTGTGCAAGTGAAAGTTAGTTCCGCCATAATGCTGACTGTTGGCTGCATATTTCTGTCGAAGATGTGAATTTGTAAAGTTTGATATATATATATATATATATTTTTATGTAGGGTAGGTTGCTGGATGGGGTTTTGTTTGGAGTTACAAAATATTTATTTGATAGTTGTGTCCATCCAAAAACCTACCTTCACCGGTAGATTATCTAATAATAATGTATAAATTTGGGCAGAATGACGCGTTAAATGAAATGTCGAGAACTGCACTGAACGTGGACGTGAATGAGTAACCACCTTTCCCCTACGCCCATTGCAATAAAGGAATACGTTCTTCATTAAACATGTTTTCGCTTGGTCACCTTTCATTTATTTTTGGGTCATTTCTCCCGATGGGGTTGTCTTTTACCTAGTCAAAGTCTGCGTTACTCAAATCTCCAATCATGCTGTAAGCATTTAATAATAATCGTACAATAACTTTCTTACAATTAATGACCCCAACTCCTATTATGTAGAATTGTCTTATCCTTTTGTCTAGAGCTACAAACGGCATTCACACACACACTGGGATCTCAAGTATATAAAAAACCATAAAAACAGTATTCAACCCGAAGGGCTATTTGGTAGATGATGGTAGGGTTCACCCAGTACTAAGGCCGACAGCGTGTGAAATTCACACATCAGGGTAGGGGGGCCAGATTCTTTCCCTGTGCCGGTTTCTCAGAAAGATCTTGTAGTTGCTAAATTACACAGCTTGGGTGGAACTGAAGGTAGCCCAGTGAGGGTAGCTCGACGATCGAATTCGGGCCCTCTCAGTCAGTACTCCAAACCTATACCCCTTGACTACCATGCCCTTTAAAATATATACTGTGATAAAAAAGTCTTATATTATTATTGGTTACCTCAGAAACCGAATAACGAACGATAGCATAAATTCGAGGCGGGACTCGAACCCGGGTAACTATGGATAGTTTGAAGGGACCGAAGACCAAACAAGCTAAACCCTCTGATATCTTAGGCTCTTTGACACAACGTAACCAACCGGATGGTTGAGTCTATTCTAATTAAAAATAGCCACCATCACTACAAGAGTTACGTCCGAATTTCTTATATTAGATCTAAGGCACAGTTTTTGATGCCAAATTTGATTAAGTAAGAGACGCTTTAGTCGATTTAAAAAGTATTCAAAACTGAAACGGTTTTTTAGATTCAGCATTTATCTGTTCCCCATGCACGTGAGGAAGTGTTAATATTGCCACCGTTTTAGAAATCCTTAGTTTTATTTTAGATCCAATTAAATCTCTTTCCGTCTTGGATGATAAGTCGTTACTACGGTAGGAGATCACTCCGCCGTTCAGAGACGTACGTAGTCAAAAGTCTTTTTGACTTCCTCCGTTTGCTTAAATAGTTCTTTAATCCGCTTTTAAGTAGCTCGTTCCTTTGTATTTTTCGGTAAATGCTGTATTTGAGTCGTAAACTAACAAGCATAGAAGATAACTCTTCGTTTTCCAGCAATTACCATATTTGCGAGATACGAAAAATGAACACATTGAGATCGTGTGCATATTTTATGTACGATTCGCACTCGTCAACTCATGATGCATCAATCGCCAACGACGTGAAAATCGGGAAATTACGCGAAAATGTTCAAGAAAATACTAAGCAATTGAGTACATAATCCAAAAAAACTACAAACATTCCTGAATGACTTTCCAATTAATCCGACTCTCTTACTAAAAAACTTAAACATTAGCCAGGTTATTGGTGGTTTTTTGCCTGGGCTTGTGACTTTTTTGCAAGTAACCGAAGTTTTTATATGCTTTAGAACCTTCATTTTCTTACTTCGTCGTCGAAGCAAGAATATAAAAGTAGAATTAGATGTCTTTAAGATGTGAGCGTGAAGATAAATGAAAAAAAAACAAAATGGGAGGGAGGGAAAATAAGCACTGAAGTTCCAGTTATGGCTGGGGAGGAGTGACGGCTGCCTGGAGAAATTAAAAGAAGGCTGAACAAGTGGTTAAAAGAGATACAGAAAGCTATTAAGATGCGCAAGACGTTAGTAGAGGGTAGAATGCTGGGAAATGGAGATAGAAGGAGGAAACATATAAGTATTTTGGTTGGAATAACTGGATGTAGAAATTATGCCAAAGTATGAATAATTTTCAAAATGTGGTACGGGGTTCAAGGAATTTTATGCCATGTTAGTTTGGGCATTCGGAGTACAATAGGGTGTATTCCCTGAGTCCCTTATACTCCAAGGGAATGGATTACTACTATTAAGATGTAATATGTGTGTAGAAATTGGGTCACCGAGGACTGTAAAAATGCTTCAAAAGTTCACTCTTACTTTATTGCTGCAAAAATGATAGTCACAGTTGCACCCAAAACGATGATTAATGCTTTTACAATCTCTAAAAATGGAGGTCAACATTTCTCGTACATATCTGATCGCAATTGAAATATTAAGGCAACCTGGGTCGAATTTCCCGAGGGAGTCCACAAGCAGCTGGATCGTTTCAGTTTGAAGCCTGATAAAAAAGATAAGCTAGTTTTGAATAACTCTGGACTTTGTTCGGAACCAGCAAGGTAAAACTCTTCCTGGCTGCGTCAAAGAGGACCTCGCCAAATGTTTTCTCTTTTGGAGAAAAATGCAGAGAAGGATATGGTAACGATCTACAAACACTGTTATTAATCCAAAAGACACATTGTTTTAACCGTCGACGCCGGATTATTCTCCCCTTATTACATATTCCCACTTTAGTCTATTGGATCATAACTAGGAGAGTCTAAACTAGGATACATCTACATCTACATAAATACCCTGCGAGCCACCAAAAAAGGTATGTGGCAAGGGATGTAGCACCAGGAGGAAAGGGCAAGGGATGAGGGGATTGGGGTTATTCAAATAGGTGGGGGAAGGTGGTCGGAACCTGTGAGAAAAAACAATATATATATATATATTTTTTTTTTATTAGGTAATCTACCGGTTAAGGTAGGTTTTTGGATGGACACAACTATCAAATAAACATTTTGTAACTCCAAACAAAACCCAATCCAGCAACATACTGTACATCAGGTCCCTCTTCATCTCTGTGTACTTCTTTCCTCCCTTCATCCCGTCCAACATCCCTATCCTATTCCTGCCCTTTCCTCGCTTGCCCAACATTCTCCCCTCCATCACCCTCTTCAACACTCCACTACCGTGTTGAAGATGGTGATGGAGGGGAGAATGTTGAGCAAATATATATATATATACTCGTATATCCACGCGCAATCCCTAACCTGTACGTTAATACTTAATGTAATGAACTAACGCCTGGGGATTTCGACTACAAGCATTCTGGTCTCTTATTGTGCTAGGAAATAAAGACATTTTAAACCTGTCAGTCTTACAGTCTATCTCTTTAATCGTATATCGATGATCCCTCCGACCGCAATACGTTGGGGTTCGTATTATATCCTTGGTGGCATCGGAAAAGAGCCCATTTTTAAATGTTTTTAAGAAGCTTAATCTATATTGTAAACGCCAATGTGTAAGAGAATCCCAACCTAAATTGTCTAGCAAAGTAGATACGCTGCTGCGTTGGTCATAACAATGTTTGACAAATCTAGGCCCTCTCCGCTGAATTCGATCTAATTCCGAAATCAAAATTCCGAAGGATAATGATCATTCAAAATAAAACTATACGTGCAAATATAGTTTTAGTTAGAGCAAAATTCCTATAACAGAAGAATTACATTGCGGATAATGCAGTAACATGCTAAATCCAGTGACGGTGTCACTGTGAACTGATAATACTCATTATTGTGTTTATCTAAACAAAGTATCTTTTACTTCTTCCAAAGTCGGAAGTTAAAATAAACTCAACATGCATGATTTTGGATCATTACTACGTTTATTATTAAGTAAAAATATACTTAATGGGCTACAGGATAGGACAGTAGGTGAATGCAATATAAGTATTGCTCTTTTTTCAAAAAGCTCTATCTCCGCTTGTCAGGTTGGAGAAATTATTCACCTCTGCTTGTCAGGTTTCTCGTCTTTAAATTAGTTTTTTTTACAACTTTGATGCATTCATTTCAAAGAGTAATTTTAATTGGGCAATTACCCATACAGTGTGTGCTAATGACCACCGTCATAGCTCTGTGATAACTACCGCCGTTTACCACCATTTGGCAGTGTGAAATGACTGGTGTAAAATAGACCGCTGTACTTTCCTCCATCCAGGGAGTTAACGAGGACATTCAGCGAGGTCTCCTTAGATGCAAAAAAGATCTCTCGCTTCAAGATGCCGGAATATATCACCTTCCTTGCGAGAGTTGTGAAAAAAACTAACTCTGCTCTCGTGTCTTGATTACTTGGCCTCTTTGGGTTTAAATAAGGTGCCAAATTTCTTTAATCCACATGCAGCGCATTTCTATGAAGTAAGACGTTTGTAAAATCGAAACTGCAAGCTCATTTTGTTAGGACTCCTTACGTTACGCAGAGCATTCAAAGATTTCTGATCTATTTCATTGAGAGAACTATGCTCCCTTTGAGCATAGAGTAATTTCCCCTCGGTATCTCCATTTTAAATGTATTTTTGAATTTTTCTGAAGAATAATTCGGACATTTATTAAAATCGGCATATAATTATCCGAACGCACCTGGGTCACAAATCGCGTAGCACTCGAAAAATATAAATGAAATACAGAATGTATTTCTTTTATATTTCCTGTATCTCAAATAAGCTCTCAAGTGTCATCACGTCGCACTTGAATTGAGGGTGCATTGAATGAAATTGCTATTGAAAAAAATGTCTTCGGAAATTAATCGTAGAATTTGTCTCTTTTCTTAAGAACATTGCCAAATGTTATGGCTAATAAAAGTTACGGTGTTAATTTATCCAACTAATTATTTTAATCTATCCAATTTATGCATAGCAAGAAATCAAAGGCTCCACGGTCTCCGATTAAAATAAGAAAGGGGAAAACTCCAATGGCCGTAAACCACCACAGAGGGTATTCTTGGTCGAGAGGTTGTGGTTGATCCCTTACGTGGTTCCCGCGAAAACCAACACAGCGATTTGGTCGGACGAGAGTCGCGACTGTTTATTACGGCCATTGGAGTTTTCTTCCTTCTTATTTAAATTTATGCACGTAAAAGAACTGAATTTTAGAATGTTATAACTAGGTGAGGAATTATAAAAAATTTGCCTGGATCAATCAAAGTTTTCTTTTTGACAAATTAACCGTACAAGCATAATATATCATGAAATCCGTACGTTTGATATTTTTGTTGATACAGTTTTGAATTACATCAAAACTACTGGCAACTGAAAAAATATGTTTGCTGAAGAAAAATAAGATGAGGTTTTCAAGTGTTAAAGTTAATTTTAAATACGACTTTAGAAGAACGGTTAATCGTTTGCGACTTTGCTGCCTTATTATTATTTCAACACACTGTAGTTGGCATAAGATTTTATATCCAGCGTGCAATTAATGACCTTTAAAAAAAACAATTTAAAGATTTGAAGTGGCCACTTAGTAATTGAGCTATTTTTAGTGACACGAAATAAATAACAAGTGAAACTTAATTGTTTTCTTTTTCCATGATAGAGATACCCTTGGACATACTGTGGATGATTATTCACCGGTGATTTTAGTGAAAGTGCGTTCATGATTGAATGCCAAACAAAATAAATTCTTAATTCCTCGTTGAAAATCTTATTCATATCCTTCTTTAGAAATGCACTTAAGTGACCCGAGATTTCGGCCGTGAGATCGCCCTCTTGCCATATCGTCGCTTGGTAATAGAAACCCCTCGGGAAAGTACTTTGTTATTGGAAACTGTGGTTATGTCCTGAATTGGAATCATGTAAAAATCGATTAATTTCCGAAGGTCTTTTGACGGGATGGGGGTGGATGTGGTCGTTGGGAGATGGGAGGGGAGGGGTTAAGGATTCTTCCCTAATGAACATCCCACCCTTGCCGCTAACTTTGTCCCCACACCACCATACCCAGCCCGAGCGTTTGTGCGAAGCTTAAAACCGCCCTTGCGCGACCGTCTTGAACAGACGGGCGTTGGATCCGCGCATTCGTTCTCTCCCTGTTGAACCTCCCCGAGAAAATTCACATGGGTATCACACGGCCCTGTTCGGACGTCCTCGCTAAACTCGCGTAGGCGGGTCCGGCCTAGTTTCGGTGGTGCAGAGGAGATCTCCGCCCCTCCCCTAAATCCACCGCTGCTTGGGACTTGAAAGTGCTCAGGAGTCGCGGCTCTCTTCGCGGTTCAGACGACCGAGAGGAAGGCGACAAAGGCGGGGAGCAGAGCAAAGCGGACGTCCCTCGCGTCCGATTTTTTTTCCTTCGGCTGAGAGAGACATCTGCGCTCGCGTTTTCTCTCCACCCTGAAGAGTCGAGGAGTGAATCTATGGATGTTATGAAATGGGTTTGCTTCCATGGAAATTTGAACCCCATTTGCTCCCCCTTGAGCTATCTATATTCGCTTCAATCCAAGTCTATGCTCCGTTAATTTCGTTATTATGTGGAATTTTAAGCATTACTATCGAATATCTGAGCTTACGAGGATCACAATAGTGCGGTGGCTAATGTAGTGGGTTCCCACACAGAGGGGCCGAGTTCAAATCCCGGCGGCGACAGATATTTTTCAGTGATATCTCAAACCTTACTTGAAGTGATTGTGGGGCACTTGGGTCTTGTCTTAAGAGCACTTTTAGTGAGTGCGCCGTCCGTCGGATGGGACTTTAAGTTGCGCACCCCTTAACGCCTTTCGTTAAGAGTAGGCTAATGCCGACGCCCTTTTCTCCCCACCCTTGATCCTTTCCTATTCTTCGCCTACGGCGCAAATAACCTCAGCTGTCGGTCGCCTCCCCTAAAAAGCTACTAACTACAACTGGACTTCTACTGTATTACTTGTATTATATGTATGTATATGTGTATGCATATATATCTATATGTATGTATGCTTGTATGTGAGTTCACTCAGTACTAATCCCGAATAGGGTTACTGAGCGAACTCTACGTTCACTCAAGTGTGTGTGTATATATATATATATATAACATAAACACAGTAATCCACCCGAAGGTCGGTTTAGTAGGTCATGGTAGAGCTCACCCATGTACCAAGCCCGACGGCGGGTGGATATTCACACATCAGGGTAGGGGGGCCAGTTCCTTTCCCTGTGCCGGTTATGGTTTCCCAGGAAGATCTGGTACCCGAAAAATCAACTAGCTTGGATGGAGCTGCAGGTGCCCAGAGTGCCTCGCCCGGGAATCGAACCCGGGACCCTCCGATCAGTAGTCCAACGCTCTACCCACTGGACCACCGCGACCCACATATATATATGCATACATACGAGTATATTCATTCACATGGAAATAGATACAAAGAAAGGGGGATAGGAACACGTTTAAAGGACGATCACAGGAGAGTTGGGGAAGGCGGAATTGAGCAGATCACAAGTGTAAAAATATTTCCTTGCCCGCTTGAACATCGGATCTTTCCACCTGCCAGGCGGATGCTCTAATCACTTGACCTACCCAGGAAAATTACTTTACACTGAAATCTGCGGCCTGATATGTAGCCAAGTTCCCCGATTCTTTGGCCAAGAGATGGTGTCAGGGAGCAGTTTCACCCACCAAAGGAGAAACACACAACACACAAGAGGAAAGACAGTAGGTAAGCAATCATATGACCTAATAAAGGATAGGAGCCGTGCGTTTCGTGGCCCGCATAGTCAAAAGAACGAGATGCGCTACATTGGCCGAATACACATTCAAACAGGAAATCCCGCGAACACATATTCATTCACTTGGAAAAAGATATAAGGAAAGGGGGATATGAACACAAGACGATGTAAACATACATCGTATACCTCCAATGTCTCTGTAGTCAGGGTAGAAATAGCATTAAAGCCTTACAAATATTTGTAAACAAAAATAGGCCGAGACCGTAAACGAGATTGGCACTAAGTGAAAAGAAAAATTGATACTATGTTCATTGTAAAAATATTTCCTTGACCGGGACTTGAACACCGGATCTTTCCACTTGTCGGGTGGATGCAGAGCATATTTATTTGTATTCTACGTTCTTTTCTATTGATTACCCCCATGACTCAATCATTCGTGCATTACGTGCGCACACGTGTACGCGTGCGTACGATCAGGATATATTTGCCTGCTACGAAGACTTCAAAAATACATTTGACGGAGTAAAAGTTTGTGTGAAATTATTGAGTGTATTAGAGAAGATAGGTGTAGATTGGAGGGACAGGAGATTTATCCACAACCTGTACATATCTCAGGCTACTAAGAAACGGTAGACGAATGGAGGTTCAGGATGGGGCGAGTACGAAGAGGAGTAAGACATACGTCTCTCCAGTATTGCCCTCGCTTTTCAACCTATAATTGGAGCAAATTTTTTCTCCCTTTTGTGAACCCGAACTGATAACTCTTCTAAGTAATCATTTGTCCTTTTCTCAGTCTTCATATTGGTGATCCATAGCTCCACGTACTTATGGTTCATGCCAAATTAAACTTATAATTCTGTAGCCCTCACATATGGCTGCCTAAACCCCTTTCGGGATGGGAACTAACCCTTATCCAATTTAATCTTCCGGCCACATTATGAAATTGCTGGACTTCTCTCCTCACCATTTAGATTCTCCATGAAGTCTTTTTATTTCCCTTGAATATTCCTTCTTTGATTAATAATTTTTGTGTCGAATGTCTGACAGTGTGAGTTTTCCTTCTTACAAACTGATAGCTCTTTCACCTCTCTGAACAACATATACATGTACATTTCTCTCCTCTTCTTTATAAATCTCCATATCATCGCAATAAATCTTTAAACTCTTAAAGTCTTCCGCCCTATTATTTTTCTCTAAGAAGAGCTTTATTCTTACAGAAGAATAAGACAGAGTTCAGAATAATTCTATGACAGTGGTAAATGGTTTTACGTGCTTTTGAGAGTCAAAACACGCCATTGTCCATCATACATTTCTATAGAAATTAAGTGTGCCTAAGAGACGAAAATGACAACCTATTAAATAAAGCTACCTGTCATTGATAATATGCCTTTGGTGACTGAGGAGATAATTCTTTGCCTGCAATTGTGTTTTTCTTTGGCCGTCAAAGCACCCCCAAGTTTTACTACTCTGACTACGAGGGTGAATATAACGAATTATCTTCCCACTCAACCATGCTCAAGCTGTAATTTCACAGTACGACAGCGGCATTATTTCTCATTAGTTAGGCCGTATTTAGAATAAGCGGCAGGTATTTGGAACCCTAATGCTTTAGGGTTATTAAAGAAACGAGGATGGAAATTCTCTAACTAGGAAGATGACGAAACAAACCATGGCGTTTATGAAGAGCCACAGTTCCGTAGCTCATCTAAATCATCGAGTGAATTGTTATAACTTAACAAAATGCCAGAAAATATTATTTTACCCAAATATTAATGGTCTCCAGCTACTATTGATTCTGAAATTCGTTTCTCATCCCTGGGATGTAAGGTAATGACAAAATCGACCTAAAGTGAGTCGACATTTTTAATTCGTAGCCCTTTTTTGAGATATAACTTTGGGCTATAACAACTTTATGACATGATTTATGGCTTTCTTCAATAAAGTATATATACAGGGTTCGTCCGGAAGATAAGTGCGCGTCAACTTCCTTCGACCCAAATCATTCTGCAGGAAATATCCAAGAACACTTAGATAGCATAGAAGACTGGATGACCGACTGGAAACTTACCTTAAACCCAACAAAATGCATCAACGTCAATTACGCCAGAAAATGGAAGAAACCTAACAACACCCCCATTTACTACGGCAAGGAAAAGATCCCCCAGGCATCATCGGACAAATTTCTTGGTGTACAACTGGACAAGAGACTCACTTGGCTAGCACACACCCAATATGCGCTTAGCAAGGCCAACGCGGCCTTTTTCTCAATCTATCCCCTCATAAAGCACACGAGCCCCTTCCGTCTTCTTACTAAGGTACTTCTGTTCAAATCCATGATACGACCTATCTTAACCTACGGTTATCCAGCCTGGGGGCCAGTAGCTGCAAAAAACCTGAACAAACTGACACGCTTTGAAAATATAATTTTGCGAACTCTTACTAACGCCCCTTGGTTCGTCCGAAACTCAGATATTCACAAGGACCTCAAAATACCGGACCTACCAACCTATCTAAGAGACCTAGCCCTGTCATTTCAGCAAGCAATAGGAAATACAGGTAACTCTCTCATAGAACCTTTATGAGACTATTCTGATTATCCCCATTTCAAATACAAACGCGCAAAAACAAGTCTAAATGAATCCTAATAATCACTAAATATAAAATTGACATCAGCTGCACTTACATATACTCGTTAGCTTAATTTCGCCCTTAAGCCACCTATATCACACAACCGTTTATCAGCATAGCTGGGAATCGGTATAAAATGCGCCTAACGGCGCAGTACTTACGCATCAGTCGGTCAGTCAGTCACTCTCTTATCTTCAATTGCGGTCTTTAATTCTACAACTTCTGCCTGTAGCTTGTAAAGTAACGTTGTGTAATACCCTTCCATTTTTGTTTCAAACGTTCACAGATAATCGATGAACACAATTTCGTGACTACCAAAAGAAAAACAGTTCATGATTCATCTACATCCAAAGGATTCTCCGCAAATCGCCGGAAGGGCGCGTGGCGGTAAGTGTTGGTGCACCAGCCGCTATACATGCAAAATTGTTAATTCATAAATGAATTTGAATAAGTATTTAGCGCACCAAGAAACAGTCGTGCACATACAAGCCTCTACAAATCATAAATGAATTGATGTGTTTGATAAAATCGTTGAATTTTTTAAAAGGCATTTAAGGTTATATTTTGCTGTTTACCTATTGTGTGGGGGAAGAACTAGTTCTTCAATCTATATGTGACGGTGTCTCTTATTATTTTCCGGTACGCGATCATACCTCTATAATTTGGTGCAAAAACAATTTCCTCTATAGTGCAAGAAACTTTAGATTTCCTGTACATGAGCGGAATTAACAAATTATATGTTTAGTAAGTTATTTTCGAATACAAGACCATTGAAACCAATCCATATTCAAAATGTATATTATTCACACGCATATATAGTAAAACGAACACCAATCTGCTAACACCATATTTGCTTTTGTGTAAGAATTATTATCACTTGTAAGAATTATTATCACTCTAAGTAATATTTGTACTAGTTCTCAATGATTAATCCCTTTTCCTTTTTTCTATCATGGCGCATTAGCTATTTGGGGGATCCACGTATCTAATAGAGAGTGGTAATGCATTAACGTAATCATATTTCGATCCTAAATATATCTGAACGGCACAAACATTCTTGAACAGTATTCTAGACATCGATTAGGATGTGCCATTTGCGCAAATGTGGATTATTTTCCCAGGATATGCACGTGGCGTATGTTTTTCTCGATAGTAATTATGCCTCCCGTTAGCCGAGAGAGATATTCTTGAACCCAGCCGTCCGTAAGAGTTTATTCACCAGCCTTGGGCTGACTTGACGGAACGTGTTCTATTCTTCGGACTTGGAATCGCCTTCCTCCATCTTCTTATCGCTCCTCGCGGTTGATATAATATGAGGCGTGGGTCTTGCGGAGACACGTTGCTGGGGGATTGGGTAAATAAAAAAAATGCCGAACGGTCTCTTTAGTTCTCCCCGAAGCGAGAGGCGACTTTTCCCCATCGCTCATTTTACACCTCGTGGGAGATATAAATGGCGAAGGTAACTGAAATCGGTCAGACAATTTTTCTCGCTCTTTTCGTCAAGGTTTTGCGATGGAAAAACGATTTCTCGTTCCTTCTTGTTATTTTTTTGGGTCCGAAATTCATTTATTTCTTCTTAAGATGGCCGATTTATGCGCCGGTGATTATTTGTCGATTAATATTTCGTAATGCCTTCATAGTCGGTCTTCAGGTGTTTCGAACGGGAGCCCGAGTGTTGTTTTGGGATAAAAATTGATTTATATTAAATGCATCATGTGTTTAAATACTATATCAATCGTGCGTAGCTGACTTAATCTTTTTAATTTTCCGTAAAATTTAACTTGTCAAACTTCAAGAAGATATAATTGCCTAGGAAAAGGATGAGTGTTCACTTACAATGTGTGATAATCCCCTATCCAACGCTTTTTGTGACTCATTTGTTGTAACATGCATGTGTATGCATGAAACCAGACGAAAGTATGAAAATTCGGTAGCACGTTTGTATTTTTATAGTTTTATTGTAATGGAACCAGAGGTACTAGTAATAGTGAAAGGGAAGGAGGGAGGGCTGTAGAGAAATACTCAAAGAAGGCAGGAAAGCTTTGAGAGAAATATATCGCGATTATTTTTGGAAGATTTTTCATAATTTTGGCGTTAGCAACAAACAGAAAGGGAAAGCATTCTTGAATCCAGAACAGTGACATCTCGCATTATGTGGCAATAGTAAATTTATAGTTTAAAAAAATATTTTTACTGGTATATCAGCGCTGAAATCTCAAAAGGCTTAGTACTGTTAGAAGCAAACTTCTTAGTAAATATGATGGTTGTGAAGAAACTATCTCCAACATCGGTATTTATGTCGACACGACAAACATATACGTGGAGGAGAGCTGTTTTGGAATGAATAAAACTCACAGAGAACACACCCGTTACCGTGTACGAACCGTGATCGAGCTTCATGGCGGGTGTATTAGTAATATTTTGCTTGTGACAACTTCATGCCAATATGTCATATCTTCAAATTATCATAGTTTTAGTGCTGATCATGAAGTACGAGGTCTGTAAATTAATTTATGAGAGTGATTAAAAAAATATTTCATTCAGATAGAATTACAATTTTATATTGTCACCCTCAAAATAACTTCCTTCTGAAGCCACACGGCGCTGGATACGGTTCTTTCACTCCTCATAGCAGTTCTGGAACTCCGATACTGGAATAGCCTTCAGCTGGTCGCTTACAGCCGTTTGAATGTGTTCGGCTGTCCCAAAATGAGCTCCCTTGAGGTGATTTTTCAACTTCGGGAAGAGAAAAAAAGCCACAAGGACTCAATTCAGGCGAATAAGGATGCTGAGGAGCCACAGGAATGTTTTTACTGGCCAAAAACTACTGGTCCTTTTGGTCTTGCGAAAGGTTTTTGGAATCATTTTTGGCAAAGTTTTTTCTCATCCCCAATTCATTGGTCAAATCGGATGAACAGGTAACAATGACAATTTCATTTGATATTGCGGGGTAGAAATTATAATTTTTCGAAATTACTACTTGTGCGAGAGTAATTTTATGACGAACAATGTCCGGTTACCCAATTAAGGAAGAGAGTATTGTTTTTTATAGAAAATGATCACATCCAAGTAGTAGGTAAAGCATGTAAAAGTAACATGATCACTAAAAAATTAAGGAAAGCATAATTTTTTATACTTAATGCATTGTGTTGAATTATCCCCTGCCCTGCAACCTGTCTGTGAATCGCAGAGTACCATGTAGAACTAGAAGAATGTATAAGTGACTGCGTTGCATCTGATCCCGCCTTTTTTTATGGGTATCCTTATTTTCATTTTTAGTGTAGTCAGTGGAGTATCTGTTAACATTAGTATAATATTCGTATTGTGCATAACGAATGTTGCATGAATGCACTTTTCCCTTCCATATCCACTTTTCAGTGGTTTGTGTTTTTCCCAATGGATGTGGTTTAAATACCATTTTTCCTCAGGAACGATAACGGATCTGAATAAATAAGGGTAAAGTTTTTAGATCGAAAGTATTCTGGAATGTAATCACCCCCTGCCACATCCTATCGGTGGATTAGAGGGAAATACATGCATAAAAAACAGTAGTTGAGTAGAATCAGAATGCCTAACATCTCCGTCACACGTCTTAGCGACGACTTTCGGGGTGGTGTATAACAGTATGTTAACTGTATCGAAGCGGACGTGTATTTCGGTACCGAGAGACATTCTGGCATCCGACTTCAGAGGATTTCATGGATGCTCAAACATCACGAGGACGTTAGAATTGAGATAATAGGGAGAGAGGAGACGGAAGGAGCAGAGATACTCACCGCCGAAGTTTGGCCGCAGTCGGATGTCGTATCCCTCGAGGAGGCGCGATATGGTCTGTGTTACGTTTTCAAGACGGTCGGATGTGGTCCCTTGCATGGAACTGCTGAAAAAGGGAGAGAGGGAGAAATTAGTATGAGAATTAGTGATCAACTGGAAGTTAAACGCATTAGAAAACGAACTTATTGTCAACATGTAGGTGTTCAATTGCAAGCAGCACATACGTAGGTGAAGTACAAAGCCGGTCGTTTCAGTCACCTCAACCACGATCACTGTTTACTTGAATTTGGCAATCGTGATTGACGGTTGACGTGACTGAATTAAGTGACAGGTCTGACGGACCAGTCTGATCAGTCCAGCCTCAGTTCTTTCAATTCATTTGCTGTAGCGGATCTTGGAAATCACTCAAGTGGGAGGATATTTTCGTCTATTGACAAGAATAGTATTATGACCTCTTTCCATAGAAATTAAGTTAAAATGTCCGTACAAATTTAACTTAATTGCACCAATTATGTAAACCATAATGCATCCGTAAGTGGAAAATTATCGGATAATTCTCGGGGACAACAATAATTCAATTGTAGTGTCGGTCATGGAAGTGATATTCGTTTGAACTCGTTTATTTAAGCTAAAAATAATCCCCAAGGTTGATAATGACTCCAATGCTTGCCTCAATTATATCCACGCCTAAATTTTCGTGATCAATATTGGGTCATCTGCCCTTGAACGAGGATAGCAGCTTATTGTAGTGGCGGGTCGTGAGCTGTGATTCCTTGAATGACATCAATTTCGATGCAAGTGACTGATATCGACCACGATTGGTAGCTCATTCACATTTATCGCGAGTGCCCGAAGAGGAGTTGATGTTGAGTTCTGTGAATCCATCACGAACGGCCAAAGACAATTGTGATTCATTGTCATTTATGACCTTCCAGCAAAATCTGTGATTGATGGCATTCATGGCTTACCAGTTCGTGTGATCCAGTAGCACCAGGTCATGTGGTTCCTTCATTCACGACTGATCCATCTATTCCTTCGCGAACAAACTCTAAGTCATTTACATTAAAGGCCGTACCTTACAGCTATGCATTATTATATACGGGTTACATGTATATTTGAATTTACTCTGAGATCAGAGAGTCCTGATGCTAAATTTATAAGTATCTATTCTCGCAATTATGGTGTCTTTTTTGTATTTCACATTTTAGACGTAATGGAGTTTTCATTATTTTAGTGATAAATTAACTTGAGACGTAAATCATAGGACATACTTGATCCGCGGCCGGGTATGAGTTATTGTCATTGATCGAGGAGTAGACAACCGCCGTGGTAGAGGAAAAGTTAGGACAGGTGATTTTGTGTAAATTATATTTAGGAGCCTTTACAGTTCATTTATTATTATTTATCCCATGAAGATAGGTTGATTACAATTAAGGGAACAATGAAACCTGGCAGCTGCGATGACTCAGCCTTCACTAAGCTCAGGTATTTCTGACGGTAGTGGGGAGGGAAAAGAGAAGGGGAAAGGTCCCCCGCGGACGTCATTACACGAAATCCTTGCACAGATAGGCCAAAGTTAATAGAAAAAAATGGAATAGATAGCTGTTAAAATTAAGAGATGGTCATTTGAATACCGATGAGAGAATAGTCATTTGAAATTTTGATCAATTCGATGAGTTGAAGGAAAATGTAATAAATTGTTAGGGAGAGGTGTACCTTCAAACTGATGAGGCTACACTGGGTATACACTTCAATTTGGCACCCCTTTGGCGAAAAAGTTGCTTGAGGAGATTGAAAAAGGTGCAAAGAAGGGCCTCCAGTATTACAGAAATAAACGTGTTACAGCAAGAATATCCACATTTATGAGTATCCACATTTATGGTAAATGTGTATCTTCCACCGTAATTAAACGACCTTTATATGGTGGGTGGACTGTTCTTTTTAATACAATGAATGATTCAATCATAAAAGGGTGAAGTGAATAAATAAGCCGCAAATGCCAGAATATGGTACCTTGTTTTAAGAACGCGCGCATGCTCTTTTAGCAGATAGCAGCATATGTATGCTTGTCGTAGAGTTCACGTGACATCTCGCGGGCAGTCAGTTAGTCAGCGACAGCCAGTACAAGATGGCGGGTGTGTTGCGTGAGTATGCATGAGAAGAACAGCTGTTACGGACATTTCATTGATAACGCTTGGAACGTCCATCGCACAGTCCCGACTTAGCCCCCAGTGATTTCCATCTGTTCGGTTGCCTAAAAAATCATCCGGGTGGCCCTAGTCCAAGATGTTACTCGTTGGCTACGACTGCACAACAAAAGACTGCTTTGCCGGCTATTAAGGACTTGTAAGGAGATGGGATAAGTGTCTGGAGTTACAAACTGTTTGTTTGATACTTGTGTCCATCTAAAAACCTACCTTAATCGGTAGATTACCTAATAAATAAATACTATATATATATATTATATATATACGGTCGAGGAAAATATTTTAACATTTGTGATCTGCTCAAGTCCGCCTTCCCCACCTGCCTTGTGTTCGTCCTTTATGTGTGATCCTTTCCCATTTCCTTATCTCTATTTCTATGTGAATGAATATTTGTTCGCCCTATGGCGGGATTTCGTGTTTGAATGTATATTATATTATTAGGTAATCTACCGGTTAAGGTAGGTTTTTGGATGGACACAACTATCAAATAAATATTTTGTAACTCCAAACAAAACCCAATCCAGCAACCTACTCTACATCAGTTCCCTCTTCATCTCTGTGTACTTCTTTCCTCCCTTCATCCCGTCCAACATCCCTATCCTGTTGCTGCCCTTTCCTCGCTTGCCCAACATTCTCCCCTCTATTACCTTCTCCAACATTCCACTACCGCTCAATACGCCTTTCATCCATTTTTCCTGCCCCCATAGGATTTCTGTCAACAAACCCCTCTCCTCACCCACCATCTCTAGTACTTCCTCATTTGTGTATATTATATATACTAATATATATATAATATAAAACAATATCCCAAGGTATCTTCCATATTTCAAGACAATCGACAAAGTCCTTTTTGAAATGGTTGTCAGCTGCCTCGCCGTATTCCCCCTTTATCTCGTCAACCCACTATTTGAAAACTGGGCTTTCGTTTCAGGGTCATACCCGTAGATCCAATACTCATATCCAGTTATGACTTTTTCTAAGAAAACTCGCTAATCTTTAGATTCTTGGAGCAAGCCTCCTTCAAGTGCAGAGGAAATTATCGACGATGACGAAATGTAGAAAGTTAATTTGATTAATGCGGTGAGATGAGAGTACTAAACATAATGGCGCGAGAAATTCACCCAATATGGTAGTAAGAGGTTCCAGTTCATTTCTCTGTGCCCTATGTTGTTTCTCAGGAAGATCTGGTGACCGAAAAAATCACACAACTTGGGCAAAGATAAGAGTGTCCAGAGGTTATACCCGGGATAGTATCCCAGCAGTCTACACCCAGGATTACTATATCCGCACATACTAACAACCAATCCTAATTCCTGGTTAGTACGTGTATCAACTGGTACCTTTTCCACATTCAAATAAACTTGATTGCTTTGAATTAGGGCAAAAATATATATTATGCCTCTATATGTATAAAAATACATCTTTTTATGGTTTAGAAACAATAATTAAAATGATTTTCTTTATTTTTCGGGTGATTTCGATTCTTTACAGTGGCCGTGAGGGTGGCGGGGGGTGGTTTTGAAGTGTTTTCATCATCTTGTTGAGCTATACGGTCGTAGGTAATGGAGGTATGAATTTTAGTGCGGTCGATTCGGAAAAGGAAACATGAAGGTTACCAATTTCTTCGCATGTCCCGAAGAGTGAGCAATTCTTTTCCTATTCAAGCTCCTACCCCCTTCCACCGTTGCTTGTAGAAAAAATCCCTGTTTTCTAACCCTCTCTCATTTTATAACTCCTTCCTCCCATTTTCTCTTTCTCTCTCTCTGCCCCCGCACTAGTAATTAAGGCTCCGACGAGAAGTCAAAAACGTTCCGCGTGCGTGTTCGCGGAGGAAATTCCACCGCCAACCCCTTCCCCATCTCCTCCCCTCCATCCCACCCACTCGCAAACAGAAACTTCGCAAAAGGTTGCTCTCTATTCCCTCTCACCCGCTTGCATTTGGTTGGTTCTTTGCGTTTCCGTCTAACTGCTTGATGAAAAAAGCATTGGGTCAATAGTGTGAAGGACGTTTTTCTGTCGGCAACGTTATCCCCGCCGAGAATAAAAAGAAAGAGGGTGGAAGCTGTAGAATGGGGGTTAGGTTGGGGTGAGGCAGAGGAGGAGGGCGTAAGAGAGGGTTAAAGAGTAGAATTGCGAGGAGGGGAGGGGTTGTGTGGGTGGTGGAAGGGATGTTGGGGGTGACTCGAGTGGCTTTTTGGGACGAGAAAGGGGGTGGGAAGGTTGAACGCGAAAAAAATCATCGGCAGCTCGCTCGAAAAGAGAAACACGGAGAGATAGAAGAGAGGAGAGAGAAAAAATCTTCGAGAATTTATGCCCTTAATGATTGAGTAGGGAGTCGGAGGCAACGAGCAAACTGGTTGTCTTCAGCCGAACCCCATGTTCGAAGAGAAATCGTATAAGATTTAATCCCAGTGTATCTGTAAATTGATTTATTTTTTCGCACAAGAATTTGTTTCCAGAGTCATAACAAATTGAAGAGTTGTGTAGCAGGAATTTTCCGAGATACATCGTCGTAATTCACCTTTAAAGAAGTACTTAAAAAATAAATTAGTGAGAGAACATCTTTGATGTGGCGATAATTAAACTTAACTACAACTTTTTTCAAACTAACCCCTTGTCAGTATTATATAAGATGGATAATATCTTTCCAGCAGTGATTTCATATCGTGATTAAAAAAACTCTAATGCATCAACGTATACAAATATGTACGATAATAAATTCCAAGATGCCAGTAGCTCAGCAGAATCCAGACAACATGGACCAATAGTTATCCTAGCGCTGGGTGTCTTCTTGGGTACGACTGCTTCGCTTGATGTCTTTTGTATCTCCTCTGTCAAAACGCTTCTTAGGATTCCAAAGGGGAGATTGCACAGATTTAATAACAGAATTCAAAACTACTCTTCTTTTTCTTTTTTCACAATTTTTCGTATTTTCTTTCGATGTACCAAAATTAAATTCGACTAAATTAAACACTTTTGTTTTTTAATGACGCTGACGCAAGAAGTACGTCGTCTTTTTTTCTAAATCTGTTAAACTAAATCTGCTGTTATCTTCCCTATAAACTGGAAAGAAAGAATTGGAGGAAGGAAAAATATCAGTCATGGAATTGCAGTTAGAATACCAATAAATTCACTGGTGTGATAGCTGAACCCACTTTTAATTGCTCTTTATACAAATAAATATGTGTCGTTTCGGACAGTCAATGAGATGACTTAGGAAAAAAACGAAATCACTATCCCCCAGATTTTCAGATGGATACATGACTTTTAGACTAACCCAGCGTCTTTGTTATTAGTAAAATATTAATAATTAATGCGATGGTACACGGACATCTTTGAACCCTTTTCGTATTGCGTTAGTTGATATCTATGGAGATATAAATAGTTATGTGATCGAGGTCTGAAGAAAACACTTATTTCTCGCCCTCCTATGCAAAATTTGTAGCTCTCAACTATAAGTAAGACTTCCTATTTATTACCATAATGCTGTAAATTAGTTTTCGTGGTGATACAGACTCGGAAATTTTTATAGTTTCTTTTTATTCCAGTAAGTAGAATCCCAAGTTATTGGCAAAATTAATGCGCAATTTATATTCATTTATTTGCAGTTGTTTACAAGGTTAGGGTAGGGTTAAAGCCAAATTAGCTCCGACTCCGTCTGTAACCCTGAATAACTCCTGCCTTCCTAAACTCTATCCAAAATACATATTCCTTTTCTCCTTTCTTGCTTTACCAGCATTTTTCTCTCTACATTACAGTCATCAGCATCCCACTGGCTCTCCTGAATCCAATTGTCCTATCTTCTCAGAACTTCTTCCAACAGCCGTCTCTCTACCCCTATTATGAACATCTTCTTTTGTATTCATTTCCGTCCATTTTATTTTTCTATATTTCTTTATAAATACATTTCTTTTCCACACCTGTCTTTCTTAAATTGGATGTAATCAATTTTAATCCGTTTTCATTCAATTGTAATCAGTTTTAATCCTTTGTCCATGTTTACCAGCCAACTTATGTCGAAAAGTAACTCCTTCAAATCTGACCCAATTTAGCAAGATAGCTTTCCTTAGACTGACCCCTCAGTGCCCGACACTTAATATTTCAATTCCGTATTCACTTGTTTAAAAAAAACTATTGATTATTGACTTAATTATGAATTAACTAATTTTTAATGTTTTCTAAATTTTGAAAAGAGATGTGCGGAAATAATTTTTAAATGTTGCAAAGAGAAAAATATGAGTAATTTTTTTCAATTGTGCACGAGCGAAATGTTGCTATTTGGAAACGGTGTCCCGAAAGTGGAGCAAAGACTTTAAATCGTGACGGAAAGAGTGAAGTGACTCGGCCTGAAAAAAGCCTCTGTCTACGTTATTAATTTTCGGAATCTAAAAAACTCGACGAGGCGTGAAATCAAACCTAATGCTCCTTCACCTACATTGAGGATCATCACCGATCGATTGGTGCTCATTTGTCTCCCGTCTGTGTGTGTGTGTGTGTGTTTGTGTCATTCAGACAGCGCCACTGCCTGCGTCAAAGTAACTAACAGCTGGTGCCCGATTGCGGATCGACCAGCCGTCGATCTGTCGCCAGTTTTTCATCCGGAGATCGAACCGCCCTCAATTCTGGCTCTCGCTTCATTCAGGGTGGATTAAATGTTGCTTCTTTATTTCTCGCAGAAACAAACGAGTGCTGATTAAATGACGTGAGTCCTTCCCTTGTGACATTGAAAAAATTACGCATCATGCTTTTATTCACTTGTAATACGGATTACCTTGATGTAATACTGATTACAATGACTATGCATGGCACGGTGACTTGGTCGTAGAGGTTAGATTATAGGCGTAGACTGCAGGCTTTTTGAGATTTGGGTTTGGAAGTTCTTTATTTAGAATTAGAACTATTTTACTTGAGTTTATACATTATGTATCTAAAAATGCGACAAATTTCAGAGCGTAAAGATCATTCGCCTTGACCGGGATTCAAACCCGGATCCCTCGATGTCCGGCCGAGTGCTTTATCCAGTTAAGCTCCCGAGGCTTAAATCCGTCCGAGCTCGGGTTCGAATCCCGGTCAAGGCGAATGATTTTTACGCTCTGAAATTGTTGCATTGCAATGCACACGTAGCGGATGACTCCGTTAAAAGTTACTGTTGCGGCATCACCCGTAGTTTCTGGAAAATTTATATAGTATATCTAAATTATTTTGTGAGAAAATTTAAGAACCTTGAGCTACATTGGCTAAACATGAATTTATTCATTAATTGATATGCATTCCGAGTTCAGGGAAAACATTAAAATTTACGATTTTGGCATTTGTTCATTTTTTTTCGTGATGCTCACGTCCGAGCAAATCATGATTGTCAATTCCGTTGTTTATTTGGTTTTTGTTGGGCATTCGCTAAGAGAAAAATCCAACTGTTCTAGCTCTAGGTAGATGTGGATAACGTGGTGGTCAATGTTGATTTCATGCTTGTGTTCTAACTAGCACTCATCGTGGAGCATCGTCTCGTCTCTTTAAACGCCCTATCGTACCCAGCCAACTTAAAAAAAAACTGTCAGGTTGCAACTAGTCCACACTCGATTTCTTTGAGTGCCGACGTACTTGAGTTATAGCCTTACGCAAATAAAGGAGGTACTTTGGAGATTGTCACCAGGCCGTGTTGAACTTTAATAAAGATGAATGGTAAGGAAACTTACGCGCGACACATGAAGCCATCTCACATCATCTTCGTGGCATCCGTGGAAACCAAGACGCAAACACACTACTGCAGATTAAAAATCGAAACTGAATGGAAGCATTAGCCCAGATGGCTTTATGACAACGAGCGCTTATTAATAATGCGTGTTTACGGAAGGGAGAGTAGACATCTCCGTGAAGAGAGGGAGAGCGCTCATAAAGGAAGGCATTAATGAGGCGTGCGAGTCATGGCATAACTCTCCCTTTCAATTCCCCCCAGCTCTCCTTCCATCTTGGTAAGAAAAATCGCGAGGATAATGAGGCAACTCGGGCGTGATGGCTTTGAAACTATCATTAAACTCCCACGGGGTATCTTAGGGAATAGCCGAACCCCTTCTTCGAATTTTAATCGAGAACTTTCGAAGGGAGGGAAATAAATATTCGATTCTCGGAATTATTAATCGAGAGCCTAGATTTTGGGATGGGAATATCCTGATGGATGAAATGTGTCCTCTCCATTACAGATTAGCTGGATGATTTTGAGGGGAGAGGGAGTGGTTCGACGGTGTCATGAGGTGCTCGAGACTTTCTCCGGAGAAATGAGAGGAGGGGAATGGAGGATTTGGATTATTTGTTTTTTTTTTAGAGTCGACGGGAAGAACCCGAGACAGATGAGGAGGATAGGCGTTCATTATAAGGGTTAAAGCACCACGCCCTTTCCCTCAAGGTACGCCATTTAACGTTCATCTTAGACTATACGTAAATTACAGCTGCGATTTAGTCACTCGAAAATTTCATATTTTTCCCGTGCATGCGCTTTTGTTCTGATTGGATCAATTTTCGTAAAATCTAAACTGATTCCATCTTTCTTTCTCCTTTACTTCGCGAACTTAAACACTAAACACTGTTGGAAAAGTAGGGGTGGTTAGACACTTCGCACGAGAGCCTAATCACATTGGAATAAATTTCCGGGTCCAATTTCTGCAGAGGACATTGGCGAATCTAAGTGAAAGGGATAATGCACCCTTCCCCTTTTGTATTTTTGGGTTTTAATATAATGAATATTGGTTACACTAAGAACCCTAGTTGTCAATCCGAAGATCGTTTTGATAGCTGATGGCAGAGTTTATTCAAAACCCAGTAATTTCAGAGTTAACTTATTTAGTTTTCTTTGCATAAAAATGATCGTAACATTATTTTTGTCCTTGCATGGAAAACACCCTCCATTGGCAGTTTTCTTGACCAGATACTTGCAGATGGGGGTTTTAAAATGCGGAATTTGAGCGCTAGTCTCAAGGACAATAATCTCGATTTCATACGGTCTCTGTGTGATTTTATGGGCATCGAACTATCGGAGAAGTAATAGATGAGAATAAAAAATCGTCTGGAGCGTGATGGCCTTGTGGGTAGGGCGCTAGGTTTTATTTATTTATTTATTTGATGATATTCGTTGCGATTAGGCAATTGTCCTGGTGGCAACGGTCACATAACATACAAACAATATTTTAACAGTTACAATAGCATACAAATCACTGATCAAGGGTTTATCACCCAGTGGCTGCTTTACATTTCTTCTTAAAGCTCCTAAAATTGGAAGGAAAGGGCTCAAACAAACCTCCAGGCAGCTGGTTCCATTCAACAATAGTTCTGTTAGTGTGGTAGTAGGATTAGGGTAGGTAGGTGCGAGGTTTGGCTCACGGTTACGTCTTTTAGACACGTTTGGTTTCACCGAAGCTGAGTGACTTTTAGAGTACCAAATCTTCATTATAAATCGATATGAAGTGAGGAAAAACGAACTGGTGATCCTTATTACAATGACGTGTGAATTTTGCACGCCGTAGCGAGGATAGGGGTTTGTTGGGAGAAATCCTATGGAAGCCGGAAAAATGGATGAATGGCCTATTACTCGGCAGTGGGATATTGAAGACTGTAATAGAGGGGAAAATGTTAGGCCAACCAAACTGGGAAAGGGCTGGAACAGGATAGGGATGATGGACGGGATGAAGGGAGGAAAGAAGTACACAGAGATGAAGAGGGACCTGATGTAGAGTAGGTTGCTGGATTGTGTTTTGTTAGGAGCCACAAAATGTTTATTTAGGGGTTGTGTCCATCCGAAAACCTACCTTAACCGGTAGATTACCTAATAATAATACGGTTTAGTACGAGGTCGGCATAACGCGCTTACGAGACAAATCTTTTGGTAAATTGCTGTTGTGGTTTGTATCACGAGAAACCATTCGACAGGACCAAATGTGCTAATATTTTTCATACTATTGTTATCTACCACGCGGCTAAATTAAATTTATTTTTATTTCCCTTCGATTTTTTAAATTATCTACCTTCCGAAGTAAACTCCAATAATATTACGAGCGATTTAGCCGAAATATTTTAGAACAAAATACATGTTATATGCAGTCAGCTGATCATTTACGAATTAAAGCAAAGAATATGGAAGTGAAAAAATGTTTATTTCATACCGGAATGCTTTACTGCCAAACATTAAAATACAGTAAAAAGGTATTTGATCAATTATTCAAACAATGAATACATATTGTTTAATAACATTTTCATTCCATGCGAACAGTATGGCGCTTAATAGTGCAGTGAAAAATATAATGAAATGAGTTATTTTAAATACCGAATCCTTTTCTCTGCTGTTTCCACTCATTGTGTAGCACATAATTGTAACCATTTATTAATTTTTATAGACCCAATTATCCAAACGACACACAACGGCAACCTGAAACTATTTTCTCATCTGTGAGTATACATTAAAATGACATAATAAAATGATACGTATGAGTCTGATATTATGCTCAATGTAAGGACAATAGATGGGTATGAAAAACTCTAATTAACGAATCTCATTTTTTTTTAATCTTCAAAGTTTGGACGCTTCCTCTGGAGTTCAAAGGCAAACCCTTTTTTTTCATCCCTAGACCAGAATATCAGTCATTTCAATCTTCATTTAATCTTGAAATGAAAACTGGGCTTTGAGCATGGACTCCCTACCATTTTTTTTATCCTTTCATTAAAATCATTCTTGTGGTTACATTTACTTTTTACGAATTACATACCTTTCAGTTTATAATTTAGATCAACTCGGAAGATTTATCTCACGGAAGCGTACTCGGTGGCGCCAGTTAGAGTCGGAAGTTGGAGTTCCGTTTCGAACTCTGATATTGCACTGCTACGCTATCGTTTTCTATGAACTCTGAGGAGGTTTAATTTAGTTTTAGAATGACGCAAATAATGGAGACGACGGAAATAATTCACCACGCTGGAGTTAGATCTTAAACGATAACCTCGTATGGAAGTTAGTTTTAAGCCATTTAGTCACGGGCGAGCGTGACCGTTTCGTCATGTCACAATTACGGAAACGAAAACTTTTCAAAGCACATCCAAGAAGACACAGTTAATGTTTAGTACTCATTCGTGCCTCTTTTGGGAATGTTTTGTCCGTCTCTGCGCATTTCCAGAGATCCCGGGTTACTGTAACACAAGTCGGACCACTATTTACGATTGGAAAGTAGATTGAGATACGTTTCTCCTGAAAGTCTAAACTTTGGGGAACGGAGAAATAAAAAAAAACTGAATGATTGCGAGAGAAAAATGCTCCATTCATTTAGTGTCTTGGATGGATTACAACAATGTATTTTAGATACATCTCGTAGATGAAAGGAGACATGTTTTTTTTTTGCTCTGCTTTGATCTTGAAAGGATTGCAAAAGGATAGAAGTGATTAATACTCAAGGTACCAAAACTGTTGTTGGACGTGTAACTATATGCATTCGAATGTCAGTGCTAAAATGGCACAGTTCCACGATTTCAGAATGAAATTCGATTCCTTATTATTTTAGTTTAGTTATATTCCTGTTTGACAATCTAAGTAAGACCTATTTGGTAGTGCTCTCCTTGTCGTCTAAGGAATAAATAATAAATTCTTACTAAGTTATATTGAATTCATCGAGGTCATAAGTATATTACATCCATCAAAATATCATGTCAATTTTCGTATGCCTGCTTTCAAAAGAAGGCGTATCATTAATAACAAGATGCTTTTTAACATACCGAACTAATTAATTTTTCAAATTTAAATATTTTAAATCACAATTATATTGCATCTGGTGAAACTCCAGCGTATATGGTAGGTATTATGTCTCTTATTGCCTAAAAGATGTGGTATTTAGCTTAGAACTTAGTTGAGATGAGTAATTTTAAAAGTTCTAATTCTAACACTTCTTAATTCAAAAGTTTATCCTCTTAATCTCGAAGAATCACCATAATTGATAATTTATTATGACAACAGGGATATGTTTGCTCATTCTACAGAATCAACGAATTAGATTTGCATGTATATTCGTCATGAACATAACCCTTTTTAAATGTTTTAAGTAAATACCGTCAAGGTACTAAGTAGGAATTTTAAATAAAATAACAAAAGTGTGAAAAAATAGGGGTAAAAATAATAGGCGAGGATTTAGTTATGTCAGGTGTATGTCTTAGGCTGGATGAGGATTTTGGGGTAGATGTAGAGATACAGAAACTTGAAATTGGACCAACATTTGAGATTGGAATTAAAATCCGGTAAGATAACTAGAACAACGCCTAAGAGTATACCATTTTTTCACGTTGTAAAGATGTAGAGAATTTAAAACATTTAAATCCTCTAAATTCAAAAGATTAAGTGGAAACATTGAAAACATTACAATTGTTAATTGATATGAGTTTCACCCCGTTTCTCCTGAAGCATGTATGCTGTTAACAACGATGATATATATATATATATATATATATATATATATCATTACCAGTATATTTAACGTTTTCACAATATATAGATGATAAACGAAAACTATTCTCACCGCATAAAAATATTTAATACATTTAATACCTAATTAAAATTGCAATGGAATTTGGCCCAGAATAAATAGTGCAGAAATTAAAAAAAAAATATTTAATATTTAATGAGTATTTTAGAATCTGACATCCCTAATCGTAATCTTTAAAGGTTATCAAGAATGTTTTCTTTATTGAAAATGCGCACAAATAAATTGTAAAAACGTTGTAGTAATTTAGGTAAAATTTGAAAATGCAATTTTTGTTAAATTAAACAATTTTCTCCATAATGTGTGGTCACCGGCAAAGAATAAAAATGTAATTGCTATTATTGAATTTCATGCGTAAGTGAAACGCCAACTGTAAGAGATTGAAATAATTTCACCTTATCGTTGTGCTTTTCCAACCAAGTATAAGCAAAATATACGTCTGAAATCTCAAACTACGAATCCAAAATGCGGGAATTTGGACAGAAGATGAGACGAAGAAGAGAAGATGAGGGTCACGGCTAATAATTCACTCAAATCACCCGAATGCACGTGCAGAAAGAACGATGAGACATTTTATTAAAAATTATTTAGAGATGCTGAATTGTGCAACGAATTCTAGTAGGCTTGGTGTTAGCGAATTAAATGAAGCGAATATTTGTTGGCGTTAAATTCTTGCACCTTGGCAGTTTTCTTTTGAAGATTCAGTTTCAGTATGATAGAGGGCTATAGAAGTAATTTCGTGTATAAATAGAAAATATGCTGTAAAAACTGGAGCAGATATTCTCGATCGTAGAAAATTAATGGCATAATTAAGTAAATTGTCAAATACGTATCATGTATACGACATTACATTAAAAACCAAGAAAAAAATCATGCTTTTTTTATTGCTCCTATCATAAGCATTTTAATGAATACATAATTTATATTTTTCACATTCTCGATCACAATCCATCGCTCCCTAATGTTTTATGGTTCCTTCGCATACCACTGTTTCAAACCATAATTCTAAGCGAATGTATCAATGCGGCTACTATACATTGCATTATCCGCAATTGACGAATCCTAGAGTCTATCGTAGAGAACCTAACTTGTCTAACTTTGGGTTGACGGGATGGAAAATGACTGCTGTGCCTAAAATGTGTTTGTTCATCCTAGGTGACAGTATCGTTCTTCTTGCATCCGTGTTATAAATAGTATTAATATATTTTTTTGAAGAACATCAATAAAATTATTGATAAATTAATGTTTTATATCTAGTAGTGGCAGAAAGTGAGTATTATGGATGAATAAAAATAGTCATTATGCAATGCGAAGAAAATTTAGAAGCCAAAATAAACAAATGAGAAAAACGAGGATGCAACATCTAGCCATTACTATTCAAAGTGCATTTAAAAGAGACTATTAAAGAAGAAAAAGAGTTGGGCATCAAAGGATTCAAGATGAACGACGAAGAAATGAACATTTTCCGGGGCGCAGATGACATTGCAGTAGTAACAGAAACGTGAGAGGACCTTCAAGCAACTTTGAACCTAAGGGACCAAGCATTTTCGAAATGTAATATGAGCTTCAAAAAGAAGATAGCTAAATACCTTGTGCGTGTGGAAGAGAGAAGCTGAAGAGAGATATCACAAATCAAGAAGTGAAACAAGAGCAAGTGGAATCCTTCATCTAATTGGACAGCAGTATAATTTAGGTTGACAGAAGTTCCAACTATATCAAGCGACGAATATTTCAAGCTAAGGAGACGCTGATGAAGAAGATGCAAGTACTATGCCCCAAAAACAAATGAGATTGAAAAGGAGGAAGCATTTCGTCAAAACGCTCGTCTGAAGTACGTACCTCGACGGATCAGAGACTTGGAACATTGGAAGAGTGGACCAGCAAGGAAGAGAACACCCTTGGAAACATGGTGCTGAAGAGAATGGTGATGATAAAATGAAGAGAAAATTGAGGAACGAGGAGGTATGTAAAAAATCAGGTGAAGCAAGAGCAGCATCGAGAACTACTCAAAAAGGAGGGATTTGACGTATTGGCCAAACCTTGAGTCTTGACGCCTAAGATGATGAAGATTCTGCATTAGAGCTCAATTATACGTCGTTGTTGCCATAGAAATAAGCCATCGAGAGCAATAAGTGCTCGGCTGTATACTCGTATAAGAAATATTATATATCGCTTTTGTTACATGACTTTACTATGTGGAAAGGGTGGTGCTATTTTGCCAATGTGCATTTTTATTGTTTCTGATGTTTACCAGTCCATTGCTTGTTAATTATTTTCTATATTGAGGCTCGTGCATGGTGCGTGACTTTATCTGTTTGGATACTGTGCTAGCCTGGTGTGGATACACTCCCTGCCACACACCTTCCCGTTCCCTTTCTGGGTATTATTTAGATGTAGGTGCATTATCGTAATCGAAAGGGTGAAAATAAATAATGACTCTCACTTTTGAACAACGTAGATGGATAATAAAAGACTGTTGTCCCCCAAAAATATGTGCTAGACTAATTTCATTATGCCTCGGACACTTCTGGATGAAAAATAATCATTTATTTTTATGGATTTTGGATTATTTATCATTCAATGAGTACGGAAGTGATAGCTTATCGGTTCAGTTAAAAATAATAAAGTATTGGGTATTCATGTACGTATGTAGAGGGGGTTCCAAAATTTCAACCGAAAACCCTCCTCTACTTATTTCTTCCCTTTAGCAAAAGACGCGACCGCCTTCCAACTCGAGGAATTCGGGGAGGCGGGACGAGGCTAATCACTTCAGGCTCCCCACTAAGCCTTCCGCATAGCACGCGACCCCCACACTCGTTTGAACGCTTGACACACTCGTGTTCGCGAAAAGAATGGCAACACCGCATTTTGGACGAGAAACAACGGTTAGGGGGGGGGAAGAAAGGGGGAGGTGGAGAAGGGAGGATGGTGTTGGAAGGGATTAGGAGAAAAGAGAATAGAGGAGGGAGAAGAATGGGAAGATAGAGAGAGCGGAGGGGATGATTGAGAAAAAAGGGACGAAGACGGAGAGATGGGATGGGGGAGAGGAGAGCGTGTTTTCCGCCCAGAAAAGAGAGACAGACATCCGCCGACGCCTCCACGTCTCCCAAACACTCCGTCGCAACGAATAAGCACCCTGAACGCAATGTCTTGCTCTTACCTCGACGGATGAGGGAAGAGCAAGGAAAAAATCCTCGAATTCGAGAATATTTTTCACGAGACGCGAAACACGCGCACGTAAATCTCCTGAAATGCTCAACCATGTCTGCTACTGATACTGATTACAGCCTGTAAAACAGATTTTAGTAGGATTAATCAAAATGGAATGCGACCGAAAGCTGAGGTTATTTGCGCCATTAAGGAGAGGTGGGTTATATGGTAGGGGGACGATTTTCAGCAAAAGTGCGAGGTAAACTTAAAGAGAGAATACAGCATAGAACATTAGACTATCCCGTAGACAATATGTGTCGAGGGGTCACAAAATTTAACGACCCATCTGACGGACGGTGTACTTCAGATTTTCTCTGAACATGGCATACATGGATCAGGATACCACTGAAAATTTCCCTGGCACGGCCTGGGTTTGAACCCATATGAAAAGACAGTACACTAATCAATTCACCAACACGATACCTCACCTTTCATATCAGTTTCTAATAAGAACTAATCATTTAAAAAACGATCATGGACCCCGTTTTTTATTATTTTTTTAATTGGCGTAATATGGAAACTGTGTATACTCGCTGTCCCTTCTCACCCCTTATACCTATACCAAATACAACTACAAATACCCATGCCCTAAGTGGGGGAAAAGTCACCTAGACAAGAATCAAACCCACGATTTCTTGATTGACAGATGAAAACGCTTCCCCACTTCCATCGTGCCCAGTTTGATAGATGAGGGTAAAAATTATCTAGTAGCCTACTCTTTGGCAAAAAGAATTACATTAAGTCGAGAGAAAATCCGCCATATTAGTTTAAAATAGTTATAATACGAACACAAGTGTGAGAGGTCTCTTGGTGGATTTAGGCAGGGAGCCTACTTGAGATAAGGAGAGCACAAACGAGACAGACTTTTAGAAAGATGCAGAACCAACGAGTTTAACGAGGACACTAAAGGAATTATAATGGCCCCACACTACTTGGGTAGATCAGACCACAAAGATAAAATAAGGAAGATAGATTCCAATACAGATATATTCAAATACTCATTCTTCACCAGAACAATCAGAAATCATAATAGTAAGAAACCATAGTCACTTTAGAAATATTAAAAAGATTTAATTTACAAATCGGAACAAAATTAAACATTGCAAAGTCAAGGTATATCTACAGGTGCATGTGTATGTTAGTTAGTAGTTTGTATGTTTGCAAATGTGCGGGTTAAAAGGGTTTTCGCATGAATGTATACCATGTTTTATTTGCGGACACTACGCATATGTGGATTTTGCATGCGTTTTTCTTCGTAATTACAGGTGGTGTCCTAGCCACACGCCCTTGCGGCGGCTTGCCGATTATTAAGTAGATGTACTTTTTTCGTCCTCTGCTCTCTTATCCGTCATATCTCGGTGTATCTGTACATTTGATCATCAGTACCAGCCTTCATGTTCAGGTTCTGAAAGTCGTCAATCTTCCCCGGGCTTGCTTTTCCTTCGACCCATGCCTCTTTACCTAAAGAGCCCTGTGCTTAACACGAATATTTTCAGCAATCATTTCTTAGTTTCGCATTTCGCAAAAAATGTAAATGAATCTATGGCAAATACACCGATCAATACGTTTCAATCATGAGATATTGAAGAACATCTCATTTGTGGGTTGAAAAGGTTTTGAAAGAAAAACAGAGATGAACAAAAATTCTAAATTGAGAAGCGAAAATTTGTTAATGTTAATTGAAAATAAAATCCAGCGTGCGTAATTGCCTTTGAATCACGATCGGGAAAAATATATTTGATCGCAGTTGGAGTATGTTTATGTGTGTGTGATAGAGAGGGAGAAAGTTTTCTAATTTATGCCTCCTCCTCCTTTTCTTAGAGAATTTCTCTGCCTCCCAAACCTACTCAATCCAAGGCGCACATTTAACTAATGAACTGCCTTTCTGTTTATCCGCATTCTCATTCTTCTCTCGCTGATGGGGTGAGTTCCTCCATCTCACACGCCTCCCTCCTCTTGAAGAGGGGCACGTCGTCTCCCTTTTTCCTCATCCCCCGATCCCCTCTCCATTTCCGCCCTGATACTTCCAATCCCTCTCCCTCCCATCCCTTATTCACACCTCCGCCGCCTTCACGTCCCCCGAGTTCCTCTTGCACATACACACACACTCAATAGCGCCGCACATTCCCTGGACCGCGACACAAACAAACAACCATCTTTCGCTCTGCTCTCCGTCTCCATGACGACGGATTACTATTATGGTTCTCCCCGTTGCTCCCTTTATTTTTTTATCAACCCCTCCCCTCTCCTTTCCACCCGCCCTCATGCTTTCTCTCCCTCTCCCGCATATGTGTGTGAGTGTGTGTGATGAAGCAGGATGAGGTCCTCCTCCTAAGTCTCTCTCTCTCTCTCGCAACGTGTGGCAAAATGCCAAGCGGGGGAGGTAGCGTGGTACGGCGGTACTCTTGGGATGTCGGGTTGAGTTGGGGTGGAAGAAGGGATAGGGGGGGGGGAGAGAGAGAGAGAGAGAGGGTAGTTCTTGAGAGAGGAGACGCTATGGGGTTAAGTTGCCAATTTAAAAGGCTCCACATAGTGACGGATGGATAAAGGGAAAGCGTGTAAAATAGGTGTTGTGGAGAAATACGGAAATTTCAACAGTGTAAAAAAAATCATTCGATTGGACCGATCATATAATCCAATCGATTTCCGGTCGAGTGCTTTAAACAATTAAGCCACCGAGGCGTCCTCTTTGAATGAAAATTTCAACTAAAGTATTCTGCCACGAGTTGAGAGTATCCGGATTGGGGTCTCGGTGGAGGTTAATAATTTTTATCCACCATGAAACTTTTGCACATCAGTGAATATTAGCGATTGACTCAATTAAAGTAATGATCGCGACATCCTCGAAAATTCTATGTATTAGTCTGAAGGAGGCCTGATTCGATCGATATTATTGTCCGGATTGACATTTTATGTCACGTTAGTTTGCGTTGGGCGTTGAAAATATTAAACCTTTATTAATTTCAGGAATGGGAATGGACGCATTCTCTTATAAAATCATTTGAAGTGTTTTGGTGCTAAACTGGTGGCTTTTAAGTAGTACGGTTTACTTCAAACAGGACCATTAACCGTGTTTTCTTGCTTGATGGAGTCTAGAATAAATTTATATTTAAAATCAGGGTTTGATATGAACGAATTAAAGAAAGAAATTTTTATCGGTCACAAAAATTTCCATCACGAATTTCCATTTATATAGTCGTGTACGACTTCACGACACTGGTTTTACTCGAGTGTGAGCAAACGTGGCACCAATGTTGCACACGGATTTCTCATGTCCAACTTTTCAGTTAATATGCGATGAACCGCACTTTTTGAAATGCCTATTATGTCTGCTAGCTCGCGCAATTTCAGTGGACGATCATCTCATATAATTTTGTGGATTTTCTTTACCGTTTTTGGAGTCGTCACCTCATTTGGTCGACCAATCCAATACACGTCTTGACTGCCTCGTTTCAGCTCTGCTACCAAAATTTTACTGTCTTAAACGAGGGAGCAGACTCACCAAGAGTAGAATTCAGTTCATGTTTTATATTGATTGATACGAGGTCTTTCAAATAAAAGTATTGTATCACATATCGATGACTAATTTTCTCCATTTTCACAAATTCACTGAAAACGTTCACTATTGATGGCTGTAAAACAAATACTAAACAACGTGGCGTCTTCAAACTTGAAAAATATGATTTATAGATTGCGTACTTTCTAATACAGTGATTTTTCAAACAACTATCGCCATCTCTTGGTCAGGCCGGGTACTTATAGGACCACCCTCGTACAGTGTTATTCTATGCTGAAGATGGAAGGAAGCTGCGTGTGGTACATATTTGTGATGTGATCTTTCGTGTTTCCCATCTCTGCAATCGCTTAATTTCGTTGACTACATGATGTTAAATAACAATACCAAGTCCATTGCTGCTTGCCAACAGCTTGGTATACACAAATATGTGTTTTTTATGTACACATATGCATACACATTATACGAAATCAATTCATGAAAACTTTGCTTGTGTGGAAGAGAAAGAACTTGAACTCAGATTCACAGTTGATACATATTATCAAAACGTATTAATTAAATATTTAAAAATCGAATATAGCCATGATAACAGATATTTTTTCGTGATCAAATTATTCAAGGAATACGTTGATTTATGTTCCCAACTCAATTTAGCTCTCTTATATTTGACCTAAAGGACTGTTTACCTAAGGCTAAGGCATGGTTTAAAATGGGCTCCTAAGTGAGTAATCAAAGCTAAATACTGATTGATTGGATATTTATGTCACCTTTGATTTAGCTTAAAGTATCATTCATGCCCCATTATAGGTAATTGTATTGGAAAATCTACGATCAAAGATGGCTGCACGAATGACTTATTAGGACTTAAATTTATGATGAATACCACACGCAATAGTGAATAAATAAATTTGATGTACGAGAATATTCTTGGTTATATGGTTGGTTCGTAAAGGCTCTTTAGGGGCCATGGCAACGGTGTGTTGGTAAATAAAAATGAAAATGGGAACAGAAAAATATTCGACATAGTGTATCAATCTGTATGTGACGCTGCTGGAAACTACTTATTTGATTCAAGTAGACAGTGTAAACGGTTGGAGAAGCACTGTTCTGGAGTCAATAAAATAATAAAAACCTTAATGCCAAACATGAAAGAAATGCCAAATATCTGGGTTCCGTTTCTCAAAGCTATTATTGTCAGTATAAAAAACCTTATAATTTGCACGCCCGGAATTTACCGATTGTGGTAAATGGGACAGAAACTGTTACTTGATTATATTACGAAGGACATGAAAATAGAGAATTTGTATATGGCATTGATAAGACTCTAATTGGGGAACTTTTAAGCTGACTTGTAGATTCGAGAATCGGATCATTGATGTTAGATACTATTTATGCTACCATAGTATGAGGCCGGAATTGTAAATATCAATTGTACCCAAAATTAAATGTTGTATAGTTATTATTTCATTAAATGAGTGGCTTTCCAGTCTACAAGACTGTATCCCGCATTCCATTTGCCATTTTTTTCCCACCTAGGTGGTCTTCCTCTTTTAACTTTTTTACTCTCCAGTGCTTGTTTTGCTTTCCAACTATTCGTTGGCCGTCCGGCCTCTCCTCCTCCTCTCAGTCGGAGTCCATTCATATATATTTTTAGGTCTTTCCTCTACCATGCGTCTCATGTGTCCGTACCATTTAAGTTGTTTAGCTTCTGTAATGTCTGACTGTGATACCTTGACATCCATTAACTCTCGCATTTTATCGTTTCCTGGACTTTTTAACGTCCACCCGTAACATCTTTTTTTTTCAAAAACTCAATTTGGCTCCATTAATTTGATGAGAGAACTTTGTTTTCATGACGAAAAACTTTTATTCATGTTTTAATCGCTCAATTTCTGGTTTTGAAAATTTCTTAGAGTTTTGAGCAGGTTAGGAAAGACGAAGAAGGTTTTCTGAATGACTAACAACGGTTAATAGTACTGATATACATATAAGGAAGAAATATGTTTGGAGTAATGTATGGATTGCTCGTTTATGCGGATGTGAATGTTGGGACGATGGAGGCAGGGATAAGCAACATAAGAAATCAGAGGGAAGGCAAAGGGGAAATAATATTACAGCAGATGGAAATGTATTGCTAAGGAAGAAGGATGGAAATAAAGTGGATAGACTAACACTGAAGTGGGTAGAGTAACATATGAATAATTACTTAAAAGACTTAAAACTATGAAGGAAGAACACGGGAGAAGATGAGGGAAATAGATTGGGGAAGAATAGATTACTGACGAACAAAATCCAAGGAAACAATTGTAGAGAGAAGAAAAAAGTACAGAAAAAGACCAAAGATGTGCTAATTGCAGCATACAATGGGCGTAAGGACCTATGACGGAAATAAAAGACAGGTAGAGAAGAGTAGTAATCCTATAGAAGCCAACCCATTATTGATACAAGGCGTGATAAAAAAAGACAGGACTGATTTTATGACTTTTTTATTTCGACGGATACAGACGGATACTTAATCGAACTTGTCGCCCTAAAAGTACATGCCCTTGCTGACGACATACCTTTATCAACGTTTCTTCCAGCTCTCAAACCCTGCCCGGTAAGCCGCCTTAGGGATCCTTTTCAGGTCCACCGTACAATTATTTTTAATGTCCTCAATAGAATTGAATCGGCGCCTTTCAAGGTTTATTTTCAATTTGGAAATAAAAAAAGTCTGTTATGTTGCTTACGTTTCCTTAAATCCACTTCTGCTTTAAAAATCATCGCAAAGACTAAATTTGTTGGAGCGAAAATTTCATTCAAACCATTATCGATTTTTAATACACTCTGTATGATATGATTATAAACCCTATAGTTTTCATGGGGCATGTAACTGCTAAGTCGAAGTGCTTCAAAAACGCCAACATTTTGACAAAATAAGTAAGCTAAATAATGACTATTTTTCTTCGGTGGTTTCAAATTTAAAGCGATTCTTCAGAGCACACACACTGCATTATTTAGCAATTTATTTTCTACAAGGAAAGCTGATATTTTTGACAAAAGTACGAGAACAATTGGAGAGGGGTGGAAATAATTTCATTTATGGACGTGGAGTGAACATTTCTATCGCAAGGCCTGCATGAAGGAGGTAGCAAGATGTCAGTATTTTGCCCGGGAATGAGGAATGGGGCGCCGGGAAGAATGGTGTGGAGGGAATGGTAGCGAGGGCGGAGCATGTGTTCAGAGAGTGGGAAGGGAAGTAGCGGTGGTGGGGCACAGTGATGATGAGTTGAGGTGAGGACAAGAGAAAAGGGAATAGCAATAATGGTGAAGGAGCCTTCCTTCGCTTAACTTACATTTTTTTTCAACCTCCCTTTGTTTCATTTCTTCGGTGTCAGATTTTCTTTTTATGCGAAAGAAATAGAAGCTCTAAGATGTCGCCCCGAGTCTCGTGACCGTTAACCCTCGCTACGTGGAAACCTTAGTCATTCCATTCGGCATTTTTTTCTATCGTCCAGACTTAAGATTCACGTTGTATGTATCTGCGGAGAGATGTATTCTCCGAAGATAGGTGGAAGTCGTGACCTGTGTGATCCCATCATTCCGTCGTATTCATCGACACTTGCATTGAAATTTAGGACGTGGAAAACGTAGAATACATATTACCCAGTGGATTAGGCCAGATAGAAATATTTCTGTGAGAAGAAAATCCAAATTATCAACTGGGATGATGGTTAAAAAAAGAGACTTTTCAGGCGTGATGATGCTCCCTCCAAAAGATGATGTAGTTACATTGAAACCGGTCGTATTAATAAAAATTTCATTTTGTGGAAAATTGCCAATTTAAATTAAAAATGGGATGATGGTATTAGAAATTATTTAGCTAGCTATTTAACGATGACTAAATGACTTTGGGGAGACAGTGAAGTGTTTTTATTCATTGTCAGCTAAACATTAGTAAAGGAAAATGATTGATAACGTCGTCAATTGGAAAAATACTTTAAATAATTCTTCCTTCCTCTTTAAGTTTCTATTATTTTTGGAATAACGATCAGCAAGCATTCATTAAGAGGGAGAAAGGGTTCATTTGTGCGCGAGAGAACTTAAAAGCATCTTTTTCACAAGAAAATATCATAGTGGATTGAATGATTCGTCAGAGGTTCTTAAATTTTGCGTATGACATAAAATCTTGTACCTGATCTATGTCTCTTTAGTTTTCTTTGGGATAAACGGCAATGTGAAAACGCCGTAGCCAGTCGATTATTCCACTGTGGATAATTAATCCAAATTGTTTTTCAATCAACATGAATACATTCTACCACGCAATAGAGCCTACTATTGGCTCTATCTCTAAGGGTTTCTTTTTCCAACCGCGTGGAAAGCACTAATGCCTACTCTCTATTGCTTGGCATATACCTAGAGTACTTCTTGTCCTAGATGACTTGGACATTTCCTACTCTTAAATGACGTTTAGCATTTCACCTAGTGCACTGTTAACATATCAATTCCAGTGGAACATACCCTTCTCTCAATTGTTTTTCGAAGTTTTCATGTCCTCCTCTCAAGTATTTTTCAAAACTTTCGTATCTATCTCTCAATTGATTTTTATAGTTACTAGTGTGTGTGGGTGTGTATATAGAATATATATATTAATCCACATGGATTTTGATACAAGGAAAAGGGTTAAGAGTACATGTAAAAGACAAGCACAGGAAAGGCGGTGAAGGAGGAAACAAGCAGATCACAAGTGCAAAAATATTTCCATAACCGGGACATAAACCAGGGAACTTTCGACTTGTCGGACCGAAAGTCGGCAAGTCAAAAGATATGGTGTTTAAGTCCCGGTTAAGGAAATATTTTTGCACTTGTGATCTGCTTGTTTCCGCCTTCCCTGCCTTTCCCGTGTTTGTCTTTTATATGTGTTTCTGTCCCTTTTTCCCTTTTCCTTGCATCTATTTCCATGTGAATGAATATTTGTTCGCCGTATGGCGGGATTTCGTGTTTCAATGTGTATGTGCATGTATGTATATACATGCCTATATATACATATATATATATATATATAGAAATACATATATATATATATAGAAATACATACATACATATATATATATATATTTTTTTTTACCTTAACCAAGGACATAACTTTTTCACGTAAAATTCTCCATTCCCGGGTAAAAGTTTGTCCCAATAAACTCACTTCCAACCTCTCGGCAAAACTTAAAACTGTGAGTGCTTAACCAAGATGGCTTTTAATTCCTGAATGCCCATGTTCATTTAATCTCGGCGTCAACCTTTCGGACATTTTCGTTTGTAATGGGTAATTAAATTGTTAATGAACCCGACCTGTCACCACGGAAACTGTCCCATACCTTACTGACGTGCGCGAGGTTCAAAGAGGACCGACTGTAATACACCTGGTTAATTAATCTCACAAATCTCCTCCTCCTATTTCCCCTCACCCCCCGCCCCATAATCCCCACTCTTCGCCTCCCCCTGGCTAGACTTCTCCCCTACCTAGCGTTCAAGGTCCGTGCCCACTTTGTTTTAAATGTCCCTTGCACTCCTCTTGTGCACGGCCCTGAACTATCCCCGACGGTGATATTTTTGCATCAGTTTCTTCTTTCACCGTTCAGCCGAGGGATGGTAAAAATATGGGTTGTCCTCGTCTCTTCTTCGGATCATTCCCCGCGTCCCCTCGCGGAGTTCGTCCCTTCTCCCTCCCGGTGGAAGAGGGCGGTGTCCCGGCTGATCGAGGTGGAACATCGTGCGGACGGAAGGGTTGATGCTCTCGCATTTCTAACACCCCCTATCCCTTTGACGAATAAACAGTCCCTCTTGCTCCAGTCCCAAAGGGAAGGGATCACCCGGAGGAGAGAAAGCATTAGCCCAATTAGCTGGGGATCGGGATGGTGCGTAAGCTAACGTAGAGGCTTCCCACCGCGAAGGCCCGGGTTCAAATCCTGGAGACAACAAATATTTTTCCGCGGTATCCCGATCCCTACTTGAGGTGCTTTGTGGAGAGCACTTTGAATGAGCACGACGTCCATCGGATGGGACGTCAAACTTTATGACCCTTTGGCGCCTTTCGACAAGAGTAGGCTAATGCCGACGCTGGGTTTCTTTCCACCCTTCATCCTTTTCCACCTATCTCTGATAGCGCAAATGACCTTAGCTGTCGGTCTACTCTCCAACAAATTCAACCAACCGAATCCAATTAGCTTCGCATGTAAAAGACTAGTGGTAGTAATAAAGTTGTCCAAAAGTTGTACATAAACGACGTTTTGTTGGTTTGTATGTGTGTGTGTGTTCGGCTTTATATTTTTTCCTCGCTCTCTCTCTCCTTATCATGGGTGTCGCCCCCCTTGTCAACGTCCTTGGTCTCACATACCACCGTTGCGCTTTTCTCAACCCCTCCGAGATCACCCAACCCCCTACCCCCTCACAACCTGGACTCCTCTCTCTCCACCACACCTCTTTCTCCCTCCCTCCCTCTTCCCTCTATACCCCACCCCGTGCTCGCCGTTCCACTTAGCACAGCACCCCCTCCCTTCCTTAGCTCCGCAACCACCCTCCTCGTAACCTCTTATCCTTCACCCATATATCGTCTCGCCAGCCGCAGTCGGCCATCCCCGCTCTCCTACTCCCAACCCCTCCTACGCCACTCTCCCCTCTCTCTCTTTCAGAGCGCTCTGCACTTCCCCCTATTGCCATCTCCTCCCCCCATCACCCCCATCTCACCCCCCACGTAACCTTCTCTTTCATCCCTCGCAGCATCGAATGAATCGCTCCCCGCTGACCTCCCACCCACCCACCCTCTTTCTCCCCTCCCGGTTCATAAGCCCCTTTTGCATACTCTCCTTCTCCTCCGAACGTAACAACCGATTGATACGCCCCGTCATTATGGACGCGGGGTTGACGGGTTGTGTTTACCGGTACCTGGAGGTGAGATTCTCCGGGGAAAGATGGTTTGGATGATGGAGAAGGGTGTGCAGATGATTATCGTCGTTCGTTCGTCCTCCACCCCCGCCTTCTCCATCGCTTCTTTTTTTTTCGGTCGCGAGGACACGTCCTTTTGTTGGTTATTCAGGGAAGAATTTCCCAGTCGACGTGCACGTGAATCCAAATTTAACGGGGAAAGCGTTAGTCTCTTTTTTTCAAAAAAAAAAGCTTAGGAAATGGCATTCTGGACGCTTAGGGTCGTCCCGAGGCACATGATGGAAAACGGATTTGTGTCAACTTCCAATTCATGGTCTCCATTGGAGTCCATCAGTTCCCAGGTGCATTGCTGAGGAAAGAATGAGGCGCAAACCTAATTTGTGTACCTGCTAATTATCAGTTCCCGGAGGAGAGAAGAACGTTGGTTGACTAATGCCAGCGGAATAAACCTTAAATTGCTCAATCAGGATAGCTTAGCCCGATATTGATTTATCTCACGAGCGTCGCCAGCCGTCACTATTTAATCCATAGTTGGCTTGAGTTTTTCCTGGGAGTTATATGAAGGAGGAGTATGACCTCTTTTTGTGATACATAGAGCATAACAACAACGAGAAATTTGTATCATAACGTTAAAAGTAATGATACTCGAGATACTCATCAGTGAATTATTATAAAATATGAGTATTTTGTTGCATATCCTCTCCCTTATTATTTAAGTACGCCTTTTGGCTTTAAATTTGAGAATTATTATGCAATTGAAGTGGGATAGCTAAATGCTGACAAAGAATTTGGAGCCTTTTCTGTTGCATTAAAAATAAATGAAAGGAAGTACATCTTTAATTTATTTAGGTGGTAATGTATACAAGTATTACATGATAATAATACTTCCATTAATTAATGAAATAAATTAATTAAAATTTCATAATGATGTGAAAACATAAGTTAGCTCCTGAATCTATATAAATAATATATTGAATTTTACGTTAACACACATACATTGAAACACTGTGGAAGGAACCTTGAATTTTAGTTACTCTTTTGAGATTCATCAACTTCACCCTCGGGGAATCAAAGATTACATGCTCTTGGTTAGCAATTGAGTTTTGGCAATTATGAACGTAAATCTTCAGTTGCTTGGTGATCATAATAGTAAAGTTATCATAATAATAATAATGTCATTTGGCTTCGATGGACGTTTGGTGCAAAATTGATAACGTTAGGAATACTTTATTGCATCGATTTTAACTGTAACACATCCCCATACTTTAAAGTATATTTACACCACCACACAAGCAAACTGATGTTGCTAAAAAGCACAGAAACGTGTGTCAGAGGTAGTTTACATTAATACTATATACCAACCCTTGTTGTTTCCAATTTAAAGTGTACGACAAGGTGGGAGAGTTATTCTTCTCCCACTGTTTTAGCGTGAGAACAAGACGACCGCTGTTTTCCTAAATCCGTGCACACCCAATGATCTCGGGAATAATATTTAAAGGGTCAACCCACAATGTTTTTTTTCTTTTCATTTATTCAGCAGTTTTTGTTGGAGATATATAAATTATTTCCATCAGAGAGGTGCTAGGAAAAAAATATCCCACTCGAGGTGAAGAATTTAAAAAGAGTCTGCATAGCGCGTAAACGGGAGAACAAGGGAAGATTCGAGGGGAGATGTGCAAACGGAATCCCCGGCCGCTCAGGCCTCATTTCCCGATAAATTTTCGTCGGCACAGCTCGGGGTAGGAAGAGTGAGACATAAATCGACTACTTCACGCAAGAAAAATGTTCGGAATGGGAAATATGAAACCTTTGGGTCATCAGGCGATAGGAAGAGATTGTGGGAGTGGCGGAAATGTGTACGGAAGTTGGGTAGAGGAGGAGGGGGAAAGAAAGGGGAAAGAGAAGCAAGAAAACTTTATCACTTACCTGGATGCCAAATTGGTGGCCGACAGGGAGAGTAAAAGGGAAAGCAGAAGTCTGCAAGGTGACCACCACCACGACACTTCCACCGCCATCTCGTCCTTATATCACATCCCTCCTCCTCCGTCTCCACCCCTCCACACAGTCTGTCCCTCCTCCCCCCGGGGACCTTGTCCTCTCGCCGCCGGCCAAGCGGGGGTCCGGTCGCCTTCACAACAATAACAATAAAGACGAAGATGACGACGACCAAGCTGACCAAAGTCTCCCCGTCGCACGACGGGCCTCGTGTCCCAGCAACATCATCACACCGGACTTCATTTGGTGGGCTCCGAGGGGGCGCGGGAGGGGAGGATGAAGAAGACGGAGGCGGAGAAGACGGCTGTGGCCGTCAACCGGGGGGTGACACCATGCCGTCGGGTCACACCGCACGGCGGCCGAGGCATGCGGGGCGAAGAGGGGGAGGGAAATAAGGGAGCGTGCGGCGAAATCGGGCTCTTCTCCCTCTCTCCACCGACTGCCGGATCAGCTGCCCCACCGCGGTCGGGCTGGAGACGGCCCTGGGGAAGAGGGTCGTCCCTTCGCCGGCGAGCGGGTAACCTCACTTCCCGCGTGTGAGAGAGCGGGCGTCCTCCACTACCTCTCCGTGCGCCTCCTGCTCGCCTCGTGCGGCTCGTGGGGTCGAGTCTCCCCGCGACTCCGCGGGGACGGCGTCGCGGCGGCGCGTCCCAGGGGGGCGGAGGGGGGATGTCCGTCCGTCGTCGACGGAGAGAGTCACCTCTGACACTGCCTCCTCCACACCCTTGGGGGGGTTACACACCAACACGCAAAAAAAAATAACACACACACGGCGCACCAAACCACCACCACCGCTACCACCACCGGCACAAGGGATGCCTGTGCACCCTCTCCCACCTACCACCCCTGCTTACCTTCACCCCCTCTCCCTCTCTCCCACCCCCTCTACGATTTACTCCCCACTCGCCCCTCCTCCCATCCCGTGTAGTTGCATTAATATTGTTGTTGATGTTGTTATAATCAACGTTCCCTTCTTCTTCCTTCCCGATTGCTTCCACGCGCACGGCTCCTTGTCTTCCTTTCTCTCGCTTTCTCTCTCTCTCTCTCTCCTTCCTCTGCTATCCTTCCCTCTGCTTCTCCTCCCCTCTCTTACACTCCTTCTCTGTCCACCATTCCTCCCCTCTCCAACCCACACACACACACACACTCGTCTTCCTCCCTCCACGTCCCTTCTCCTTTTTCGACCTCTTCCCACTTTTCTCACTTACCCCCTCCCCGTCTACTTCTCTTTCTCTCTCTCTCTCTCTCCCTCTTTTCCTACCTCGCTCCGTCGCTCGCCCGCGTAATTTTCCTTCCTCTATTTCGGAGTCCCCCCGAAATTTTAGTGAGCCTCTCCTCCCGTGCGGTAGATGGCCCCGCTTCCTTCTGGAGCGGTAAATTCTCCTTCCCCACCCCTCTCTCACTCTCTCTCTCTCTCTCACTTTACCCCTCCTCTAGTTTCTCATCTCAACCCCTCCTTCCCGCTCTCCCATTGGCTAAAATGCATGAGGGGGAGGGAGGTTCTTCCCTCCCCTATTTCATACTCCTTACCCCTTCCTCGCTCCCTCCTCTCTCGCTCCTTTTCCCTCCCTCTCTCTCCCTTCTCTCCTCCTCAGTCTTCCCTCGTCGGCCCCTTCTCCTAAGGCTACGCTCTTTCACCCGCTAATACCGGGCTTCCCTATCCCGTCTTGCGCGGAGTTTAAGGACGCAAGGCGCTCGAACGGACGACCTCTCTTCTCACTCGTCAAGTACGTAATCGCACACCCGCGTCCTCCCCACGCGCCCTCTCACCTCTCTTCTCTCCCTCCGTCTCTTCCCTTCCATCTCCCTTTTGCCCTTTGCCCAAATCGTGGCCGCGTTCTCCTACGTTGCCGCCGAAAAAAGTTCTCTCCGCTCTTCTTCGCCCTCACTTCTCTCACTTTCCCCAGTCGTCCGACAGAGGGACGAGGCCCTCAACGGTAGGCGGAGGAGGATGGGGGATGAAGTTGGGGGCGGAAGGGGGAGGTTGACTCGAAGCTGCGAGAGAGATAGATAGCGAGAGAGCCCCCATTCCTCTCCCTCCATACTTCTTTCTCCCCTTCCCATCAACCTCATCACCTCTCATCCCACTCCAGTTCCCTTAAATACTCCCTCCCCCTGAATATACACGCATGCGCATTTCACCTGAGTGACGCGGGTTTGCCTAACTACGCAACCGTTGAAGGGGGACTGACGCTCGCGCCCCGTCGCGGCGAGAAGGGAGACATCTAGCGGAGGATCGCCGGAAGTAGGTCGCCTTCAGCGTGGAATTGTTTTTTCTGTTTTTTTTTTAAACTCCTCAATATATATTTATTTCAATCCATTACTAAATAAATTTTATTACGCTTCTTCAAAAATATTATTCTCGAGAGGAAAAATTAGTGGACTCCCGCATTCTGTCTATTCTTTTCTCGCACACATGCTCTTGCCATCATCCTCTTCCACCATGTCCCTGTACAAAAAAAAACAACCCCTCCCACTCTATCCAGATGCTGAAGAGGCTGTCCTAATCAACGTCTTACGATTTTGGAGCGCTTCTGTTGGACGCTCAAGTGGGGGTGAGAAATGGGCACGGATTGGTAGACGCCCCGACAGGTAATGGAGATAGGCCGGGGGAGATGGGTTCAGGGGCCCATCGGTTCCGTCCGAGATAGAGAAAAGAACTGCGACGTCTTAGAGAAGAGAGGATGAGGAGTGGGATGGAGAGAGGGAGATTTGGGTGAGAGAACAGTTGGGAGTGGGTAATCGGTGGGATGTAGGGCCTGTGGGGAGGGGAAGGGAGAATGAAGAGGAGGTGGGCGAGGAGTCCTGTGTATTCGGCCGAAAGAGTTGACAGTCTTCCCTCTTGTGTTTCGGGAAGATGGGCGGGCGACCTGCCCATCCTCAGTCTCTTCTTCCGAGAGAGGAAAAAAGGTCATCCACCCACACCCCCACCACGTTTTATTCCCTTTATTTTACATCAAACATCCCTCTTCCTCCCTCACGGGTTCACTCTACAATGGCAGGTCACAAATCCGGAAAATAAGAAGACGTTCATTGATAGAATTTCTATTAGCCATAAAAAATTAATTACGTTTTTGAAGTGTTATTAATACTATGAATTGCTTGGTAAGTTTTCTAATGGAATAAAAGGATTCATCAGAGTTTCAATCTTAACCATACTAAAAAGGAAGACTTGTACTTTTCCAAAGATTTTTATAAGCGTTACAACGCGTTTCACCGACTTGCGGCATCATCAGGTACGTGTTGTGCCATAACATGGTGCCATTTGGCGTTGTGCCATAACGCTGTGAAACGCGCTGTGCCATATGATAAAAATCTCTAAAAAAGTACAAGTATTTCTTTTTAGTATGGATATTAAATAATTCCACGAAGTGAAGCCTGGAACAATAGAATAAATTTTCAATCTTAAGATTGGTTTATTGTAGTCTTCTCTATTCAGGGTTACTTTCCAAACCCCATGATACCATCTCCGTTTTATGTCCTTCTAAATTTGCTCCATGTACTTGGTCTGTTGGTTTTTCATTGGATTGAACAAAGGGCAAAGTTAAACTTTGAAGGAGAGGGCAAGAGCAAGGCTAGAGTCTAAAATGGTTATAGAAGGTTAATATACAAGTTAATAGAAATTAAGTTGAAAATATTTCTAAAACACCCCGCAGTTACAGGAAAACTAGCAGAATACATCGAAAGTTGAATTCAGAACCGACTAATTTGGCAAAAAAACACTCATTTACTTATATTTTGGTGCAATTTGAATATTAATTCAAATTTACATCCTAATTATATCCTCAGTTATATTACTATGACCGTACTGGTTAAAACCATTACTAATAATTTAAAGATATTCTTCCTTCTTAAATGGAAACTAAACTTGCATTAATTTCATTTTATGCAACTTACATTATTAGATATTATGTTTTTTTTTCGTGAGCAAAATTAATTTTCAATATTCTCAAAATTTTGTCATTTTAATGTTTTGCATTAAAATGCTCATTAAATAATTTTTTTTTTTAGGTAATCTACCGGTTAAGGTAGGTTTTTGGATGGACCCAACTATCAAATAAACATTTTGTGACTCCCCACCTAGGAAACTAATCTATATCAGGTCCCTCTTCATCTCGGTGTACTTCTTTCCTCCCTTCATCTCGTCCAACATCCCTATCATGTTCCTACCCTTACCTCGCTTGCCCAACATTCTTCCCTCTATTACCCTCTTCAACATTCCACTACCGCTCAATACGCCCTTCATCCATTTTTCCTGCCTCCATAGGATTTCTCTCAACAAACCCCTCTCCTCCCCCACCATTTCTAGTACTTCCTCATTTGTTTTCCTTTCGGTCCATTTCACCTATTCCATTCTTCTCCACACCCACATTTCAAAAGCCTCCAATCTACGTCCATCCTCCTGCTTCAGCGACCACGTTTCCGCGCCGTACATAGCTACGCTCCATATCAGAGTTTTTACGAGTCTTGTCTTAACATCCCTACTCAACGTCCCCGTCATCAACTCCCTCCTCCTTGAGAAAGCCTCCTTGCCTAGCGCAATTCTTCTCCTTACGTCCCTACCACTTTGACCGTGTTGGTCCAAAACACTTCCGAGATATGTAAACTGTTCGACCTGCTCTATTTTTTCCCCGCCTATTTTAATATTTAGCTTAGCCTTTTTCTTTCTGGAAAATCACATAACCTTTGTTTTATTAATATTTATTCTCATCCCATATTTATCGCACTGAACCTCCAATTCACTCAACAATGCTTGCAACCCCTTGGCTGACTGAGCAACTAATGCTTGGTCATCAGCAAACCTAACCGATTTTACGAATTCCCCTCTGACTTTCATTCCTACCTCCAGTTCTTCCCATGCCTCTTTAATCATTTCCTCTACATATACGTTGAACAGTACCGGTGACAATGGGCAACCCTGCCTTACACCTCTTCCTAACACTGCCCATCCGGACTCTCCGTTCCCCACTCGCACCTGAGCAGTCTGAGACATGTACAGGTTGCGGATCAGTCTCCTGTCCCTCCAATCCATTCCTATTTTCTGCAATACACGCATTAATTTTTCCCAATTCACTCTATCAAACGCTTTTTCGAAATCTACAAAACAGGCAAAAACGTCCTGATTGTATTCTATATTCCTCTCGACTAGTGATCTCATAACTGCAATGGCATCACGCGTACCTCTTCCTTTCCTGAACCCAAAATGATCATCCCCTAAGTAATCATTTGCCTTACTCTCTATCCTTTTGTTGATGATCCTGAGAATAACTTTAGCTGCGTGGGATATCAAACTTATTGTTCTGTAATCCTCACATGACGAAGCCTTTGCCTTTTTTGGAATAGGAACTAACACCGATCTCACAAAATCTTCCGGCCAGATTCCTTCCTCATAGATACTACGAATCAGTCCATATATGGCCTTCTTCCCACCTTTCCCTAACCATTTCAACATTTATACAGGAATATTGTCCACCCCCACAGCCTTATTTGCTTTCATCTCCTTTAATGCCCTTTCTATTTCATCGTCGAGTATGCCTGGACCTAATCTATCTTCTTCTACGTCATGTTCCTTTTCTATGTCTAACCTTGTCGGCCTAAGTTCTTTACCATACAGTGTTTCTATATATTCCTTCCATCTCTCTTGGATTTTTCCTGGTTCAACTATTATCTTACCCCATTTATCTTTAACTGTTAGCACACATTTTGCCTTTTTACTTCCCGATAATAACTTAACCTTGCTGTATAGAGCACCAATTTCACCCTTCTTCTGTAAACTTTCCATATCCTCGCATTGCGTTTTCCACCATTCTTCTTTTGCTTTATTTGTGGCCCTTCTCAATTTATTGTTTAACTCTTTGTACTTCATTTTGCCTAACTCTGTGTTTACATTTTTCCATCTTCTTCTCTCATCCATCTTTGCAATCATCTCATCCGTTACCCATGGTTTCCTTATCCTTTTCCCGTTAACGGTTCCTATAGTGTCTTTAGCGGCTTCCAATATCCCTTTCTTGATGCATTCCCATTTTTCTTCGATAGTACTCAGTTCTTTACCGTCATCCATCATTTTCTCTACAGCCTGCTGTTACTCCTTCCTCGTAAATCCATTTACTGCTTCTAAATTCCATTTCCTAACCCGCCGCCCTTGCCTTACCTTCTTGAAACGAACATTACATTTCATAACAACTAAATTGTGGTCAGAGTCCGCATCCGCTCCTGGGAAACTGTGCGAATTTATCACACTGTTCCTAAACCTGTGCCTAACCATAATATAATCTAACTGATACCTTTCTGAGTCACCTGGCATTTTCCATGTATACCTTCGCCTTTTGTGGTGTCTAAACCATGTGTTAGTGATGACTAACCCCTGTCTCCTGCAGAATTCAATTGCTTTCTCCCCGCGTTCATTCCTCGTGCCTAACCCATAGTCCCCCACCTCACCACCATCTCTTCCTTCGCCTACCGTCGCATTCCAATCCCCCATCACTATCAAATGTTTCCCTGCAGGAACACTCGCGATGATATCCTCTAACTCATCATACATCCTATCGACTTCTTCCTCCTTGTGGTTGCTCGGTGGCATGTATACCTGAATAATGACCAAGTTCGTCGGCTCTGCTTTAATCTCTACGAGTAAAATTCTATCTGTCGCTTGCTCTATGTTGACTACGCTTCTTCCTACCCCTTTATTTAAAATTACGGCAACCCCTCGTTGGCTCTCGTCCCCGCCGCTGTATATTACTCTATAATTGTCACTCCAGTAATCCCCGCTATCCTTCCATCTCACCTCGCAGAGGCCTAAAACATATATGATACCTCTTTCCATCTCTCGCTTAATATTTTCTAATTTTCCTCTCCTCAACATTGTCCTGACGTTCCAGGTTCCTATTCTAACTACTTTCGTCTTCTTCTGCATCTTCTGTCCTGCTGCTGTTATTTCTCCCCCGCAAGGATTTCGTGGGATCATTAAATAATATGCTTTAAAAAATGTATTCTGTCCATGGTTAAATTTTTATTAAGTTTAGGTTGAAAAGGAGTGATCAAATATCTTCTCTGAGATATTATGTTGGGAAAATTCGGTGTTTATGACAGCCGTCATTTTGAAACACGGTCGGTATTTGTCCATTTTTTCCATTTCCGGTAAACGCTACAAATACAAATTTTTAAAGAGGCCAACATTTTTACCCAGATCGGTGAGGTCAATTGTCAAATGGAGTCCAAAGTGGCATAGTACGACCTATATACGTATATAATAATTCTGATAAGAGAAGATATACAAGCCATTAACCTTCGAAGGCACTAATTCTTAAAAGGGCGACACTAATTAATAATCTAATTAAATACAGATCTATTGCACCAACTGTTGAATCTTGTACCGGGCATATCACCTGCTCCAACATTATTTATTATTAGGTGATCTACCGGTTAAAGTAGGTTTTTGGATGGACACAACTATCCAATAACCCTTTTGTAACTCCAAACAAAACCCAATCCAGCAACCAAATCTATATCAGGTCCCTCTTCATCTCTGTGTACTTCCTTCCTCCCTTCATCACGTCCAACATCCCTATCCTGCTCCTGCCCTTTCCTCGCTTGCCCAACATTCTCCCCTCTATTACCTTCTTCAACATTCCACTACCGCTCAATACGCCTTTCATCCATTTTTCCTGCCCCCATAGGATTTCTCTCAACAAACCCCTAACCTCGCCCACCATATCTAGCACTTCCTCATTTGTTTTCCTTTTGTTCCATTTCATCTTCTCCATTTGTCTCCACACCCACATTTCAAAAGCCTCCAATCTACGTCTATCCTCCTGATTCATTGACCACGTCTCCGCGCCGTACATAGCTTCGCTCCATATAAAAGTTATTAAGAGTCTTTTCTTAACATCCCTACACTACGTCTCTCTCATCAGCTGCCTCCTCCTTGTGAAAAAGCCTTTTGCCTAGGCAATTCCTCTCCTTACTTTGACCGTGTTGGTCCAAAACACTTCCGAGACACGTGGATTGTTCTACCTGCTCTATATTTTCCCCGTCTATTTTAATATTTAGCTTAGTCTTTTTGTTTCTGGAAAACCGCATAAACTTTGTTTTATTAACATTGATTCTCATCCAATATCTATTGCACTGAATTTCCAAATCACTCAGCAATGCTTGCAATCCCTTGGCTGACTGAGCAACTAATGCTTGGTCATCAGCGAACGTAACCGATTTTACGAATTCCCCTCCGACTTTCATTCCCACCTCCAATTCCTCCCATGGCTCTTTAATCATTTCCTCCACATATACGTTGAACAGCACCGGTGACAATGGGCAACCCTGCTTTACACCCCTTCCTAACACCGTCCATCCGGACTCTCCGTTCCCCACTCGCACCTGAGCAGTCTGAGACATGTACAGATTGCGGATCAGTCTGCTGTCCCTCCAATCCATTCCTATTTTCTGAAATATATGCATTAATTTTTCCCAATTCACTCTATCAAATTCTTATTCGAAATCTACGAAACAGGCAAATACATCCTGATTGTATTCTCTATTGCTCTCGATTAGTGATCTCATTACTCCAATGGCATCGCGCGTACCTCTCCCCTTCCTAAACTCAAACTGATCATCCCCTAAGTAATCATTTGCCTTACTCTCTATCCTTTTGTTAATGATCCTGAGAACAAATTTAGCTGCGTGGAATATTAAGCTTATTGTGCTGTATTCCTCACATGATGTAGCCTTTACCTTTTTGGAATAGGAACTAACACTGATCTTACAAAGTCTTCCGGCGAGATTCCTTCCTCGTAGATACTTTGAATAAGTCCAAACAGAGTCTTCCTCCCACATTTCCCTAAACCTTTCCAAAGTTACACAGGAATGTTATCTACCCCAACGGCCTTATTTAGTTTCATCTCCCTTAAAGCCTTTTCTGCCTCGTGCTCCAACATATTGAACGAAAAAAATATAAAGAGTGGTAAACACTTTATGACTTAAATATAAAGGGTTCGTCCGGAAAACAAGTGTTCTGAGCTCAGGAAAAAAAATTCATTACAGTTTTACATATCTTAAGCTAATATTCCTCAAAATAGGACCCTTGTGAGTCGATACACTTGTTCCAGCGGCTTTCCCATTCCTGGAACGCTCCCGCGAAGGCATCATCGGGAACCTCTCGAAGACACGTCGTCACGGCCTCTTTGACGGCGTCCTAAGTCCCGTATCGCGTTCCTTTCAAACCCCTCTTTATCTTCGGGAACAGAAAGAAGTCCGGTGGTGTGTGGATCATTTTTGCAGTAATCCGCAAGTTGTGTCGCGATTTCCAAACGATTGAGTCTTTGATCATCACTGAGCACTTTCGGCACCAACTTTGCACAAATTTTTCGCATCTGTAATTGGTCCCTAATAATCTCGTGCACTATTATTTTTGGCACATTACACTGCTCTGCTATCACCCGAACACTAAGACGACGATCAGAGTTCAGTACATTGTGAACTTTTCGCACATTTTCGTCGGTGAGTTTCGTTGATGGGCGTCCAGGCCGTGGTTCGTCGTCGACCTCTTCTCTGTCCTCCACGAACATCTTGTGCCACCGAAAGATCATGTTTCTTGACATGGCTGACTCCCCGTAAGCCTGGTTAATCATACCGACAGTTTCGGTAGATGATTTCCCAAGCTTTACCGCAAATTTGATGGAATAACGCTGCTCCAAAAACTTCGGCATCGCATTCCGAGATGTGGCTCGAGCGTGGAGGTTCGCGTTAACAGAGCTCCTCACTACACCACAGCTCAGAGCCGAATGCCTTTTTCAGCGTCGCTTGCCAACGTACCCCCCTCCAATCGCAGCCCGTCAGAGCGGTGCTGGGCGCGCCTGGAGCGGCGGGAAAAAATCAGTACACTTATTTTCCGGACGAACCCTGTATACGATATATATATATATATATATATGTGTGTGTGTGTGTATATATATATATATGTGTATATATATATATATATATATATATATATAATCTTGAAAATGACGCTCTCCGGCGACGCACAAACACACAAACACTAAGACAACAAACACCACACACACAGAAACATAAAAGAAGGACACTTACAGTGGATATTTACGTTTCGACGGCACGGCCGTCGTCATCAGAATCATATATATATATATATATACTGACATATATATTGCAGTCAGAATGTGTCTACCACTTTTTTATAATATTTTCCTTCAATACGTTGGAGCAGATGATATGCCGGGTACAGGATTCAGGATTCAACAGTTGGTGCAATAGATCTGTTTGAACTTTTGCCTTGAATCATTATTATATAGTATGCATTGTTTCTGTTTATTCATATCTCCAGTGAATTAATACGAATTTTATTTTCAAGCATTTGTTGATTTGTGTCGCCCTGTTAAGAATTAGTGCCTTCGAAGGTTAATAACTTGTATATCTTCTCTTATCAGAATTATTATACTATATACGTATATAGATCGTACTATGCCACTTTGGAGTCCATTTCTCAATTGACCTCACCGATCTGGGTAAAAATGTTGACCTCTTCAAAAATTTGTTTTTGGAATGTTTGAAGCAGACCTCTTTAGAACTGACGCTGAAAATATATTATTAACCCTTTCCTGCTACTTTAGAAGGGATCAACTAAATAGAATTATACAGATTAAGTGTAGAAAAGATTAAGATGTCAATTTTCCTAAGAGCGATAAGGGATCGGAATAAGTGTAAGTGACTGCACTATGGAGGGGGGATGGAGTATGTTTATTTTTTAATTCTGAGTTACCATGTTGCTATTATTCCATCTAAATTTTATTTTATCCGTGCTGATTTTACTCCTGTCATGAACTCAAATGGTGGTGTACAGGATACCACGCAAATGAAAAGAAGAGAGGAAGAGGAAACCGCGCCATCTCAATAGGGAACCATACTTAATATGTTTTAATGATGACCCCTACACTAGTACTAGAAATTAGTCATTAATCCATTACGTATTTTGCATATAAATGATTTTGTCTTTAACAAATGAAATGTGAGGCTTTGTGCGCGGACAGAATGATATACAAACTAAGCAAGAGTACGGGTACACATATCTTGTAAACTTAAAATCCTAATTATTGACATGAATGAAATACGATTTTTTTCTTTATTCATAATTTCAGTTAACTAAAAGAACGGATCTTTTGTTAAAAACTTTGTCATATTTATAGTATAAATGAAATAATATCCTTGGAATCTAATTTATATTTTTTTGAATAAAAAATGCTTTTAAATCTTCAATACTTTGTTGATTTGATGGCTCTGCCATCTAGGGGCATTTAGTTTCATCTACCTACAGACAAGGTTTGTGGAAAACGTATTGGTAAAAATTTTTTCTTGACGTGTGCGTTAAGTCCTGAATTCAAACGTTGGTTAATTGTGCGAATGATCGCAGATCGTATTGGCACTGATAAGATGACAGTGCACACACTATTTGTTAACACACAGTATGTTAACAAAGTTAACAGTATGTTGACAGTGCACACAGTATGTTAACAAAGACCTATGGTGAGTCTGTTATGAGTAAATCAAGAATTTACGAGTGGTATAAGCGTTTCCAAGAAGATGACGAACGCCCTGGACGCCCCAGCACATCAACAATCGATGAAAAAGTGGAAAAAGTGAAAGAAATGGTTATGAACGATCACCGAATCACAATTAGAGTGGTCGCTGATGATGTTGGCATATCGATTGGATCATGTCAAGACATTTTTTCCAATATTTTCGGTATGAAACGCGTGGCAGCAAAATAAGTTCCAAGAAGAAGAAATTAAAAAGTGTTTCTTTTTTTTTTCATCGCAAAACAGATGGCAGATTTCGTAGGCAAGATGGTATGTTTTATTTGGGATTCCCTCTAGTCTACTATTGACCAAATTATTGACCTTATTGTCTGAGCACTGTCTAGCACCTTTGTGTTAAATTTTGTCACTGTGTGATTCATTCAGTGCATTAGGATGAACTTAGCCTACGCGATAAATGTTCAAACTTCATTCAATTGTCTGACTATAGTTTTCAGCCTCTTTACCCATTATCTGTATGATGGCACACAGTTCCGAAACCGGTGACGCAAAAGAAGTGTGGGGCTTTTCCGAGTAATTTTTAATGACCATAATGAACATAAAATACTTCTATTTCTAACAGGTAACGCTTGATTCCATTTATGAATTCTTAAAATCCCCCAATTTCTCGTTTGCGTTACTTCTCCTGGTTAACATCAGGAAATTATACTTTATCAATGGTAAATACTCGTTTTTTTCCTTTCGTGATTCTCAGCCATCTTTATTTATGATTTTGGTACTGGCCTATCTAACTAGGTTCTGAAAAATACCTCGGATTCTTGTTTCAGATACTGGCACCATGATTTTCCTACCAAGGATATTGTTGCTCTAGGTACTGCTTCAAAGATTCTCTGACCCTGTTTTATTGTACCTGGTACCAAATCCCGAATCCATTTGTTAACCTTAGTACCAGGCGTTATTTAGTGTACAAGGACAGTGCGTAACCATCGGCTTTGTCCAACTGCATGATATAGCGCCCAAAATACCGAACTGCATTGCCATTTTAGTGAGACATGCAGTGGTGATGGGATTGTTGGTGTGTATAGGATTTGCGTTTGTTAGTGCCACGTTCAACGAAAAAGGCTAAGCGTCGCAACGCGACAACGAACCCAAGGAGTCTTCAACCACGGATCAGCCGGTTTTTTCAGTGGGAAAAATTAGACCCTTTCCTTAAGAGTATTTTAAAAATTTATATCTTCATCCACTTAATATTTCCGCAAGCCACCTCAAGGGCGTGTGACGGCCCCCCCCCCCGTGATGGGGGGGCCCCGTCACACCCCCCCCGTGTTAGGACACCACCTGTAATTAAGGGGGAAAATAATGAAAATGCCACAAACTTATACAAACCACAAACAAAGCATTGTACACACTCATACCAAAATCCTTAAAAACCACACACAAGCAAACAACTATTTAAGTACCCTACAAGCCACTGGTAGGGTGTGTGGCAGGGGGTAAATAACCAACAGACTAATTTTGACCATACCGCGATCGGACAGTGTTATTCGGATCCTTATCGTTGGTGGAAAAAAATTACATCTTAAATCTATCTGTTCTACACTGTATCGCTCTGATTTTATCGACATGACAAGCGTTCTTGCTGGTCATGGCGTCGACGCTGTGAGACGTAATTGAAGTTCCAACTTTATGGTGTGTGTAATTTTTACAGAAAATTAATAGGAGAATTTAGAACTTGTACTTGCACCGGTATGACGATTGTAAGGTTTCTTACTCTATTTACGTTCCAAGGAACTGGTACCTAGTTTTCTTGAACGAGATATCAGCTCCGGTTATTAAATGAATGAAACTATTAACGCCTTTGTTGTTCATAAGCGTTATAAAAGTTGTATATCCGTCGCCATCGATTCGTCTTTTCGCTCGTCGCAGCAACATGGTTGATAGTTTTAAATTCGTGAAATCGATTCGCCTTCCAATATGAACCAATGTGGTATTCGATTAAAATCGATCACTTACGAGTACCATACCACTGTATCCATTTCGGTGTTAACATGGGAAACAACCCAAAAATATCTCCATGACGATACATCTGCATATCTTATTGCCGTGTTACCAAATTTTCTGCTCTCCTAAGCACCCATCGGAACGAATTTTGATACTCAACTCTCGAGATTAAAGCGAGTTTCCATGGGAGCGCCTTTTTGGAAATAAGCGGAGAATATAATTCAACGGTATGGTCCCTCGTTCGAATTTCTCCTCTCCTTCCCTCGTCCACTTCCTCCTTTTCTCCAAAGCCTCTCGACCTTTCATCCCTCCGTCCATCCCCCTCTCGTGTAAAACCACCCTTCTCACCCCTCCCAACTCGCCGATCTCGCCCATGTTATATATCGCAACGCCGAGTACATCAGTGGAGAGGAGAGTGACTGACATCGAGGGCTTACCAAACGTGCGCCGTCCCTCTCTCCAATCTCCCCCCCCCCATTTACCCCACCCCCCGCTCAACCCCCCTCTCCCTCCCTACGCCCCCTGCCGCGTGTGACATCCGCCGACTCACTGCAACCCTCCTGACGTGCCAGGGGTGGTCTATTGTTCCAACTGCGGGCCGAATTGAAATGATGAAAACTTTTTAAAAAATATATAAATATGGAAACAAAGAGCTTTTGTGATACCGCGAAATTATATGCGGAACAGATAGATTTAATTCCTTGAAAAAAAAGAGGGGAAATGGTCATGTCCCATTCTTTTTCAGACTTGTTAATTTTTTTTCCTCTCGCGAGTTACGTAACTTATGCCGTTTTTAGATGTTATGAATAGCACGAGAAAGGGGATGGAATGAATTTATAATGTTTTCAGTTTGGCCAAAGGTCTTTGCATTGCTTTGTTGGTCGAATGAACAGGATGAAACTGTCCACTCTGCTTGAGGTGTCTTTTGTGCCTTTTTTGGCGTGGTTTTGAATGAACCATATTCCCTAAGGCTCACGTACATCTGCAAAATAATCCACAAGCCTCCTCCGAAGAGTTTTTTCGAGAACGAAACCCACACACGCAAATGTACGTACATAAATTCCTATTTGAATGTCTTCTACATTCTTTGATAATTGACTGATGCATTAAATTTTAAATAAAAAAATATTTATTTGTAACTTTACTTTAAATTTATTTATGTAGCTTCGTGATAGAGAGAAGAACAAGTGCCTTAATCTTTCTGTGACGGTGTCTATTTCCCTCTTATTTTATATCGGTGCACGTAATACGTAAGCTGTTACGAACAAGATAGCAGTGTCATGACACTGTTGGAATAATTGGGATGGGAACCACTAGTTGATCGTAGGGCTTAAATAGAGGTTAAATTTACTGCGTAAATTTGAGGTAGGTTAGTTATATGATGATGTTAAAGGCATATTACTGGCCCATCCACTTATTATACAACGTTTACGCAACGAAAAAGTGAAGGAACGATAAATAAAACTGTTTCCGGCGTAACTTAGTGGAAAATCTTCATACTGACATATTTATAAATCAAAGACGAGTAAAGTGGTTTAATTTATAAAAACGTCAGTATGAAGGAACGATATTTTCTTGCCCTAGTCAGGCCACACCCTAGAGTATGCTGCCAGTATATGGGATCCTCAATATATAAATTTGATTTCGGAATTAGATCGAGTTCAGCGGAGGGGGGCTAGATTTGCCAAAACTTTTTATGACCAACGCAGCGGCGTATCCACTTTGCTAGACAATTTAGTTTGGGATTCTCTTACGCAGCGGCGTTTACAATATAGATTAAACTTATTAAAAACATTTAAAAGTAGATCCTTTTCCGATGACATCAAGAATATAGTACGAACCCCAACGTATTACGGTCGGAGGGATCACGAATGTAAGATTAGAGAGATAGACTGCAAGACTGACAGGTTTAAAATGTCATTTTTTCCTAGAACGATAAGAGAGCGGAATGCTTGTAGCCGAAATTCCACAGGAGTCAGTTCATTACAATAAGTATTAACGTACAGGTTAGGGACTGGGCGTGGATATATTTATATATATATATTTTTTTTCTTACCGGTGCCCCCCACTTTCCCCTACCTATTTGAATAAACCCCAACCCTCTCATCCCTTACTCTTTCCTCCTGGTGCTACACCCCCTGCCACACACCTTTTTTGGTGGCTCGCAGGGTTTTTATGTAGATGTAGATACTTCCCTTGTATTGCAAAGAATTTTAAGTTTCTTGAATCTTTCTAAAAGCACTGTCTTGTGTTCTTTCTCCGTGAATCAAGGGACGCACAGGCTGAGTGGTCCACCGCACTGATTACGCTTACTTTCTTATCATAGCAAATCCATCGGATTTCCTCTTAATCTTTTCCGATTTTTTAATTAGCGTTATATCCCGTAGATCTGAAATACTCACCCCGTATTTCAAGTCCTAATAATTATCTTGGTTTTCTTTCCTCTCATTTTCAGGTTTGTCGTCCATATAATTAATTTTAATGGCTTATTTTGATAAACGTGATTAATTGATTAGAAAAGACCTAATTCTAAATCCTTATCCTTTTGTTCATAAATCACTGATTTTAATATTGGATACTCCCACATCACGCTACAGTTATTTAATTTTTACTTATATTTATTCATTTTTAATATTTTCATGTATTTGATTGATATATCAAGTTCCATTAAAAAAACAGTCTATTTTTGAGATTAATTTACCAGGAGAAAAAAATACTTTTATTAACGGCAATCAATCGGTTAAGGTAGGTTTTTTGATGGACATGAGCTACCAGGCTAACATATGGTATAGTGACAATATCCTTGCTTTACCTAATTTATGTTAGACGGTTTAATTAATTTTCTGATGACTATAGCATGAAAAGATATAAAAATCAGCTAAGATAACTAGTAAAGAAGGTGTGTTTTTACAAGATGGAAGGTGGGTCCAACTTCCATTCCTTGTGAAATCTACGCTCACCCTCAACCTTCAACCGAGCAATGTGATTTTTCGAAAACGAGATCTTCTAAAGGAACTATAGAATGCACATGGGCTAAGGAATATACCCCCTTAATTTTCCCCGATTAATGAGTAATTTTCACATGCCCTATATACGCCTGCGTTTTAGGGATTACTTCGTCGTGAGCTCTGTGTTCGTCTATCAAGCCAACCTACGGGTGAATTACTATGCTTAGTCGGTTGGAACTTAGTAAACAAACTTCAGTATTTCTGAAATCATTTTGTTCCTTTATTTGTCGTATGAAAACTATTGAACTTTGAATGGCCTCTTGTTTTTAATGCATGGCAAATTACGCCAACTCTGCTGTTTAGATTTCCCACGCCTTAATACATAAACTTCAGTAAAATATATGAACTGAGGGGTGAAACTAGAACAAGAGGAATCCTTCATCTACCTGGGCAGCAGCATAACATGGGATGGAAGAAGTTCGACCGTCATCAAGCGAAGAATAGCCCAAGCCAAGAACGCATTCATGAAAAAGAGGCAATTGCTATGTTCAAACAACCAAAGGCTGGAAACAAGGAACCAATTCGTCAAGATATTCGTATGGAGCATGGCGCTCTATGGTTCCGAGACTTGGAACATTGGAAAAGTGGACAAGCGAAGAATAGAAGCCTTTGAAACATGGTGCTGGAGGAGAATGCTGAAGACTAAATGGACAGACAAAGTGAGGAACGAGGGAGTATATAGAAGAGGATAGAACCATATGGAGAACTCTAGGGCAAAGAAGAAATAGATGGATTGGACACACATTGAGGCACAATGGATTGATTAGGAATATAATAGAAGGAAAAATTGAAGGAAAGATCACACGAGGAAGACCAAGAGCAGTGTACATAGGACAAATTAAGAAAGACGTAAAACAGACAAGGTATCGGGGATTGAGGGAATTGACATTAAATAGAGGCGAATGGAGGGTTGCAATAAACCAATCCTAGGATTGAAATAATGATGATGATGACCTCATTTATCAAGCGGGCATTTGGGTCAATTATGTTTTTTGTGAAAAAAAGAAATTTTTGCAAAATGTACATGTTTATGGGCTGGTTACTGTATATTTGCACGAAGGTTCACGGAATATTATAGAGAAATAGGTATGATTACAAAAGAATCGAATCTTTAAAGTTTGTTCGCCTTTCATTCTATATGCCAGTGAAATTATATTGAGTGAGCATAATATTTTATATTAGTCACTCGTCTAAAATGATTGAAATATGTGGAAAAAAGTCCTTACTTTCTCTAATACTTACGAGAAAACTTACTTTAAATAGCTAATTATGAGACTTTCAATTGATTACAGTTACCTTAGCGCAAAGAGGCCTTTTTTTAAACGATACAATTTCATATATTATTTTGGGTTTGCATTTCTGGCCGTGGAAGAATACTTTTAATGGTTATTTTAGTAGGTAAAACTTAGACTTATGCATTTATTTGTTTTATTTTTTCAAATCTCGTCTTAAGGCCGATAAGATAGCCCATGGTATGTGCCCGGATGATGTGCTCTCTCCGAAATAATTACTTCTTGGAAGAGGTGAAGTTACTGAACGTTACACAACGGTAATCCTATATTAAGGAACTGTGGAAACGAATGGATTTTCAAGAAGAGAATTACAAGGGCAGTAAGTGAATGATGACGAAAAGAGTCGTTTTTGCACGTACACTAGTTCTCTCCCACACTCCAATAAGAATTCTGGAAGCGGATGAGTGCGTGTGAGGTGTGCATGTCTGTTCACAAGTGGGGAGCGGCTGGTGCGTTCACGTCAGAAATTACGATAACACGGTACTCCGATCGATCGAGTTCCTAAAAGCACTTACCGTAGAACCGAATACGCTCTGCGACTGGATACCGCAAAATATTAGCTAAATGGGAACTTGAGTCGGCCGGAAAAAACATTCGACATTTCCACTCCATCAGCGATCATTCAATAGGAGGTCATTGACAGTCGTAGCAATCTTTTCTTGACATTGAGAAGTTTCATTAGGTAACGAATGTACAGTTTCTTTATGTAAAGTTAAAAATATAAATCTCTTATCCCTAAAAAAATACCATTTCTTATCTCTGAACATTTTCAAATTATTCCCAGTTCAAATTATGATTTATTGAAATATAATACTAATAATCTTATTCATTCTGATTCGGTATTTTGAAACTACTCTATGCAAAGGATAATAAAAAAGTAGGGGCCGTTTGATCATTAAAAATACATGTATCTTCGTTAGAAAAAGCTTATATGAGGGTCTTAGTTTCTTAAAAACCTAATCACTTTTCTACAAAATCGCTGTTCACTTCTAATCCCTTTTGCCACGCTGCACCAGCTTCTTAAATCCCTCAACTTAGACGCTCGCCGCCTGGGAATTGAACCAGTTTATAACGACGGTTTTTGTAGTTTCTCAATGTCTTCAAACCGTTTTTCACTATTGTTTCCAGTAAAATAAGAGAAAATAGCCGCTATGTGGGAAAAAAATTCATCTCCGTCTTGTCGATAGCGGTCCAAAACACCACTCGTCAACTCAACATTTCTCGCTCTTTGCGTTTTGTCGATAAGCACTTTTGGTACCCACCTTACACACAATTGGTCATATCGGAGCTTTTCAGGGAGCTAATCGTCAATCGTCGTTCAGCTCACTGATCTTGGTCCAAACGTCGAAAGATTTCATCGGTCTGGATATAGGGTCTGCCACTCTTCTCTTCATCATGACCATTTTCGCGGCCATTTTTGAAGCCTCGACACCATTTTCTAACCTTTCCTTTACTTATTACTGTAGATCTGTAAACTAGGCACAACTTCCAATGAATGAAGCTTGCTGATGATCCTTTTGCCCACAAAAATCAAATCACAATACGAGTTTCACAAATGGCAAAAGCAACGATTTTCGCGGACATTGTTACTACCGTTCACCGGCTGGTCAACAACTGCTTGACGTAACAAAATGCCTGAAAACAAAACAATAACTTCAGTAGTTACGGAAACAATTAATAGGCAGCGCTTCATACGCACAACTCTATTCTTACCCGATAATGTTCATATATTGGAAAACAGCCCGTCCTTTTCAATTATGCCTCGTTATTTGCCTATTTCTACACTAGCATATTATTATTAGTTAAACAGTGATCTTGCCAATTATAAAGAAGTTCCTGCACCACTTAAAATGATGATGCACGTGGATTAAGAAAATATTCCAAGCAATAAATTAAACATTTGATCCTTAAAAACAAAACTATTTCATGGAGATGTAAAATTCCTTTGGGTATTCTGATTAAAAAAATATTGCTATTTTTAAGTAATTGATATGCATGTTCTGTATTTTGCCAAAAATGTCAGTAGTTTGGTGCTACGTCCATAGTTAGAAAAGGTTTTCAAGAGGTACCGAAGAAGAAGGTGGAGTAGTCGGCGGTAGTCTTCACACTTTCAGGATATTTCTCAATAGGTCTGGATCCCACGTAATTGGCAAGTCTATATACTATTCGAGGCACTATACTTGTATTTTTCCGTCGAGAGATTATGACTGAATTCCATCAGCTAAAATTTAAGGTAATTTGGTCTGTCAGAGGTTAAAGGCCTTCGGTTTGTTTCCTTAATATAAGTCGTGAAGTTACTACTACTGACAGGATTGGATTTTTTCATATATAATTTTAAAACGCGATGGTACCCGAGGTTTTTGCATGGTTACTGTGAGAGTTTCTTTTGATTTTACGGCGATGGAAGGATCGAAGTAACGACATTCCAGATGATAATCGGACGTTTAACCACTCTCCCACTTACGAGGTGCTTTCAGAAAATAACGGTTAGTTTAATTTTCGTTTTTTGAAACAAACATTTATTTATTTGTCTACATTAATGTTGAGGGTAAAAAATAAGGAAAACTTTACACTTCCAGACATTGTTAATAGAATGCGACCATGGTTTAGATACTGCGCATCATCAAGGAGACCTTATTCGCCAGCTATTATCAAGTAGTATTAGTTTTTATGGGAGACGACCGACAGCTAAGGTCATTTGCGCCATTTGGGATAAATGTGAAGAGAATGGTGGAGAGAAACCCGGCGTCGGCAGTAGCCAAATCTTGTCGAAAGGCGCCAATGGTTCACACAGTTTAACGTCCCATTTGACGGACGTCGTACTCACTCAAAGTGCTCTCAACAAAGCACCTCAAGTAGGGATCGGGATACCCCTAAAAAATAGTTATTGCCTCCAAGATTTGAACCCAGGCCTTATCGGTGGAAAGCCTGATCCCTAAGGTGATCAAGAAATTGCTAATATCTTCAGACAAGGCAAGGATCAATACGTTGCTTCGCTGACTTTTGTCGTTCGACATAAATACCGCAGACGGCAAAGAATGAATTTTGAAGGTGCAAGAAGAGGACGTCGTCTCTCGGGTGGGACGTGCGGGGGAGAAGAGAGAGGAAGGCGTCGGAGATGACATGTCTCTCGAACCGAACTCCACCTTTTGTCGAGGGAGAGCGAAAGAATTGTCACCTATTTATAGGCACCAGATACACGCTTGAAAAGAGATTTATTCTAGGTCAGAGAAGAATAGGCTCGGCCCAACTATTTTCGTTGCTTGCCTTCAAACCGTGGGAATGCGGAACGGCCGGGGGAGGAGAAGAGTGAGGTCCAGAGGGGAGTGAGAAGATGGGGGTGTGAGCCTTCCTGAAAGAGATTCCTCCGCTTAGATCAGGGTGTGGAAAAAATGAAGGCCGAAAAGCGGCGTCTCTCGTTTCGAAATATTCTTCGGTGGAATTTCACACCTAACTAAGAGTAGATTTTGTGAATGGAATCTATTATGTGGAGTCAACCACAAATATTCAAAGGGAATTATTGCAGCTGCTAATGGGTTAGCTTGTAAAGGAGACTATTTTTTTTGACAGGTGAGAATGGTACCGTTCTGCTACTTTCAAAAATTAAATTGTAAGTCAAATCTTTCCTTTCCTTTTTTAAAAGAAAAAATAATTCTCTATCGTTTGCTTTGAGAGATTTTCTTTTTGCAGGCCGATTACCAGAGAAAAAAAATTAAGAATTTCCAAGACGTTCAAACTCAGTCCACCTGTAAAATAATATGAAACGACCAAGGCTTACAAAATCGATTGGCAATTGATAAACTAAAATGCTGAGATGTTAGTAATGTTGCTTTCTTTGCAATGGCAGCTTCTTTCTTCCTTTTAAAAGACTAATTGGATGGAAATCTATTAATAAATACCTTAATAGGTAACTTTAGGCAATGGATCTGGGTTTACACATAACGTGCGTGTTAAAATACTTCATTCCCCCATTCTACAGAAGATTCCAACATTTTCAGTGCTTCATAATCCATAATCATCAAATTAACTCTGTTAATGAGAGGTTTAGGGACAAAAAACTTTTAATAACAGAAACAAAGGCTATTGCAATTTTTCACTTACCCGTAATAAAGATTTATTTCCAACTAGTTTCTATGCACTACATGAAACTGATCACAAATACAGCTTCAACCCAAAAATACTACACGTGGAAGGGATAGGGAAGAAACTAGACGCCCTAGAACAATTATTAATAATTAAACACAAGATCCAAAAGGAGTAGTTGTTAAATGGCAATTTATTTCAGTCTCGCTCCCCGTTGCCTGAAATAAAATTCAATTAATGCATCTCTCACCTGTCGCCACAAGAAACCTATCTATATCTACCCCCTCTTATCTTCCTACCTCACCCCATCCATCAAAAAAGCGTCATCTCGAAGAATAACAGTTAAACAACCGGAGTTTACCCACTGACGAAGGACGGACCTTTCTTCCCACTCCTGCCCCACAGACAGATCCTTCCTTTAGACCAGCCATTCACACAGCCAAATAGTCTCGAGCCGACGCAGGAAGACACTAAACGCCCACTAACAGCAACCGCGGGGTGAATCGACTCTCGGCACCCGGATGATCCCCAACGAAAGAGACCGATCGGCCAACGGACCCGAGCCGACACCACAGGACACCATTATCCTTACCCAGACACCCTGAGGAGATGGGACAATGGACGTCTTAAGAATTCAGATAAGAGGAAATGATCATCTCATGGCCACCAACTGGACTCTCCTTATTCCTTAGTCTTCCTCCCCCTCTTCCTCTATCGTACAGACCCTCTACCTCTCCCCCATTTTTATCTGCTTTTTTTTCCCATCCTCATGAGCTTTGGTTTTTCTCATTCGCTTCTCCCCCAACCCCTCCCAGCACGTGGAGACATCCTGGTTTCCCCCGGCTCCTATACTTATTGTATATATTGAACTCTGTACAGTAAGAGCTTCATTTGAAAATCATCTAGTGCATCGAAACTAGTCGGAAATAAATTTGTATCAAGTGGAAAATTTTAATAGTCTTCGTCTCTGTTATCAAGAGTGTTTTTCCTCTAAGCCTCTCGAAAACAAATTTTCATTTGATGATTATGGGTTTAGAAGCACCGATAATGTTGGAATCTACTGCAGAATAAGGGATTCAAATATTTTAAGACGTAGGTTATGTGTAAACTCAGGTCCATTCCCTAAAGTTAACTACCTGTAATTTACAATAAAAAACATCTCATTACACTTTTTTATTTGTACATGTGACTTTGGAGAATTAGTATCTTTTTGTTTCCTGGATGTCACGATGGCAACGTTCCTTATAGATGAGCCTGACGTTCCATTATCCAGAGCTAAACTTTCTATTTCTATTTCACTGTTGTCAGTTAGTTAAATTAAATTATCAGACCATTATTTTGCTATGAACCAAAAGGCTACAAAAATAGACATAAATTAGACTAATATCGTTTTTCACGAATGTTTGTAATATATCATTAGTGAATGCAGAGTAGAGCGTTTTTTTTATTGTATTCTAAGCATCACCATAACGTTCAGAGACATGAGACATAAAAAAATTGAGACGCATGCCGAGGAAAATAGGAAGATTTTAGCATGTGCCCTTGAGTTGACAGTTCAAAATTAAGAAAAAAAACTGTGAGAAATAAAATTCATAAGAATAAGTAGAAGGGTAGAACGACTTGTCGGAGGAGACATGTTGAAAGGAGAATGGAAGTGAAGAAATTTGTTCGTGGACGGACGTCATGGAATGGAATGAATTTTTAAGGATTATGACTGAAGATAAAAATGTAAGTTTTAAGCTATTAGGAAGAGGAAAGAAAATGGAGAAACTCAGTTATAAAATACGTCCTATCCTGCTTATTTATCAAAGAGGGAACCTAGATAAGATAAGACTCTTGGAGCAAAAAAATACTGACTTCCAATACAAACTCAATACTACCTAATTCTCAGACATATTCAAATAATTACATACAGGGTACCACAGGCATATACCTTAGTCATAATTCATAAATTGCAAGCCGAATATAATATTAAAATAACTACGGGGGAGGAGGGGAAGTAAATTAACGAAGTAATCCGCTGATATGTATCAAAACGCACCAATTTCAAAGGATAAAAATCATTCGCCTTCACAGAGATCCCTGTCAAGGCGTATTATTTTTAGCCTTTCATATTGGTACATTTTATAGACATAATATGTCAACCGAATTATATACGAGAAGGCGTCGTAAAATTTTAATTATTATTAAGCATAACAAAGAGAGAAACTTCATTTTTACTTTTTATTCTTAAGACCTCTCTACAAAGTCACCACCCAGAATTATTCGTTTCTCCCAGAGTTTCTTGACCTTTCAATGGTCATCATTGGAGAACTCCGAGAAGTTGCGTCGAAAACCATTTTTCCACCTCTTGAATGACGCCATTTATGTTGCCAAATCTCCGACGTCGCAGTGATTTTTTGAGTTATATGAATAAGTAAAAGCCACTTGGGGCGAGATCGGGAGTATTAGGCACATGTGGCTACATTTCAAAGCCGTCTCGCTTTCATTCCTCAACCGCACCTCGAGATGAGTGAGCAAGTGCATTGTCGGCAAGAAGACGGATTTTGCATTGCAGTGCATTATAAATATCGAAATGGAAAGGGTAGACTCGATTAAGTACTTAGGCGTTACCCTCACTTACGACCTATCCTGGGTGAAACATATACTGAGAATATGTGGACAAGCTAACAAAAAATTATCATTTGGTAGAATAATGTTGGAAATATGATGAAAAGGTTGAAGAGCAATCTTATATTTCGCTGGTTAGACCTAATTTAGAATATGCTGCAAGTTTCTGGGATCCTCTTGAATTTGGACTGACTGCCGAAATCGATCTCTTACAGGGTAGACAGGAGCTAGGTTTTTGAAACGTTTTTATGATAAACTGAGTGGCGTATCAAAATTATTAGAGGGGCTACTTTGAGAATCACTGACGGAGCGAATGGTTAAATTACAGATTGAAGCTCTTGTATAAATTGGAAGGATCTCTGTTCAGCGATAATGTTTAAAATGTATTACTGCTCACAACGCACTATATTAGAAGAGGTCTTTTGAATAAAATTAGAGATATTAAGATGTCATTTTTCCCACGAACGATAAGGGATCAGAATTACCTTTTCCGACTGCTCTAGAGGGGAAAACACATTTTCTCTAAAGTTGCCTGCTGTGAAAATCATCTCCGCCACTCACCTTTGTAGTTGATTGAAATGTATTTTGCAGATGTATATGCAGGCATTAATTATAAATTTTTAAAGCCTCGAGTACGGAAAGTTGAATATGTCTAATCAAAAAGACATTTTCCAGAAAAAATGGAAACGACCTCAGGGATGCGTTACAATTATTATTATTAATGGTATTCTTGAGGTTAATGTAGGTCTTGAATGGACGCAGGCCACTCAGCGCTGCAACAATACATTCACTCACCTCTCCTTACAGACAACATGAAACCCACGCTATATTCACATTAAGCCCCACTTCAATTAAATTCATCCTTATTTCCTCCCAACATTCTATCCAACATGCTTCTTGTATTCCTACCTACCATCCAATATGCCTATTTCTTATCCTATCCCCACCCTTTCCTCACTTGCCCAACGTTCCTCCCTCTATTACAGTCTTTAAACATCCCATTTCCAATCGAAATAATCTGCAATACACCTTGCATGCTTTCCTTTGGATTTCCCCCAACATTCCCATTTTCTCCTCAACCATGCACTTCCTCGTTTGTTTCCCTTTCTGTCCCAAAGCGAAAATGAAACTTTATTTTGCTTAGAACCCTTTTCTTCGCAAACCAAACTGAAATATGGACTAAAACTGACTGGGGTGGTCTGGCGAAGTCAGGGCTACATCAGAAGTGTGGGAAAATAACCGGAATACGTATCCTAACTGCTACGATGTGAAGGTGCCAAAATGGGTGTGATACGTGGTTACTGAACTGAGGACCAGAGTTTTCTTGACTCCGTTAGCCTTATTATGGCACCAAAATACATTTGATAGATGTCAACGGTGATAGAATACAAGTAAGAGAGGTAGACAGCGTCACAGACAGGTGTGAACACTCAGTTATTTCCTCACGCGATTAAAAGTTACGAAGTCGAACTCAAGCACCCGAATATTAAAAAAAACGTAACTGATTATTGAAATTACGTCAAAAACTCCCGTCACTGCATGATGTGTATAAGTTTTCATTGGTGTGCGCGTATGAAAAATCCATATCAACACCCATGCAGGGATCCACATTTGTGAATGAATGCTTTGGGTGGGACCGTGAACGACCCTGCCATTTATCCTACGTCGAATTGCGAGGTATTGCATAACTTTAGTCCTAGATTTACGTCCCTTGTGACGATTCTTGTCATCCCTCACCCCTTTTATAGCCCGCGTGGTAACCAGCTGTGGACCAGAGGAATGCTTTTTGGATCACGAGTCGGAGGGGAAGGTTTTAGAATGGATTCTGAAAGAGTTAGAGATGAACAAGAGGGATGAGGATGGTAAAGAGAGGGCGAGGTATCTCGTGGATAGTTGAGTGTGACGGCACGAGGGGCGTGAATCGGCCACGAGGAATGTTGAATGAAGACGGACAGGACACGATTCTCCACTTTCTCTTTCATCAGTTCCTCCTCCTCCTCACCCCACCCTTCATTCTCCTCCAATTTCCTCCCACTCTCACCCCTCCTTCTCTCACACTCTTGTTCTCTTCTCTCTCCGCTTTCCTTTGACTCACGTAATCGGATTAAGGTGGTCACGCTCGGCGGCTCGAGAAGACTTAATTCAGTTCAATTCCAGCGACACCAGTCACTTGCGAACGTTTGCATTCAACAACTACACAATGCCCAGAAGGCACCTGAAAGGGCGTACGGAGGAAATGTTTGGGTACCAGCCATACATGCACAAATATTAGTGCATGCATGCGTATATATATATATATATATATATATATATATATATATATATATATATATATATATAAGGAAAAGGGATTGGAACATGTATATAAGACAAGCTCAAGAGCGTCGGGGTCGGAAAGTCGAGAGATTAGTGGCTCAATTCCCGGTCAAGGAAACATTTTTGCGCAGGTGATCTTCTCGATTCGGCCCTCCCCACCATTCCTGTGATCTTTTATATGTGCTCCTATCACTTTTCCTCATGTCTATATTCATGTGAATGGATTACTGTTCACCATTTGGGGGATTATATATATATATATATATGTATTGGTTTTATCTTGATCACCATTTCGTTCCTAACGCTTTTGATATTGCAAAAAACAAATATCGGTTTCTTCAAGCATCCCTCCTCATGAACTTTTATGGTTTCACTCTGTTTTGCACTGAGGTTTTCAATTTCTTCGTTCCCGTAAATAGTTTGAAATTAAACCTGTTCTTGATGTGTATTGACTCGCTGAATATACGTTCCTTGATGGAGTAGAAAAACTATTCGACTCCATCGCGATTAAAAGGATGAAAAAAGCACGGGCAGATTTCGTTCTCTGACCTTTGTGAGAACTTTCCAAGATTTACGTGACGTTTTTTGCAACACAGTTAAAGTTTATCTAATTTCTATCATGGTTTTCAATAGTTTTGCCCTTGAATCTTATAGGAACTTCTTTAGAAAGATCAGTTATCGAAAAAGGACGATTTTTCTTCCCTTAGGCATTCACGCGCTCAACAAAACGGTCACTCCAGATACAACGAAGTCTGCCATTCCTTGTTTCAACGCCAACTCTTGAACAACCTTTCATTCAACTCGCGATATCGTTGCTTCAATATCCTGCCTCATATTGTGGAGCGTCTATACTATTAATTCAATCGACGGTGAATTTCAGGAACATTAAATGCTCTTGAATTTAAAAATCCAATCACTGATTGCATTTCATAACTGGTTTGTTTAATTATTATCAAATTCATTATAACACACTGTCACGCAAAGGTAAACTAAATTGAAATGACAACAATATGACGGTTGAAATTGAACCATGCCGTCCAAACTAATGTGAATTCACGTAGTAATCAGTGTAGCCTGTTGTTATTAATACCCGATCGGTCCTTTTGAAACGTTCCTCTTAGATAAACATTTTTCAGTCATTAACATGAAAATTTGCAATGCAATATAGTGGCGGTGATTGAATGAGAGAGCTGTTTCTTCATTTATAAAACCTTTATTGATTCAGTTACGATTTTTCCCGCCCGTATCCATGGCAACGATGACAACGTTTGTGGCATTCCAGATATACGTAAAATCCAAGATGGCTGGTTTTCGGGAACGACATTTTCTATTTATTCAAGTAATTCCCATTTCATTTTCGACCGCATTTTTATATTTTCTTTTATATGAAGAAAGGTATTTTCTATTGAGAACTTTTTTTCACTCAACTTCACTCTCCATGTTTTGATTATTTTTTTCGCAGCGCAATAATGTGAAGTTAGACAGGAATACTCGTACGGTGTAAGATGTGAAATCCCTAGGCTCTTCACGACGTCGTCATTGCACACCTAGTCCAGAGTCGCTTCACACGAAGACGTACGATATCTTATAGCGTCATGAATTAATCAAAAAAACGACCCTTTTTATTTCCAAAATTAAAGGAACGGTAAGTAGAGGAATGAAAAAAAAGAGGGCACAGTAACCCACTTCCAATTCGAATGCCCTGCTCGAACGTCGTCCTTTGACCCGATTCTCTCGCAAATGAAATTCCGCTAATGGTGCATTTGCCATGAAATGTTAATTTTGGCCTTTTCATCCCTCATCCCTTCCCGCCATCCTCCCGCACCCGGGGGAAGAATCGCAATCTCAGCGCAGAATCCATATTCAGAGGAGTTGCATTCGGTGTGTTATGCAAAAGCGAATGCTATTGTTTTCGAAAGTATCCTATTTGGCGAACGGTGGCACAGGAAAAAGAAGAGGGAGGATGAGTGGGTGGCGAAGCAATATGCCGGGATAAAAAAATATTTGAAACGAAAAACAACAAAAAAATCCTTCGAGTGGGTAATCTTTGTGCTGCCGTGTGTTAGTTTTTCTCTGTCAACGAGATATTTTCCCCCACTCGTTTTGTTTTCTCTCCCTCCCTCCCACCCTCGCTATCTCCCTCTCCTCAATATCTTTTACTGTTTCCTTCTCTCTCTCTCTCTTTGAGTGCGGGAATGACTGGCTTTGGGGGGACGGTCTGGTTTCGTTGGACTCACCCATGACTTTCTTCTCCACCTCTTCCTCACCCCCTTCTCAATTATAACATTTGCACAAAACGAGGGGTTGGGAGGAGGAGGCTAACGGGGGGATAAGGGGGAGGTTATGAGAAAGCGCGACACCCCGCTGGGGCATCTTCCGACTGGCGGAAGACCGCCGTCGACTCTCCCGCCCCGCTCTCCCTCAAGTGCCACGGGAAGAATCTGCATTAAATGCGCCTGGGACATCAGGGTGCCCTGTCAAGAGAAAGGGAGAAGTAGCGGGGAAGAGGGAGATAATAAAATTAAGGAAGAGAAAGGGTTATCGATAAGGGATGTGTGTTTGCGTGGAGGGTGGCGTGGGAATACATTTTCATCCGTCTTATGCGTGGCGTCGAGAATCCAGATACGTTTTTTTTTGCGGATTTTCGCACAATTTCTGCGTTAAATTGCTGTCGTTTTTTGCTACTGTGCCGTTGCGCATTTCAGAAAAATATCTTAAGAACAACCAGAAGGCGCGTGAAGTGAAAGGAGTCTTAAGAGATAGTCAACCCTCTAAGTTGGATTATTCGCAAAAATTATTATCACTTCATAAATGTTGCATAAGAAATTACTGAATATTTAGCAGAGGAACATATTAATAGATACGAGAACTTCCTTAGTTACTCGTTAACCCTTAGATTATGTAAACTGAGGTAACAATCGTTAAACAGTATGATTCAGCCTGTAAAACGTAAGTTGCGTATGTACGAGGTATGTTAAAAAATCGATGTGTGTTCAAAAAGTCCGATTGTCAAACTTTTTTTTTTATTATGTTGGTATACATGCCCCTGAAGTATGATAAAACTTTCAGCTGTTTTCATTGTGGACTTCCTAAGTTACTAGTTAACCCCTAGGTTATGTAAACTGATATAAAAATCGTTAAACGGCATGATTTGGTTAGGAAAAAGTAAGTTGCGTATGTACGAGTATGTGTACAAAGTTTGTACATAGAATATCGGTAACAATTTTTTTATCGACGTGAGCGTGAAATGCTGAATTTAAACCGACGGTTAAGTGTACGCATGATCGCAGATCGTATTGGTATTGACAAGATGATAGTGCACACTATTATCACTGAAAATTTGTCAATGCGAAAGATCAGCGCTAAACTCGTCCCGAAGGTCTTGACGAACGACCAAGAACAGGGTAGAGTGTCTGCTTGCGAAGACCTTCTGGAACGGCATCGCGACGATTCCCCAATCCCATTTAAGTCCCAACCTGTCACCAGTAGACTATTTACTCTACCCAAAAGGGAAATTCTCCCTCAAAGAATACCACCATGGCACCCTAAGTACCGTCAAAGAAGCTTGCCTGCATACCCTTAAAGAACTTCCGGAATCCACCCACCTACCACGGGTCTTTCGAGTCGTGGAAAAGCCGCAGGCAAAAGTCCGTTTGCCTGAGGATATTCGCGTTTGCTTTAGGCATATGTACAGTATATCTGTTATTGGCTGTAATGTTTAACGTGTTTCATTTAAATTTCAAGAAACTGTAACAGTAACTTTAACGGAGTCACCCGCTATGTGTGCATTTTAATGCAACCATTTCAGAGAGTAAAAATCCCGGTCAAGGCGAATGATTTTTACTCTCTGAAATGGTGTTTCATTTATTTAGACAACTTATTAAAATACTTCTCGAACCCACATAAACAATTGTTATCGTCAAATTGGGTTTAAAATATTGAACCTCTCATACTGAACTTTTTAACATGTTAAACTTTAAAAATAATATTCGCCATCATAAATAGCCGACTCTTCTGATAAAGGAATATCTATTAGCTAAAACGTAAAGCGTTTCATAATGGGAGCAATATTAGATGTAAAGTTCAACATTTATTTTCTTCAACATTTCATTTGATAGGAGTCCCAATATTCAAATTTCAAAATACGACCTCTTTCCATTCTTTGAATATGGATGTTGTAGTCAATGATATTGTAGTTTTTCTCGTATGTCTTTATCTCACCAAATACTGCACACTTAGTTCAGGTGTAGGGAGCATTCCACCATTTATCGGCTAATTTTTCCTCCTTCTTTCCAGGTCTCATGGAATGTGAAAATTCATACTCCAGGTACTCCGTGGGCGCCTTCGTAGTTTACCAACAATCCATAACACAGCGGTTTAACTGCCTGCGATGGGAGTTTCCTTATCGGGAGACGTCAGCTGCCTTCTTCTTTTCTGGATGAGGTAAGTGGGTCCTTGTTTTTGCATGAGTCCTTTGTGCATACGAATCAATATGGCGGGGTTTAATGCAAGCGCTCAACTACTCTGCGTTTTTATTCAGTTTTTCTTTGTCCAATCCTTTCTTTTTCTTCCGGGATGAGGTATACATGTTTTTAGTCCTTTAGGTAGTAGTTTTTTTGTCAAGAAACCTTTTGTGAATTTTAATAAAGGCGGGATTTTGTTGTATTGTGGAGAATGTTTTTTGCGAAAATAATTAAAATAGATTGTAGATGCCATCTTACTTATTTTTTTCCGAATTTCAATGATTTTCGAGCTTTCGGGACTTCGTTAATCGTTCTGCATGCAAGTATTCATGCTATCGTTTAATTACTTACACTGAGACTAGTTTTTTCGTACTAACTATTTGGTAAGAGTTACATTTATGACCTAATTGATTCATTTATTCAAATTTCTGAATAACCATTTCCTATTTTGATTGGTGCGGTGGTCAAGGAAATCATTATTCAAAGGGACAACTAATCTATGATCAAACTACTTATTCGTGGAAGTAATTACGTGTGTAAGGTGAGGCGATCGATGGCTGATGTCATTGACGGAATTAGGGATAGGTGTACAACTCGGTAGTAGGTAGCTATGGGACGAAGTGTGGATAGAAACCTGGCGTCGGCATTCGTCTACTCTTAACGAAAGGCGCTGAGGGATTCACAGGTTAACGATCTATCCAAAGGATAGTGCGCTTCAATTGTAGTGCCACAGAGAGCATAGCAAGTAGGTATCAGGATGAAAACAGAAAAATACCGAGACCGTAAACTTGATTGGCACTAAGTGATAAGGTAAAAAACCCGTTACAAGAAAGGGGAGCAATAGGGAACTAGATCACTTGGGTGTGTTTGAGAAACAGTGACTCACGTCACACACAAAATTCAAAATAAATAATAAAAAATAATAAATAATGAAACAAGCTTACAACCACTCGATCACTAGGGTGTGTTAAGAAATAACAGTCACTAGTGGTTGTAAGTTTGTTTTATTATTTTTTACTATTAATATTGTTTGTGTGTGTGTGTGTGTGTGTGTGTGTGTGATTTAGGTATACGTTGGTCACTGTTTCTCAAACACATCCAAGTGACCTAGTGGGTGTTCCTTATTTCTCCCCTTACTTGTAACCGGTTTTTTTCCCTCATCACTTAGTGCCATTCAAGTTTACGGTCACGGCCTTTTTTTGTTTTCATTGATTCACGATCGTAACTACATTCGTTGTACATTTACAAACCATCAGGATGCCACCGATAAAAATGCTACCTACGAATCAGGGCACTAGGGGTAGGAAATCGGAACATTAGCCACCGTAACATCCCTGTCCCCGAGCGTACTCTTTGATTTAGCCAAGAGGGTTCTCTTAGTTAATGTTCATTCGATGTAGAGCGTAAAAAAAAATTAAAATGTTCGGGACTAATGTCGTTTAAAATTTCAAACCCCTTGCTTGAAGTGTCCACCATATTCTGCGGTTAGCGTGCGAGTACTTCACTATCTTTAAATCAGCAGTGGAAAAAAAATTAAACCTTGAAGTGTCTGCGCTAGTTTTCTTTGTGCTGGTTATGGACCTACAGAGCGTGCCAATGGCCGATTAGTTGGTCAAAGAGAACTCTTAAATGAGCCTCCGCGGAATACATGAAATAAATCCTCCTGGTCACGTCACTCCAAAATGCAAACTGTCCGGGTGACCTAGCAAGTCCTGTTGGGTGGCCCGAAAGCAATCATCAGTCCGTGATCCCACAATGAGTCGCTACAATCACGATTTTGTTTTTCATGTGAGTCGCATCACTCGATGCCATCATTTGGCACTAGGCACTGGCCACGCCTCAGAGAAAGTTGGCGTGGGAAGTTCAAAGGCAAAGAGACTCCGGAAGAATACGTTCCTCCGGCACACTCGTTTTAATGAGTTTTTACATAATATGCGTGAACATATTTGTAACTATAAATTCGTGTCCTAGGAGCAAAGAGTAATGTGTAGAACAGAGTGATGCGACTTAAAAGCTCTCCGTATCTTCAGAAGATAAACTAAAACGAAAAATTTGATATTGATTAAAAAATAAATATAATATATTATATTAAATATATAATATAATTACATTGTAATAAAACATTTTTACTTACCAAGATAAAACACGCCCTACTGTAACTGTATTTTATTTATACACTTTATGGTTTCAGTATTCACTTTATGAAAGTGGTATACACGTATAAATTCTCTAGCAGTGATTTTTTCCTTCCGGTGTTGTTGATAAACGTATATTTATCAAATGGTATCCGTGTTAATATTATACATTAATAATACTTTCAACAACCTGATATTGCTTCTGTATTTAACTCGTCTATCGATCGGACTTATTATTTTCAGTGCTAAGATAATATGACATCTGAGTCCTTTATTTTAATATTATTATTAGATAATCTACCGGTTAAGGTAGGTTTTTGGATGGACACAACTATCAATATAAATACTTTGTAACTCCAAACAAAACCCAATCCAGCAACCTAATCGACATCAGGTCCCTCTTCATCCCTGTGTACTTCTTTCCTCCCTTCATCCCATCCAACATTCCTATCCTGTTCCTACCCTTTCCTCGTTTGCCTAACATTCTCTCCTCTATTACCTTCAACATTCCACCACCGCTCAATACGCCTTTCATCCATTTTTCCTGCTTCTATAGGATTTCTCTCAACAAACCCCTCTCCTCACCCACCATCTCCAGTACTTTCTCATTTGTTTTCCTTTCGGTCCATTTCACCTTCTCCATTCTTCTCCACACCCACATTTCAAAAGCCTCCAATCTACGTCTATCCTCCTGCTTCAGCGACCACGTTTCCGCGCCGTATATAGCTACGCTCCATATCAGAGTTTTTACGAGTCTTGTCTTAACATTACTACTCAACGTCCCCGTCATCAACTCCCTCCTCCTTGAGAAAGCCTCCTTGCCTAGCGCAATTCTTCTCCTTACGTCCCTACCACTTTGACCGTATTGGTCCAAAACACTTCCGAGATATGTAAACTGTTCTACCTGCTCTATTTTTTCCCCGCCTATTTTAATATTTAGCTTAGCCTTTTTCTTTCTGGAAAATCGCATAACATTTGTTTTATTAATATTGATTCTCATCCCATATTTATTGCACTGAACCTCCAATTCACTCAACAATGCTTGCAACCCCTTGGCTGACTGAGCAACTAATGCTTGGTCATCAGCAAACCTAACCGATTTTACCAATTCCCCTCCGACTTTCATTCCTACCTCCAGTTCTTCCCATGCCTCTTTAATCATTTCCTCCACATACACGTTGAACAGCACCGGTGACAATGGGCAACCCTGCCTTACCCCTCTTCCTAATACTACCCATCCTCACATTTCAGCAGACACTTTGCACACCCTCGTGCCTGGAAATTTTCACATTATTTTTTAAAACATCGCGAGGATTTTTGAATAGAATGACATATTTCATATCGATATCACTAATCATTGCTTGCTATCACTAATTACAAATTATCTAGCTGTGAGATGATCTTTGGTGATTTTTGCCACAGACCACAATAAAAAATTTTCTATTGAATTAAAAAAAATATTGCACGAGTGCAATGCTACAAAATAAACCTTTAATTTAGCTTCTCGAATTTAGTAACTTGTGCGTATAAAAGAGATTACTCCATGATATCTGCAAAGTCTGTATTATTTCAAAAGAAAACAATTTTTTTAAAAAATACTCAAAGAGCGAATAATTTACGCAGAGAAAAAGATGAATGTATAAAATTAGAGAGATCAAGTTTGGAAAAGATGTGTTTGTGATGTAATTTTTTCGATGAATGATAAGGGATCAGAATAAAATTGTCCGATCGCGGGAGTGTCATACTCGGGTCAAAATTAGTCTGGAGTGTATACGCCCCCTGGAAAATAAATGCATGAGGTCCTTACTCGGAGAAGTTAAACTCGTCTCTTTGAATATTTGTGGTGATCGATTGCAATTTATTGATTTATGGGAATATTTTCGAAATAACAGTTCTAGACTTTGCCACCGCTCATGCAGCAGGTTAAGCACTAGTACCTCTTTTCTCTCCTTATTTTCCTCCCCTCATCCTCTCCCTCACCCGCTATTGTTGAGTATAAAACAGGTTTAATCTTCCCTTTGCCTCTCCTGACGACGTTGAAGCCAATGCCTAGAAACACGGGTCACGTGACTTTGTAACTTTTTTTGTAAGCAATTACAATCGATTAATAAAATATAATTTACCAGTAGGAGTAACAGCGTACTTTTCCCTCATGTATTCGGAGCAATAAAATCGATTACGTTTGGTAATCGATATCGAATCTCCCACCTTCTAACGACAGACCTTTCAAAACCCAACTTAGGTCAAGTCTGTTCTCTCCTTGAGGACGAACTGTGACAGTTATGAGGCCATAGCTGATTGGAAATCTATAACTTGGCCATCCGCAAATGTGACTGGGTCAGTTCCTCCTAAAAAGCATTCTTTACTCCTGGTCCTCTTATGACCCACTTACCATTTCCTCCTTGTATGCTTAAAAACTCAGGTTATGATATCTTACCCACCTCTACCCCGTGCCTAAAACTTGCCTCATCTTGACCCTTCATTCTACTTCTATCTTATGATAATGATCACATGGTATTGATGATGATGATATATTTTGCTTACCTTTTTTCTGGAATATAAAGCCTGTTTCTTGGAGTATCTGCTGAAATATCCATAATTAAACCGTCCTCTTACGTTAAACTTTTTACTTCCAAATTCATTTTCGGTACTCGTTCAGAGGAAAAAAACGTTCCGCGTTTAAATTTAAATCCTTCGGTCAAAATTTACTCGCCGGAAATAATCAAAAAGGATGAATGCCTCGACAACAAAATTCCACGACGCCTCTGTTGTTATCGAGCAATTCTGGTGTTTTCAAGTGGGATTTATGGAGTCCGGTGCATCAGACGGTTAATGATCTTCGAACGGCGAGGGAGGCGAACAGTTGCGGAGAGGGAGGAGTTGGGAGGGGAGGAGGATGGTAAGGGGGAGTGTGGAGAGAGAGGAATGCTCGCGCCGCGGCGGTCGGTTCGAGGGATGAGAGTTGGGAAATAGAAGAGGGAAGGAAGAGACAAAAAAGAAGACACCTGCCGTCCGCACACGTTCCTCCTTTGCCTGCGTGGCTTTCTGCGTGGCCTGTATCGCGAGAATTTCATCCTCTAAATAAAGGACAGGAGGGAATGAGGGGGCAGGAGGAGGGTCGACGTAGAGGGGGCATTAGAGGGAGGGTTAAGCGGGGTTAAATACGAGGGTGTGTAGGAGATGGGAGATAGTGTGTCTGTGAGAGAGATAGCGAGGGAGAGAGAGAGAGCACGATTTGGGTTGGTGATGGGGCGACGGAGGAAGGATGGAGGGAAAGAGGAAGAAGGATATGAGACAGAGAGAGAGGAGAGAAAAAGAGGAAGAGACGGAGGGGAAGGAAGAAATTATTTCTTTTTTTTTCCTCGCGCGCGCGCTCCCACTAAGTGTACAAAAGCTTGCCAATTTCGCAGAGCGTGAAAACATTTTGTGAGCACCAAAAATATCTCCGGAATTAATGCTGGGATCATAAATTGGGAAGCCTGAGGTCTTCCCAAACCCACGTCTGCTCGAGGCGCGCGGGCCACTGCGGAGGTGAGGAAGACTGGAAGGGGGAGTTGGGAGACGACGGTGTGGGCTAGCCGACCGGGGGGAGAGGGGTCGGGGAAAGATTTCGTGGATCCGGACGGAAAGGAGTAAGAGAGGAGGGGATGGGGAGACTCTGAGACTCCTGGAATCTCTTTATCGGAGCTGAAGGGATTGCGTGGGTGTCTCACGGACCCCTTTCTCCTCTCATCTCTCCCTCCAAACACCCCCCGCTCCTTCCACCACCATCCCTCCTCTCGCGCCGACCCGTCCCTTTCCCCACCCCACCTTGAGAAATTTTCATACCTTATACAAAACTTCTACTGCCTTCGGTTTGTCAGCCTGTCTTCCCTTCTTTTTGTGGGCAGGTCTCATGGACCGGAAGGAAAGGGGAGGGCTTATGTTAAACGTCCCAAAGTTTGACCTATACTGAATAGGGTCTGGGTGAATGTAATTTTGAAACATAAGTTTATCATAAAGTTCTGGGTTGGATACTGTTACTATTTGTCGTGGATTTAGATTTGTCGTAATGATTAAATCACTGTTCTGCTTAATTAGAAGATGTCGGTTTTCAGTGCTCAACGGATTACTGCTACGTCAGTTCTTCAGTTCAAAAGGATTTTATTGTGCGATCGTAAAAGGTATAAAAGAATAACAGTGACAATATCATAAAATACGAATTTAGAATAACGATCTGGAATTCGCGTTTAAGGGACAAGCTTATTTTTGGGTTCGGAATGAAAAAGAATCACGGGTCATAGTGTCATAATAATCATGGGTCTAGAAAGAGTGCAGCAGCGGTGGAAAAGCTGGAAGGATGTCAGTTTAACTGTACTTATATCCAATGTTTTAGGTAAACACCGCAAAAAAAGTAGTTTTATTTATTGCTCTCCAAGAAACGACGTAGCATTTCTAAACCCAGAGCCATCCGATAAAAATATATCTGTTACAACCAAGTTTTTTCATCAGTATCATATTTGCTTAAACTAAATAATTGGGAATTATAACATAAGCATCTGCATGTAAGTCATACGCGGTGATACTTGTTTTCTCGTTACTAACAAAGGGAATCACAACAATATTGAAAGATCAAAGCATGAACACTGAGGTACACGTACATATTTGATAATTTAACTGCCTTTTAAACTGAGTAATTCATTTTAATGAGAAAACTAGTGAGTGTTGGTACGTTTTCGATCCGATTATTCCCTACCCAAAAATTTCCCGAAAATATTCTGCTAAGAAATTCTTAGTAATGATATGTCAGGAAGAGCAATTAAAGGAACAAAATTCTTTTCCGTACTCAATTGCTGTTGGTTTCACTAGGGTTTATTAATCCAAGGGTTAGTTTATAGCAACTCTCTAAACTATCCCTTTTCAAACTTTTCACACCCTTCGAACTCCGACATCCTCCATCTTGAAATAATTCATACATTGTCTTTCTTTGTAATTCGAACCCTCCCGTATTTTCTTCAATTATGGTCTTCGTTTGACCAACCTACCTCGGGATGTGCTCAAATAGTTTCCCACTTGTCATAAAAATGCCCCTTATTCATTTTTTTCTTTACCCTTCACCCTTCGAAGTACTTCATCATTCGTCACTCTGTCTCTCAATTTCATTCCCCATAATTCTTCATTTGCACCACATATCCATCGCCTTCAATCTTCTTTTCCTGTTGCCCCTATTGCTTAAGTGTCACATCCGTAGAAAAGTATACTTCGTTTATTAATCTAAATGAATCGCCTTCGCATGCCAATGCTAGTTTTATTTTCCTATATTGGTTTCTTCTGACAGAGTGCCATTTTCGCCATTCCAATTCTCCTTAATATTATCCCTCTGTGATCGCTAGTGGTCTTGATGCCGAAACAACAAAACTCTTCCACTTTTTTCGGCGTCATTACCTACTTCTATTTGGAGATTATCTTCATTCCTTCGACTATGCATAGTTGGCTTAATTTTAATCTTGTTTATCTTGAGCTTTAGACGCTACAGTATCTATTTAGTAGGTATTTAATTAATTGCTTCTGTTCCCGGCGTGGATGAGGAGAAGTTAATGAGGTCTTTTGATCTTTTAATCTTTTTTTGTTGTATAAGTGTATAAGTTACTAACATTCTTTATCAAGCAAATTTTTGTACAAGCTAACATAGAGATAATCTCGTAAAAGAGGGTTTGTTGTGTACATGATACTGATACATTGATTTTTATTTTGAGTTTCCATAGCGAGCGTATAAATTCTCTCTTATTTGAAGCGATATTTCCATTTCATGCCATACTTTCTTCCCATGTATGAACTCTTCCCTCTTCCCCCATTTTTCTCACTCCTGCTCCTTCCTCGCGCGTGGTGACATTTTTTCACATTGACTTGCATTAGATCTTTTGTGGATGATGTTTTTCCTCCCGTGATGGCGGGTCGTAATTCTGTTCCGTCCTTCTTCCTCGTCTGCGCCGTGTCATCGTCAACTCCCTTTTCTCATCGAGATGAGGAAAAGAAATGGAAGATCGACCTTTTCGTTCCCCCTGTGGCTTAGAATGTATGATTCAGAAAAATTTTTGCTTAAAAACCACCTTCAGCCCTTCATAATGGATTGCAGTTTACTTGATGGATACTACAGCCTGTCGAAATGAAGTATTTTTCTTTATTTTTAGTTTCAATTTCGATTTTATACAATGTGTTGCTTTCTAATCGATTGAAAATTTAAATTTATTTCGCTTACCTAACATTCATTGGTAATGTTTATGAAGAAACTGGAAGATGAAGACCTGGGAAGAGATAGACACAATGACAAGACATGGTTGACGTAAAGGTGAAGAAATTTGATAGGAAGAAGAAATTATTGATTGTGATAGTTTGGCAGCGTCAAACCTATCCAAACAGGCTACAAAATAAATTACAGGTGAATCATCCAGAATTCGCAATCTGCACACTGAGTGTAACTTGGATTTTAATACTAAAAATATGATGGATAAAATATAAGGGAAAAAGGAGACGAACCAAACGGACACTTAAATTATCAGGAATGTTCAAATAGTATATTGGATAAATAAGAAGTTTTGCAAATTAGTGTTGTAGATGCAAAACAGTTCAAGAAATGACATTATCATAAAGGACCTTCCTTGTGGAAGAGATGCTTGCGATGTAGACGAGGGAGTCTTGAGATAGCTGTCGTAGTTGAGAGGGGAGACTCTTGGGAAAGCATTTGAGAAAAATATGACTGGAAAATCCCGCGATGAAAAAGTGAAGTGGTCATAATATTTCTGTTTTTTTTTACACCTAGTACGAAATGTAATGCGTTAAATTTCGTGAAATTGCAAAATAATGCTGGTTTTTGGATTAAAATACGGGGAGAAGCAGATTTTTAGGTGAAAAGCTTCCATAAAGGAACATAATGCCTCCAGATAACTAAGTGTTGGCAAATATTTTGCGGTTTTACGTGCAATATTGAGGAATCAATTCAAGTCCTGAAGTATGAATCTGAACCGGGCAGCAATGAAATTATAAGGGAAATGTACATAGAAATAGATATGTTCGTGTTGTTTTTCCTCACAAATTACGATATCACAACATTAGGATTACTACAGTGGCCATTTAGTACTCTACACGTATTTATTGCGTTTCTCCCAACGATCTCCGCCCCCATATTTTACTGAGACTTTGCAGGAATGCAAAGTATTATACATATTACGAGTAGGCATTGAAAGGCTCAAAGCGACTTATTTGAGATTAAGTATTGCGATACCTTCCTCGTGTATTTCCTTCAATCTTCCCCATTCAAGTTTCTTTCCTTCAGTTCAGTTTTCTTCGTCATTCAACGGTAACGTCCACCTACCTTCATACTGTATAAAAACCCTACCCACTCTCTTCCTTCATCCTGCTCGCACCAGGCTCTCCCCTCTTGTCAATGGTCTTCAGTGTGCCACTAGCCTTCAATATTCCCTCCACCCAACTTTTTCTGCTTTCTTCAGATTTCCCCAAACAACTCCATCTCTTCGCCCACCATATTTAAACCTTAGCCTTTGTCTTTTTCTCGACACAATTTATATTCTCCTATCATCTCCACACCCATACCCCAAAAGTTTCAAATATTCGCTCTATATCCTTCTGCCTCAAAGACCAGGTTTCAGATACATTTCCTTATTTCATATCAAACGTCTTTTCTTAGCGTACCTGTCCTCAATTGTCTTCGTGTAAGTGTATCTTATATTAATGCAATAACTATTCTTCAAATGCTCTTACTACTATTCCAGCTTTTTTCGGCCTTATTAAGCGAACTGCTCCACCTACTCTAATTTATTCCCCCATGCTTATCTCAGCTTTTCTACTTCTTGGGAATCTCAGTAATATTGTTTTAACGTGGTAAATTTTCATTCCTTGTTGTTATTTTCTCTTGTATTGTTATTCCTTTGATGCACCAAATAATACCACCCGTTGACTGTCCAAATCGCCAATTACCATAATTTAATTTGTAATATTAGTGAAAGCCAAGTGTTGAGTAAAAGTATTATGATTTTTACATGGTTTACCTGCAATGATATGTAATAAATGACACGAGACTTTTATGATTCGAGTCTTCTAAGCATCGATCTATGAAAGAGATGGTCACTGTCAAATGTTCTGTCTCGTTTTTACAACCTGGTATTGCATTTAACGTAAATTTATGGTTGTGTCTAATTCATTTACGAGCGTGGATGTTACCTCAGCGAGAGGGCGGGGAAGGTTAAGGTTTGAAGGGGAAACAGAGAGTGGGAGGGGTTAGGGAAGAGAAAGGGGTGGAAAGGAGTGGTGAAAGGGGTGAGTGAGTGAGTGAGTGGGTGGAGAGAGCGTGAGAGTACGGAGTCGCCCCGACGGCTCCAGACTTAACTTCCGGGCCTTGTGCTGAAAGAGTAGGCGGTGGTGCCCCGCCCCCTCCTCCGCACACACTCCCCTTCCTCGCCCCTCACCTGTCTCTCCCGCCTCCTCCCTCTCCCCTCCCCTCGGCCCATTCTTGGCTGGGCTCCGAAAGAATGGTATACGGGCGAGAGAGGGAAGGGAAACGTGGGTAGCGAATATGGGGAAGGGAGACGAGTCGGAAGGTGGGGAGGGGAGAGGAGGAGGGATGGATGTTGAGAAATTTTGCCCGCTGCTTCAGATTAAAGGATCGCCAGAGGGCGGCTTGGAGCAGGAGAGTTAACGGCAGGGTTTTGAGACGATGGGGACACCACCCCATTCTTGATGGATTTCCATTCTTCGATAAACAGGTAAGATTTGCCGTTTTTATGCAAATTTTCTCCGAAGAATAAAAGTGCAGGCAAAGTGAGGCACGAACAACAGTACAGAAGGAGAATGGACCACATGAAGAACTAGATGGATTAGATACACCTTGAGCCACAATGGATTGGTCAGAATCAGAAGGAAAAATTAACGGGAAGACCTCGTAAAGGAAGACAAGGAGAAAATTACATGGAACATATTAAGAAGGGCGTAAAACAGAGAAGTATTCAGAGGGTGTGAGGAAATTAATTCTAAATAGAGAAGGAGGATGGAGGGTTGAAGCAAGCCATTGTTAGAATATTAGGGGAAGAATCAACCCCAGTCGTACTCTTACAAATGGGTAAAGGATGGGTGAGGGAAAATTAGCGAGGAAAAAGAAAGAAAGAAAGAAAGAAAGGAATAAATAAATACATAAATAAATAAACAAATAAACAAACAAATAAATAAATACATAAATAAATAAACAAATAAATAAACAAATAATACAAATGAAATAAAAATAAAATAAAATGATATATAGTAGTTGGTAAAGAAAGTGATTACACAAAAATACCAACATTAAAAAAATAATTTACCAACCCCCCCTGTATCACTTTATTTTATTCTGATTTAATTTGAATTATTTATTTATTTGTAAGAGTACGCATGGGGTTGATTCCTCTCATAATATTCATACGGTCGTATTTACCGTTCGCTTCAACAATTTTTGGATTGTTTTACTGCGACGACATGCCTCATCGATTTAATCGTTAATTAATTTACTTACTTAGTTCAAAAAAGGTCCATGAAAATTGCTTTGGAAATATTACAAAAAAATTCTTCCGTAACAAATTACCCACGAAACAGTGCATTCTAATTGATATACAGAAGAGTAAGAAAATTTATAAACAGGGTTTCAAAGCTAGGAGAAGTAGTCAAGAACAAAATTTGGAGGGAAAAATTTAGTTACAATGTGAACAGATGTTACCACAGATACAAAACTTCCGCCCACACACACATATCTTACTGTACATATCATATAATAATTGTTGTTTGACAGAAATAATTAAATGTTTGTCTAAATCAAATATATTTGGGATCAGCACCCCTCGATCGAACAAAAAAGTGTCTGACAGGGTGTGCAAGCCCCAGTGGGATTGATAAGGGATATGAAGGGTGTTTAAAGGGTTAGGAAAAAGGAAATAATTGCCGAAAATCCCTGAGTAGATGTTAAGACATACATGCTAGCGGAAAATTCAATTTTAAGTAAGTGTTAATTTCACCCAGGGCAGAAGTTCTTGGGCATAAGTTTTCTAAAAAGTAGATAGCCTTCAACCTTGCTCTATTCTCGGAGTAATTTCTGACAAATTTGGGTGATTTTGATTGGACGTTTTTCAATTCCTGATATAACGTTTTGTTCACATGTGTTTGAAATAATCTCCTTGTATTCATAATGAGGTCATAACGTAACAAACGAACACATATCCATTACTTATCAATACATTCTCCTACAATCCGTCTGTTGAAATATAGTTTCTTTAAGACTCACCTTGTCTTCCTCTAACGTGTGATGGAAATTCTGAAGATGAATGTAAGTCTAGCGATGGAAATGGGAGGGGTTAAAGAATGAAAAATTTCCTTCAATCATGTCTTGTTCGAAGGCCGGGGTTCGAAGGCCGAAGGATTAGGAAAGAAGTTCTGATGATCTGAAACTTCGAATAATTAGTTTTATGAAAAGTTTAATGCTGGCACATTAACCTTCGACTCATCACGTGCAAAAGTGACAATGTTAGTGCACTACATTTCCTTGATTGCTTGTCTACTCATTGGGTCAATCGATTAAAAAAATAGTTGTAAAATTTTTGTTTTCGTTTCATTTTAAAGATATTATTCAGAATTCTCTGTAATTTTATGGCATTACTGGGCAAAGGCATATTATTTATTGCAGCTCTGGCTGAGATGTAATTTTTAACCGTTTTTTTAAGGCCTATTGAGAAGTTAACTCCATAAAAGTGTCTAAAGGAAAGTCCTTAATTAATGGAAGAGCCAAAATTTGATTCATTAGGACCGGAAAAATTAAATTACGTGCACTCTTCATTATTTATCTTTACTCTTAGTGCGTATATTTTAGGAAAATACTGCAGGAAAGTATCGTTTTTCTAAATAATTACTTGCGATTATGTATTAGCAAATACGTAGAAGAAAGAAATAAGTCCTGTTAGACACATGAAATAAAAAAATGCGTGGAGCCCAAATATGTTCCATCGAAAACGGACCTTTAAATAACTCCTCGGATGCATTTTAATTAAATTGGGACTATTAGCCGACCCTTTTACACTTGCACGGTATTTCTCTTTTCACATCCACCTTAATTTCCTTGAAGTAGTTATCACTTGCCTGTCCTTCTTTGTTCTCCTCTCCTAACGTTCCTTCAGTTTCTCCCACCGCTGCTTAATCGTCTCGGACACTGTTTGCCGTTCATCTGTTTTTCCGTTTGCTTATTGTTTTTCTTGGTGCGTATAACACCCCTTCTACTGATCACTGTCCAGTCCGACTACGGTTTTTAAATTAGTTTAGACTTTTGGCCGTGGTATCTGCTTCCCTAACCCACCCAGAAGAGTTAATGTTTAACTTATTAGTTGTCCACTTCAAAAGCTGTTGTGACTAGTTCAAGTATACCGATTAATGTCCGAGCATCCCCTTCCTGATTTCGAAGGAAAAATTGTGTCTACTTCCATCTATCAACACCGACGAGTTACTTAGCCTCCTCCATCTCCTTTGTGATGTATTCCTATAAGGCGCATGCTTTCATTTCAGTCATTTGTGATCCTTACACACGGAGGCGATAACTTTTAAACGCGTACTTTTCAAGTCATTTTTCTCAAACGTTTTATGCTTAAAGTTTATTTTTGTGGGAAGTATGCTAACAAATGTTATTCTACATCGACGTATCTTTCTGCCACTATATTTCACTTAAACAAGCTAGTTGAACACTTACGCATAGGACATGTACGTGTTTAAATATACTATACATCGAAATAATAGCCTGCAAACTACCGGGAAGGTTTGTGGCAGGGGGTGTATCCTCAACAGGTATGCACACCATAAGAATAGATAAAGTACCATAAATGAGATTCAACTAGAGCGAACAATTCTGATATTCAAATGAATTTGCAACCCCTTATTTTTGATTCAAGAGAAATACACAGAGGTGACCACCACCATTTTTAGTGAAATCATACAGCCATATTGATTACTAAATTTAGCATAAAATTAGTAGTATACTTCCAAGAAACTCTAACAGTAACTTTAACGGAGTCACCCGCTATGTGTGCATTATAATGCAACCATTTCAGAGAGTAAAAATCATTCGCCTTGACCGGGATTCGAACCCGGATCCCTCGATATCCGGCCGAGTGCTTTAACCAATTAAGCTACCGAGACGTCCTCTAACACTCTGAAATTTTGGGGGCTTTAAAGGAACAAGATGTTATGACGAAATACCGTACATACAATGTCGCAGGAAAAATTTCAGAGTGTAAGAGGACGTCTCGGTAGCTTAAGTGGTTAAAGCACTCGGCCGGATATCGAGGGATCCGGGTTCGAATCCCGGTCAAGGCGAATGATTTTTATTCTCTGAAATGGTTGCATTATTAGTATACGTTAACCTTAAGTCTTTCTAGCCTTGTGACTTTTTATATTTATGACTGTTATTCATATTGTCTGCAGTGATTTTTCTCACTGTAAAGAGTGTCTCTGGAATATTGACCAGATTGGCCCTCATCTCTCTCTATGGGGAGACCCTATAACCTGTAGGGTTGTGTCATATTCTATACCTGTGTCCTTGGGGGAGGAAACCATTGTTTATTGTATGTCCTTGTGGTAGTGGAATTTTGCCTTCTTACTTTTCGAATTCTAGTTTGCCAGTTAATGGATATATTTTTACTAAATTCTAGGGTGTATGTTAGTTGATAGCATATGTATTTATATGCGTGTAAGTTGCAAAGATATTTGCATGAATGTATACACCGCTGTGGGTATAGGTTTGCATGGATGTGTTTATTTTGCATGTGGTTTTTCTCTCTTTTACGGGTGATGACCAAACATGATCCACCAGACGTCCTTGGGGTGGCTTGGAGGATATTATATAGATGTAGAGATTGCCATTTTTTGGAACGGCCATCTGAATATGAGCAAAAACAATTGATACAGAGTCAAAACAACCTCAGAACAAAATTCAAAACTAATCAAACCTTTGTTCACATATTGCTCCGTAATTTGCCGTAGTGGATCACAGCAGGTGAATTAGATCACACTAGGGGAACATTTATTATTGAACATGAACATGTTAAGGAAGTATTTCCTAACTGTCTTGGTCCGGGATTAGAAAAACGACGCTAAGTTCATACAGTCTCTCTGTAAGGCTAGGCGCGATCCGTCCCATGTCGATTGAAAATTTAACCATCTAAATGCCAAAGCTTAGACCGTATCTTTACAAGTAATATATTTTTCGTTAATGTTTGCCACAAATATGGTTGACTTAAATCAACAATAATTTATTCTTAACCCATTAATTTTGATATAATTAATTCACATGAATATCCTCATAAAATATATCCAATATATGTAAATTCGTAACTCGTGGATTGAATGAGTGATTATCGATGTTTTTACATCGATAGTTTAGGCATTCCTAGTTGGGTTAGGAAACTTCAGGCTAGAGTTTTTGCTTGGCACCGTTTCATGATAGCGAGAGACAAGTTGCCGAAACGAAGCAAATATAAGAGTCAACGACACAAGGTGGATAATGAAACGACGAAATGTTACCGTTGTAGCATTAATTTCCGTCACATTGGCTTGTACATACAATATTTTGACTTTTGATATTTCTTAAATGAGACATAATGGGCAAGGAGTTTTAAGGAGGATCAAGACATGTGAAGTTTTAAGAGAAACTAAATGTGATGGAGATGAATAAATAGCAGAACCATGAGCACGTTAAAACTCATAGACGGAGTAAAACGAAGGTGGTTTTTAATAACTCTTATATTTCTGTCTCCATTTTAAAGATGAAAGGTGAAGTTTAGTAAGGTGCAAAACATCAAACGTTACCCTTGGGCTCATGAAACCTCTGGGCCGACCATTGTTCTTTTCATGCGTCACTCATTGTCTGAAAATAATAGCATTAAAAGAAGCATTAATGAAGAGTCTCGTGTTATTTTCCTACCCTCTTTTTAATACATGCGTTATTTCGCATAAAAATTGTATTATTTAAAAAACTATCAATATTTGACCGTAAAGCTGTATGAATTCCCTGAGGATTTCTTCTACTTAAGCAATTTTCTCCTTTCTTCTATTCAAAGTCACATAGCGTGACAAATTGAGGTCTCGTTTACAAAGCAGTTACCTTAACTCATTACCTGGGGTCCCCTATTTATGGGCGAGGGGGCAACTGAGATGATTCAAGAATAATTGGTCTAAATAATTATGATTGTAATTATTTAGAAATCTATGAACGATCTGGAGCTTCTAGGAACGTTATCATGAGCTTTCGGATATTATATATACGTACTTATACATCTGATCCGCTATGGACATTCCATCATTACTTGTTTTAGTGTGAGGGCACGAATTGCGGGTCAACTTTGTCACCCCAGCCCTCAATCTCTTCCTCCTCCTCTGAGGAGGATTTCATACGTCCCTCCCTCGGTCCCGCCGGCAGACCTCAGTGTACGCATCATGAGTTTAACACTTCTTTAATTAGCTCTCTCCCTGGGGTAAGCGGGAGAGACGGAGACCCTCTCACGAGATTATTCCTGGAATTAATGAGAGAATAAGCAAAGGAGAGATGAAAAAGGAATCATTTCCCTTCCATTCTTCCTTTCGACGTCTCACAATTTATGGAACGCGAGAACACCGCCATCCAAATGAGGCGTTTCTTGTAAATATTCCGCCCGGAGAATTTATTTTGGGCACTTAGGATTTATCGTCAGTGGTCAGTCTTTGATAAAAGCCTGCGAGAGACGTTTTACACCCTTCCCGGTTCGTTACGTCCAACTCCTAGACAATTAATGAAACGCCCAAAGTCAGGTACAATCGCGAACAACTAGGGAGGGAAATGAAAACCAAGATGCTATGGTCCAATTCCAACAAACTGCGGGAGATGTCGCAACAGTAATGTTTAACGAAGTCATGGGCTAATATAGATTACAATGCACCAATTTCGGAGCGTAAAAATCATTCACCTTGACCGGGATTTGAACCCGGGTCCCTCAATATCGAGCCGAGTGCTTTAGTCAATTAAGCTATCGAGGCGTCCTCTTAAAACACTCGGCCGGACATCGAGGGATCCGGGTTCGAATTCCGGTCCAGACGAATGATTTTTTACACTCTAAAATTTTTGCATTGAAATGCTAAGTTCACTTTCGAGTATGATTACGTACAGAATATGTCGTTATTCAGCGATTTTTTTCATGCGTAGCCACGCAAAGTCGTCAAGACGCTCGAATTGCTACTGAAGCACTCGACTACCGAAGACGATGAAGATGTCGTGACGGTTGAGATTCTGTTGGATAACATATTGAGTTCACAAACCAAAAGGCAGAATCAACTATATTCAAGGCTAATTTCAACAACTAGTTAAGAATTTCCAAGTTTATTACTAATTTAACGATAACACTTTATTGATATTTAATCTCTTTCCTAAGGGTTAGCAGTCAACAAGAAGCTTGCATTAAATAGGTGAAAAAATGTTCCAAAGACCTGCGCGGATGCAATTTATATATTAAATCTAAAAAATGCATATTGATGGAGAGAGAGGCAGGAAAAGGGGTTCAGGTGTCTGTCCGTATTCTGATGCGGTTTTCAGAATACTTTCCGCCATTCATATAATATCTATGCCTGGAATTAAGCGCGCGTGTCCGTTCCTCATGATTCAACCCCGTATCTTCCGATCAATAACTCTGCCCACTAGGTTGCCATCACTTTTTATGAGAATAAATGCAATTGTCCTAAAAATTACCAACCTCAGTCTTCCTAAAATTAAATAATATTTGACTGTATATAATAGTAAAAAAATTAGTAAAGTGGTAATACTTCTTACTTAACATTCCATTCACATAAGCTTGTGTGCTTCACAAGTTGTACAGGGTACTTCACGCTACTGGATTTTGCATGCATGGCTGGTGATCCAACACCCCCCGCCATACGCCCTTATGATATAATAGGATATAATATAGATGTAGATGAAGGAGGTGATTGGATGGCTGGTGTACTGGCTTTCCACACCGAGGGCTCGGGTTCGAATCCTGCCCATGACTGCATTTTTCAGAGATATCCCTATCTCTACTTGGAATTCCATATGCGGGGAGCCTCAAGTGAAGTACATCGTCCGTCAGATGGGACGTTAAATTGTGTGACCCTTTGGCGTCTTCCATTATTAACATTTGGGTATCCACCGTTTAAGATAGGTTTTGGATGGACACAAAAGGAACTCTCATGCATTTTTTTGTCTTGCCGTACAAGCCGTAATCCGGTGCAAGGGCGTGCGGCAGGGGGTGTTAGGTCACCAGCTATGCATTCACAATCCCAATCATGACAGACTACACAAATGTTAGTTTGATTATGCACTCGAACAAAGTTAATCACTCGAAATGATGTTCACGCCTTTCATGGAGAATACATTTCAGGACAATACTCTAATCCGCTTGGAAGAAACTCGACTTTATTAAACGGATGGTGGGGTAACGTAATGAGAATGTTAAAGAGAGTTGTTGGTTTGCTAAAGTTCGGCCACATTTGGAATACGCTGCAAGTATTTGGAATCCTTGGGAGAATGCGTAGGCTAAAGGGATTAGATAAAGTCCAGAGAAAATCCGCCATATTTTCGAGCGTAAAAATCATTCGCCTTGACCGGGATTCGAACCCGGATCCCTCGATGTCGATACCGAGTGCTTTAGCCAGTTAAGTTACCGAGGCGTCAAAAGCACTCGGTCGGACATCGAGGGATCCGGGTTCGAATCCCGGTCAAGGCGAATGATTTTTAGGCTCTGAAACTGTTGCATTGCAATGCACTCGTAGTGGATGACTCCGTTGAAAGTTATCGTTGCGGCATCTCCCGCAGTTTCGTGAAATCCTCCAGATTTGCCAAAAATTGTTACGAATAGAAGACGAGGATGACAGGTCTTTTAGAGGAACCAGGCTGGGAGCCGAGATTCGAAGAGAACACGCCAGACTGAGACTTAGTGTTTAGCAATGAAATTATAGGAATTTTTATTACCCTACGCTATTTAGGCAGGTCAGACCACAAAAATATGATAAAGAAGACAGAATCTAGTACAGCTAGATACAAATGTCCGTCTTCTCTTAGGGAAATCAGTCAACCAAACTTGGGAATAAATGTTGGTGGAAAGATTAGTGATTCAGTCTGGAATAGATATCAGAATTACACATATGGCCGAAGTTTTGCAGTTATTATTGAGTACTTAGGGAATTGATGAGGAATGGGATGAAGATCAACCATAGGAAAGTGACATTGGCTAATGATATTCTCGACAAGTAAAGAGCTAAATTAAACCATAGGGAATAGGGGCGGGGATAGGAATAGGGGGGCAATAAACTAGAAGGGATTAACATAGCATACCTGTACTGTGGTCATATCATCATCGAAATGAGGATTAGTAAGATGTTATCATCATTATTTTCAGGGTCTCAAAGTAAATATGCCAAGGAAAATTTAGTACAATCTTTAATGAGGATCATTTGCATATGGATCTAAATCTTACTCGTAGAGAAAAGAGGATGAGAGTCTATATATATAAGTTAATTTTTGAATTTCCTCGGGTTACGTATATTTGATTGTCGACGTTTTGAAAAGTATCCGTAAAAGTTTTGGCAAAATAGATTTATTTCATTTATATGCTACAAATGCCTTAAAACTCTTAAAAGAACATAGTTTGAGTGTTGACACAATTTTATCAGTGGGTTTTCCACAACTCGAAGGCTACCTGCTAGGCATATTCCGGAATGTCCTTGTGGTTACGCGTGCAAGCTTCTTTGACGGTCTATAGGGTTCCATAGTGGTGTCCTTTCTGAGGGAGAATTTTACTTTTACAGAATAGGAAATAGGCTGCTGGTGCCATTTTGGTTCTGTAAAGGGGTTGGGGAATCGTCATGATGCCATGTTTCTTTTTCATGTAGTCGGATTCCTTGGATCGGGTTGCATTGTTTTGATGCAATTTCCAAATTTCGGCGATGGCGAGGAAAAGAAGGAGATGAAAGGCGAGGAAATATAAATTTATATAGGGCATAACAGGAATAACAGGATGTTGTTAGGTAACAACAATGCAATTTTGTTGATTCCAGATATAAATCAATAAACTTGTTTATTTTGGTTACTGAATCATTGTCACTGAAACCTCTACTACTAATGGGCGGTATTCACGAGGATTGCTCAAAACATTAGCATTAGGTACTAAACTATTGACTTCTACGTACCTTCGGAGACACAGGAGGCTTCCTCCAATGGCTGACGACTCTGGAACAAACTAAGTACGAACATTTTTGACAGCCTAAACCACCACGTAAAAATTCCCTAATTGATACGTTATATGTAAAGAAAGAGTCGAAATAAACTCATTTTCACTCGAAAATTACTACTATCATGCTCATATTTCACATATTTGGGTCTAATCTACTGAGGTGTTGCAAATCGAAATGCAATTAACTTTTCAATCTCTTTTTTTACGCTCAACGAAGGGTAAATTGTTCCTGTGGTCAAACGACTCAAAAGGATGCATACGAGTTGGGAGTAAACTAGGACCAATGTCGCTCAAGACCAAAAGTAAGTACTTTGGCGTAGTTTACTGGTAATCTTGGAGAATTGTAACTACATACATGCGTGTACTTCATGATTCCACTCAGAATAAAGATAATTCACATTGGCCAAATGCAGTCTATCATAAGGGATGAAAAAATTATAATGCTTATTCATAAATAGTTTTCATTTATATCCTTCCCACATCTAAGGCTATAAAACTGATAGTCTCAAATAAAAGTTAACCAAAAATGTGGAAAAGGATTGTTTTTTATAGGGCAATCAATATATACCTGTAAATATGGACAGTAGTAATTTTATTACCTTTTCTCTACACACAAAACTTAAAATAATACTAAATATAACAAATAGTCACACTTAATTAAGATTAACCCTGTGGTAGAAACTATTATTCCCTGCGGTCAAAAAATATTCCGGCATAATATTAACATTAATTCTGAATTTTCTCACTCAATTCGAATGAGTCACACATATAACCACGAGGAATGGATGTTCTACTTTTCCGTTGGCTAAATATTCTTTCACACGCATCGAGTGAATACGTATCCGTTGTTTGGGCCGTGGATTTTATTTAATCATACTCACTTTATCCTTGAAAACGCGCGTTTCTTGATTTTTCTAATGGTCTCTAGGGTCTATAGAATTGGAAATCTTCATTCTTTGAGGGAATTTCCCATTGACTTATACCAATTTGATTTAGCCTAGTACTAACAACTCAAGAGAAAACACTAAAACGGAAATGGGTAAGCACAAGCTGAAATAATTGGGAACATGTAAGGTACATTTCTCTCAATTCACTTAATGTCTATCATTCTAAGGCCCCCAATCAGACGTCCTTGGGTCGGATGACGAGATTTCTTCTAGATAAAGGTGTAAATCTTATGTAAGATTGAAAACTATCCGCCTCGGGTGAATAGAACTCTAATTGGTAATTATTGTTTGTGTTTCATATGAGCTGGACCTTTATAACGGGTTACTTGTCTTCATAGTGTAGTCAATGGGCTAGTTGTTAACAGTGTAGAAATTTTAATGTGCATAACGGGTGTTGCATGTATTATGTACGATCGCCTGCTTCTACATACTCTTTCGGTCGATCGCTGGATAGTTAGCCTTTGTGGAAGTAGTGCAAGGGAATGGCTGATGATCTAAAACCTCCTGCCACACATCCTTACGACGGTTTGCGTAGTAGTGTATGGGCGTATATGAGGATCTAGAATTGAATTATTCTCATTTGCATGTGTGTGATTTTAGAGAGTTGTTTTAGGATTTATGAACTGAGCTTTGAGAAAGGTACTTGGGTAAGTAGACCCACGTATCTTACTCTACTACGTGGTTAAGTAGACCCTAAGACTTATGCAATGCCTATAAGTTTTATTTAAATTCTAATTGCCCTCCTGGTGTTTCGTTTTGGAAGATAAGTGTCTCCGAGTGTCGGTTTTCAAGTTCTGAAGACTTGATGGCGTGGCATTCTTTTCGTAGAAATTTCCCGGTAGTTATTAACTCAGCTTTTTCAATATTTCACGCGGAAATTTTTTATTTATTTTTGCCATCATTGATTGCATACGGTACTGTTATGATGATGTCTTTAACGAATTATGTTTTTTCCGGATGAAATTTGAACCCCTATTTTCGCTGCTGGTTCTTGTATTTTTTATAGTCGTTTTTGAGCATCTGAGATTGCTTTGGCAATTAGTCCCATATCATCTGCAAAGTCTAGACAGTCTAATTCCAAACCTTTGAGCTTTGTTCTTAAGCAGGCGCTTTGGTGCACCTGTTTTCCTACATTCTCTTTTTGGATTTTATTAAAGACAAAATTGTTTCGCCAGAGGGAGGGTAGAGATCACCTTCACCCGGGAATGAGACAGAACCTCTTCACCTTGGATATAACAATTATCCTTTCGTTGTGTGGGCGGCCGTCCCAACCATAGTGGGTAACCGTGGAGACGATTTGACGAAAAATTGAAAAATACAATTCCAACCATTTGTTGACTTTTTGTGACTTAAAGAACTCAGTATATTTGTGGGAGCACATGTGGTGGTGACTAAGATGGGTAGAACCCCACGTGTTATCCATCCGAGGACTGTTTGAATGATGTTGACAAACGAGCAACACTAATCCGTATAATAATGTGCTCCTGGCTCCTGAATGCACTCTCGACATCATCTCTCGACATATTGCGGGAGATTTACACTTAAAGGATAATATCTGTTACACTCCTTTATCTTCGGAATCATCTTGTTCTTCTGCTTGCGGGCTCCTTTGCTTTTGGGAATTAATGTATTTCGGACGATTCCGTTTGGACATTTATCACCGGACATTTTGACCAGAGAGCCCGCCCGCTGGCCCGATCTCCCGCTGGTCCCCTCGCTAGCGATTTAGCCGCTACACATCCCCCCTCCATCTTCCCCAAACCAGAACGTATCAGCCCCACATGAACGTAGACCTCTCCGCGGCGTTCTCTGCCCCACCCTCCTCACAAAGGCAACCGCCCCTTCCTCCCCCCCCCAACATCCCCCACAAGATCCCACGGGCACTCACTCCACCCCTTGTCACTCCATCCCTTGTGAAGAGACCAGCCGTTAGGATCCCCTTTGATCTCGACCTGCGGCATGGGCGTGGATAACTGAGGAGGAGGTTACTTGGAAAAAAATAACATTGGAGAGTAGGGCACAGGGAAGCGTCCTTGTTCATTTTTTATTCCTCCTCCCATCTCCTTCTCTCTCTCTATCTATCGCGAGGTCTTCCTGGCCTCCCTTCCCAAGCCTCCTTTCCCCTTCTCGCGTTCGACGATTTCGCAAACTCGCCCGCCATCACCTCTCCTCCCGCCGTCCCCATCGTCGGGGATCGTGGGGGTGTGAGCCGCCTTCCCAACTCTCTCTTCCTTCACTCGTCCCATTTTCATCGCCGTCCCACGCCTCGTCTTTCCGCGGCATAGGGAGTCCTATCATACTGCGGCTTGCCGACTTCGTCGCCTACCCGTTCTGCTCCGGTGTTAGGGTCAGTCGTCGATTCGGTCTGCTCGCTCGGACTAGCCGACTACGTTTTCTCCCCTCGGATACACATCATTATATCATAATGGTGTGTGCAACTTAATAACTGCGGATAAAATCTTCAACCAGAACCAGTGCTTGCTGGTTCTGGTTGAAGATTGAAGTCTGGTTGAAGAATAACTATTGAGTTGGGGATAGCGGAATGCTAACGCATCCCGAAGAATTCATCCCGGAAAGAAAACCCGGAGAATTTAAATGGGCCAAACGATGCAACGTGGTTTTAAATCATTATAAAATCCTATTTACCGACAATAATAAAGTAATGTTATAATAAATAGTAGTTTTTATGGGAGGCGACCGACAGCTGAGGTCATTTGCGCAATTAGCCATGGACAGGAAAGATGAAGGGTTGGGCAGGACAGGAAGAGAAACCCGGCGGATTAGGGATGGACAGCAAGAGAAACCCGCCGTTAGCCTACTCTTAACGAAAGGCGCCAAGGCGTCTGTAGGTTAACGTCCCATCCGATGGACAGCGTGCTCATTCAAAGTGCCCTCCACAAAGCACCTTCCAGTAGGGATCAAGATACTACTAAAAAATATTCGACGCCCCCGGGATTCGCACCCGGGTCCTCTGGGTGGAGAGCAAGTACGTTAGCCACCGGACTATCCAGATCCCCTGTTAAAATAAATATTATTTGAAGATATGATATACGCATTGGAAATTGAATTGAGTCACATTATATAGTAATTGTATAAGGAGTGAATAGCCTTAAACCATTTTTCACATTTGAAATGTTTATTTGACAAATCTCACATTCAGTGATTCACTTGATTTCCGCATTTTGGGCGTGTTTTGCCTTCTTATAGGTGATAAATTTTAGATGGAAAGGGAATAATGGTCGTGTAATTTTGACGTCAAAAATGGAATAGGTGTTGTTGAGAAAGTTGTGACCATGGTCATGCAATAGTTGATTGGATCAAAACGCTTCTCTAAATGTTTCCCATTATGTAAGTAGAAGGTATTCCCTTTAAGGCGAGATGATTGTCTTTCTCGTCTTACAGTACATGGGTAAAAATAATGCTTTTTAATAAACCTCAAACATTTCCATTTCATGTATTGTCATTTTTTTATTCTTTTGTCCAAGTTTTCAATATTTGTCTTAGCTGGCTGAAATTGCATGCATTATGTCTGAAAACCCCTTCCACCCCAATTTCGTTCTCAACTGAAGACTTTTTTACCATGCCACCCTTAATTTTTTCTCAGCGAATTTAATAAATTTTCAGCTATAACGGAGGCCATTATCCTAGTTTAGCCAAGAGTTCAAATCCTGGGTTATTGGCTATTGGCAAAGACATATAAAATCCAAGCGGGGAAATATTTTGTGACAATTTCGAGGAAAACTGTATGATGGCATAGGAAAAGTTCATTAGGTTTTTTTCAGTTTTACCTCGAAAAATCAACATTACCCTCATGGAAAAGTGACGCAGAGGGAGGAAAGTAATATGAATTTTGAATTGAATTAATTGGAGTTGTGAAGTATGCAGAAATAAAGAATTATTTATTGTGATATCCTTAATTTTTTCCCTAGTTACGGGTGGTGCCCTCACATCCCCCGCCACACGCCCTTACGTCTTGCGTCGGCGGCTTGCGCGATATTAAGTAGATGTAGTAGTAGATGAGCAGTATTGAGTTTAAGAATGATTTGACTCATAATAGCCAGAGCTTAGAAGGGTAGTCGAGTGTAGTGCCTGGATCCATCGAAAAAAAACTCCTAAGCGTGTTTTTATTTATGAATTGAAATCATTTTTTTGGCGATAACACTCTTTTTATTATGCCGATCATGGTTTTCCAATTCACTGGGCTTTATTTCGGCATCTTTTTAACGGCACACAGCGCCGAAATCATGGTTGGTCGATGACATGAAGTTTAGGAATTTTACTAGGAATTACGCTACAGTTGAATATATACGTGTAAATTTTTAGTAGTAAATTTTCCGAAAAACACAAACAAAAAAATTTCAAGAAGGAAACAAATAAAATTTCTGCTTTCTAATTTGAAACTTTTTACTTTCAAAATTATGACTGAGATGGAAAATACATCCTCGTCATTGGATACGCAATGATTTACAGAGATATCTGTAGCCTTGAAGGTAAAACATTAGCAGATGACCACAACGCAATAATAATAATGATAATAAATTACAATTAGAATAAAACTAAAAAAAGTGTGCATATGTGATATTTTGGTAGAGGAATAGTTCTCTTCCGGACGCCTAATGTTATCTTTCGCTAATTACGCCTCAGAATATGGTGGTAGAACATGGTATCCTCATGGAGTTGGATTGATTGCCGAAGTATTTGCAACCCTGTCGTGCTAAATTAGGATGGATCGTGAATATGAGATTAGAGATTTGACTATAGAGCAGACAGATTTCAAATATCAATTTTTAACCTGAATTCTAAGGGATCAGAATATTTGTCACCGAGGAAAAATAATATTTCTTCATCCTTAGCTACTCTATCTCCTTTATTTCACCTAAAATGAGGATCTATTAGAAAAGTACTGGGGATTTGTGGTGTAAAGGTTAGAGAGAAATATTATAATTCGCTGATAATGCCTATTTAGAATATTCTGTTAGTACATCCCACACGCACAGTATATAGAATTTGATGCATGTGACATCGTCATGAAGTTGGATTGATTGCCCAATTGAATCGAATGAGGCGTTCAGGAGCTAGATTTGTAAAACATTGTTATGATAAATGGAGTAATGTGTCAAAATTATTAGAGGAAATAGGTTGGTAAGCACTCACGGAGCAAAGTTTTAATTACATAATAGTTCTCTTGATTAAATTGGAAGAATATCTCTTTAGCGATGATGTTAAAAATGTATTATTAACTCAATCATACTACGGTAGGAGAGATAATGCAAATGAAATTAAAAAGAATTAAGGTAGAACAGATAGATTTAAGATGTCATTTTTCGCACAAAAAAGATAAGGGATCAGAAAATAATAATCGATCTTGCTACCGCGGGAAAAGTGTTTTTCTTTTTTCATTCTGAGCTGCTCCGCCATCTGAGCTGTTCTTGTTGCTCACAGCTATTGTGTGCGCAGATAAGTATATCTTACTAGTCAAAAAGTAGTGTGTACGCATGTAACTATCAGTATACACATTATTTGAATCAATTTACGAATATATATTTTAAAAGATAATTGCGAAAAACTTAAATTTACACACTGAATGCCATGATGTTGAGTCACCCCCTGCCGGACACCCTAGCCGGTTTTCCGGATGCCATATAGATATAGATGCATTGGGGATGTGTGTATATCTCTCTCCCGCCCCGTTTCCTCCTCCTCGTTATGAAAAGTTTCGGCGTCGCCCTATTTACTAAATACCTGCACCCAATGGGGGCGTGTCCCCTCCCCACCCCCCTCGACCTCAAAGGGAAAAAAATTCTCATCTCCCCGAGTCGCGTGGGACCGACCCCAAAAAAGCGCTGCCCTTGTGACCTCTCGTCATGGGGTAGGGTGGGAGGAAAAGGGATGTTTTGTGGAGTGAGGAAGGGTGGGCTTTCGCTTAGGTTAGGACGAGGGCAGAAGCAAGCCGTGGGGATCCCATCCTTGTTTACATTCCGCAAGAAAAGGGATTATTTTCGGTCCCTCCCCCCTCCCCCAACCGTGGATCTCTCAACGGGATCCTCCCCCCTTCCAACCCTCACTTCTCCCCCACCCCCATGCTCTTCCGCCCCCCCCATTCTGCCTTCGCTCCCATTCAGTTTCTCATTACGCGTGTCTTTCCCCATCCTCATCTCAACAGACCCTTGCGTCTGCGGTATCCTCCGGAGTGTGCCATTCCAAAATACCAATTAAAATTTCCCGAGCCATCTCAAGATTCTTCACCCCCCTTCAACCCCAGTCACTCCTCTCTTCCAAGTCGTCTCCTCCCCCGTTTAAAGGGGCGTAGTCTTCCGGCTCGCCCAAAGTAAAAAAGGAATCCTGAAATCACCACTCCTTCCGCTTCCAGTTTTGCGTCATGCCTATTATGAAAATTACATGATACGGAGGAGGATCGAATAGATAGATCCGAAGAGGAAAATTTCTCTTAAAGTCGTTAGTGCTTTCTCATTTGACCGAAGTTGGTTTCATTCCAATTGGTTAACTCTGTCCCAGTCATTCGGTTGTAATCGTTAGAGCTGTGCACTAGTTTCTTGAAAATATCATTTATTTCCATTTTGCGAGCATGTTTTGTAAACTGTCCGGGGCAATTTTAAGCGACCCGGAATTCTTCATTTCATCTCGCGACGCTGAAACGAGTCTTTATTGCATGATACGAGACGTAATACGTTGTAAGACGATTTGAGTTGGGTTTCTTTTTTATTAAAACCCGGGGATCAAGCTCGATTGGAAAACCGTAGGTCTGTTTCAAATTCTGGACATCGGAACATGTATTCTTGACCAATTTCTGCCCTAAATGAATCATTAAAAGGACTTTTAAATCGTAATTCAATCACAAATTGAGTCATTTTTCACACTCAATGTGATTCATCGACCATGGTGTAGACACTTTGTCATTATCGAGTGTAGTTATTTATTATCAGCTATATCAAGGTAATCGTCATTGTACATCGTCAAGATAATCACACTGTGCTGAACTACGGTAATTAAAATAAGCATACAAATTTCCTTTTACTGATAATGGCAAAATAAATTTTCACCTAGTGAATCCCGAGAAACTATCCTAAAAAATTTTCTAAATCAGAAAATAGAACTCGCCATTTCTTACGGCACTTCTTACTACTAATAGGCATCTAGATGTAGATAGTAGAATTGATACTTGCCGAGAGTATTAGTACACGTATTAAATTAAATGCTTTGGGATGCATGTAGAATTTTCAAATTCCTAGTTTTATTGATATAACTATTTGTCGAGAAACTTCCAAATTTAGAATTACTGGCAATTTATGTATTGTACGCATAACAAACATGTATTTTTTCATGAATTTCCACGGAAAGACTGGTGAAATATTAAAGTAGGGGTGATTTTCAAATCATTTCGATACCTTAATAGGTGATGTTCATCACGATGGACCCAATCTGTGGATCCTCTGGTGAAATTGGTGGCGAATGTCATACAAGAGCAGTCTCAGGTTTCTTCAAGAAAAGGTGAGGCGACGAAGGTGAGGTACTTTATCCATCATATGTGTCTATAGCCGAATAAATACCACCGCAACCAACCAAAAAGGTGTCTGGCAGGGAGTGCAAGCACCAGGTAGGATGGGTAAGGGAAAAAAGAGGATAAGTGAGATGGATAAAAGTCTTTATTTGGGCGAAATTGAGACCAAATAGTCCTTTATTTCATTTAATCCATCTTCATATACAAATTATAATGGCCGTAAAATGGATATGTACGAGCATACATAATACCTATGAACATGTTTGCTCTTGAATACCAATTGAAAGAACATACATTACTCACATACATGCGTATCTAAAAAAATATATACATACATTTGTACATGCATATATACATACATATACTTATATAAATTAATATACGACTACATTATTATTAACATGCACAAAGTAAATTACAGTGGAAAATAAAACAATAAAATAGGAAAAGTCTAAGCAAAGAATGAGGTTTAAGGAAAAAGATAGGGAGAGCGTGGCGTTGCTCACCTAGTGAAAGCCCACGCAGGGAAACACCCACGAAGACAGGGGCTGTGAAAAAGCTGCGTAAACCCTATGAATTAGAAGAAAGACACATTATACATAATAATGAGTTTTTTTCGCATAGTATATGAGTTCATATTATCATGACACAGAAACAGAAATTAAGAAATTACATAAATCACACATGATAATAAGTAGTGAGCATCATAGAATTAATAAAAAATATTAATGCGAAAACATACAGCTTGAGATGGCAAAAGAAACAAGTAGAAAAGATGACCTCTATAGCAGCAGAGTGAAAGGAGGAACAGGTATACTTGTTCCGTCTTGTGCCTGAGGAAAATTAACTTGTGAAGCACGTACTCTCTTAAATATTGTTGTAGATGGAGAGTTTTTATGTCACCTAGGAGTCAGAGAGACAGTAAAGGAAAAGGGAAAAATATTCGCTAAAAACTTCAAATAACACGTACATTTACTGTACGAGTGCATGCTGTCAGAAGACTTAGTTAAGAGCAGAATTAGTTATTGCAAAATAATATTTTTCATCTTTATCAGCAAACAACCACTAGGGCGTGAGGCAAGGGTTGTTAAATTACCAGCAATTAGAGAAATAACAGAATGATTCGTTATAATTATATTTCCTACCGCTGTGGTCTAGGATTATGCGAGGTAAAATGATTTTCTATATGTCTATCACTTCTGCAATCAATTTGCCTTATAACTCATAACTGCAGTCTCGCCTATAAATGTATTGAAGTGATAGGACTACTGTTTCCGTGTCAGCGTTAAACACGAGTGCTTCGTAACTTCCTGAAAGTCTAAGATGCGACTGTACTATTGATATTCTCAATGCCCTCCGACCAAGGCCTTTCACTAACAGTGTGCTAACTTCTGTTAGTTCATGGAACGGAGTGTTTTTGTTTTTGGACTGTATAATTCCGGAATCGTGTTAACAAAGGGTGCCAAACACTCGTCATGTATTCAATGTGAGATCTAACCAATTAAAAAAAAACACTTCAGGAGGTTTGTTCGTCACTATGTGATCATATCCGATTCACGTAGATGCCATTTTTAACAAATTCCTACATTACGCTGCAAGAAAAATATATTTCCTTTACACCAAATTCTTCCTCGATTTGCTTCATTGCATTGGCAAAAATTCAGTACTTTTTAACACGATAAAGTAAATACAATAGAAATTCCAGCAAAGAATTATATCCGTTAAAGATATCCACTTTCTTTGTACAGTCAGAGGGTATTGGCAAGTTTGAAATTTCATTTAGCGAGCACAGCGCCATTTAGTTTCAACCAGCCCTAAATTTAAAAATAGTCTGGTAATATTTGCTTTTATTTAAAAAAATTAGATCTATAGCCTTTACGTAGTCTAGTATATTTTCAATCCTAATTCTTAACATTCTGTTCTCTATTTAGGATATGACATTTTGAATGGATGTAAATATTGAAATCATATTTAATTTAATCTAATTGACCATTTCCACTTAACTGGAGACATTTGATTTAACAAAATTAAACATTTCCAATAAAAAATGTTTAAAAAACGAAAATAATGCCTAACATTAGGTGATATATATCTTTTATAGAGTTTTTTTCAATTCCGATTTATTTCCGCGTTTAACTTCAGTATTTATGGCAATGCGTAAGAGAATGGCTACTAATCCAGATACATATGTAGTCGTATATCTATAACGCTCTTCCTAAACCCGTTTAGTACCATAGGCTCCTAGGTGCATGACAGAATCGAACTGCGAATAGAGAAAACGAGTACGTATCTGCATTAATATCCTGCAAATTTCGGTATCTGCGTTGATTTTCTTGTTTAAGAGTTGACGGGGCTTTCAGCATGCGTAATGTTCTGTAAACTACCCTCATTTGACGCAAGAAGCTCGTCTGGGAATGGTAAAAAGAAACGGCCCTTCTTCTTCCTCCCGAGTTCAACTTCTAGTGCAATGTGTGAGGCGTGGATGGTGGTGAGTCGTCAGCCTTATCGGTGGACGGGCAGCGGCCAATACGTATCTGTCATGCAACGTACACGGAGAGTGGAATGTTAAAAGGAGTCAGCGGATCATTATCAAATGGGAGGAGGATATAGGGGTATATAAGGAGAGACCGCGAGGTACAAAGGAGGTGCAATTTTACGTATCTCTCTGCCCTGTCCTCGCCGCTCGAGGGAATGGTCCCGCCGGATGCCCTGGTCGTCGCAGCCAACTGGCCATCGGTGAGCTATTAAATTTTCACACCCCTCTTGACCCACCAACTTGTTAAAGCGATGCGCTTTGGTTCGCTAACTTCATGTATCCCCTCAGTTAATTGGCGCGAAGAATCACACCCTCCCGCCGCTAGCCCTAGTTGTTATTTCCACGAAAAATACGGAGCGGTAACTGTAGGAGCTAACAAAAATGCCCTTTACCACCCCCAGTATCTAGGGAATAATGAGTTTTACCAATTAATCGTCACCAAGAATTGCACCCTTCCCCAGATAGTCCTAATTGTTATTTTCACGGACAATACGGAGTGGTAACTGTAGGAGCCAACAATAATACCACTTTCCACCCTCAGCATCTAAGGGAAAAATTAATTTTACTTAAACGCATGTATTTTACACTGATCTCGTACGTTTTTCGGCGATTCCCTTCCCGATTGACCGAGTGGGACTGGCATACAACTAACGTAGTTTATGTTAAAACACATCCTACACTGTTTAGTTGTATCACATGTTGTGTTTAGTGTTGTTCACTCTAATCCATCCATCCCTCGTCTCTTTCCGTTAAGGTGATCCTCACGCGATCCACTGTCAACAGCGGGGTGCCACATTTTCAACCTTTGACGTAAGGGGTTGGGACCATAAGTCGCAGGACAATGTATTATTAGAATTTTCCCCCTTGTACTTTCCGCTCCTAGATGACTTGTTTTGGAATGGTGATGCTCCATCATTTAAGTGCCATAAGTCCATTTTTATTCCCTTTTGTTCTCATTCCCGAGAACTTCTACAGTACAGTACAGCTTGTTTGGGACGAAGTTTTCCGCTAGCATTTATATTGATTTCCACGCATAATTGGGGATTTTTAGTGGATGTTTTTTACATTGTCCCAATCCTTTAAACGCCCTTCCTTTCCCTTATCGCTTAACCATCCCACCTGGAGCTTGTATCCCATGCCACACACCTTTTTGGTGGATCGTGGGGTATTTACATAGATGTGTATGCACGCCTATACAATACCACGAAGGGCGCCGCATAGCAAGGGGAGTTCGAATAGCATCCATACGTGCAGAAATATTAGTTCATGTATGTATATACACACACATATCCGTTAATCTACAGAAACCCTGGCGAACATACACAAAAAAGCCCATCTACATCATGCAGTAATAATTGTTTGATTAAATCAATAAATTAGTCTTTAAGTAAATATATTTGGGCGCTCAGGTTCAATTATGTAATGAATGCGTATCGTGTGAGTGAAGAATGAGTACTTGAGTCAGATTGTCTCTCTTACTTTATCTCGGTGGTCGAATCTACCAATATAATGCGTGCCTCAATAATTCTGTCGGTGTCGCAAGAAAACTCAGGCGACCTGTACATTTCTAAAAGTCTTGACTCTTTTCATCGCGAATCAAGAGGTTCCCAACCTTATTCCTGCATCATTACCGTCACGTTTAGTCTCTTCTACTAATTATTATTAGGTAATCTGCCGGTTAAGGTAGGTTTTTGGATGGACACAACTATCAAATAAACATTTTATGACTCCCCACCTAGCAAACTAATCTATATCAGGTCCCTCTTCATCTATGCGTACTTATTTCCTCCCTTCATCCCGTCCAACATCCCTATCCTGTTCCTGCCCTTACCTCGCTTGCCCAACATTCTCCCCTCTATTACCTTCTTCAACATTCCAATACCGCTCAATACGCCTTTCATCCATTTTTCCTGCCTCCATAGGATTTCTCTCAACAAACCCCTCTCCTCCCCCACCATTTCTAGTACTTCCTCATTTGTTTTCCTTTCGATCCATTTCACCTTCATACATAACATTATTATTAGGTAATCTGCCGATTAAGCTAGGTTTTTGGATGGATACAACTATCAAATAAATATGTTGTAACCCCAAACAAAACCCAGACCAGCAACCTACTCTACATCAGGTCTCTTCTACTAATATGCAATCCTTTAAAAAATTCTGGCGGATTTTTTTCTGAGCCTTGATGGAATTCCTTAATTTCCTAATTGAAGTTGATTCCCATGAATCTTAAATAACTGAGTCGCACTCCAGGCTTAAATAAAGTGATGCAACACCTATCTATTACTTTTTAATTGCAGTTATTGAAAAACCATCCAATGAATTTTAGCTTCTAAAGCGTTGACGTGCAAATTATTCTGATGTTTGTGCTCCATGAAATTAAATATCAATGTCCAATTAAATTATTTGAACTTCTCTAAAATAATTTACTCAATCGAATCAGTTATACTGGTATAGTTTAAAGAGGTGTCCTCTTTGTGAGAAAATGAAGCCTGTTTGAAATCTTCGTCCGAGATAAAATGTTATACATGTATATTTTAAAATAAAACCGAATTCTTTTTGGTGGAACGACATTACTGGAATCTGTGTATTCGTTACCATGATATCTGATATATTCAATATCCACTAAAGGATATATGAATACATGATAATATTAGATATAAATAAATTAATAAACTTTTTGTGAGGAAAAGAAGAACATATTTACGGGGACTTTTCAAAAGAACAACAGATGAACATGAAACTTAGGCAAGGGATGGAATGACTGATGACATTTTCTTACCAAAGGAACATAGCCTCTGGTAGTGAGAGACAGAGAATATACTGGTTTTGGAGAAAATTTAGGCACACCATCGTGAGAAGGATCTAATTTACCGTAAGAAGCGAAGGGAATAAGGGAAGAATTCATCGAAACGTACACGTAGTGAGAGCTCCTCTGTCGTCTCCCCTTCTTCGTTGAAGCTGGGAAAACTATCTTTGTAGAAGAAACTGTTTAAAAATTTATGCAATTTTAGTCAATCACAATTGCGTGATAATGATCATTAATTTTAAATTGTTTTTCTATTTGGCTAATTTGACATTTTTTTTGATTTTTTGATCATGACAAGCATTTTATATAAAATTATATGTTCATCCAATGACTTTAAGAGAAAACAATACTTTTTTCAATTTATGATATTCTAGTATTTGATGTAGGTTTAGGGTGGACATAGAATTGCATTTTGGCCTTGATTTGACTCGAAGCAGCGTGAAAACCTTTCACTACAGTAAACCCTTCTTGAAATCCTCATATTTTTAACTTCTTTCACTTCTTCCAACATTTCAATTCTGTCCTCTCCCTACGTCGACTACCTAACGTTCTCATTTCCGTCAAAGACTTGAGCATTACATGCTACAACCAAAACGTTCTGCTTTCTCTTTGCCCCTTCTTTCTTCCATTGGATTTATCACAGTATATTTTTCACTAAAATATTTATTGTCTGGGATTTCAAACTATTATGTAGAACATACTGATGCACGATGATGAAGTCCTGGAAGGTGAAGGATTCGAATTTCATGAATCGTCATAAAACTGTTCAACAAAACATTGGCAAACCAAAACACGGGCACATGTGAGTGAAATTTCAAAATACTAGGATAGTTCATTACAATAAGTATTAACGTACAGGTTAGGGACTGCGCGAGTATATGTGTGTATGCATGTGTAATTTTATACGTGTGTATATATATATATGTGTGTGTGTCCATATATATAGGCCTCGGAGTAGGCCGAAAGCTTAAATCATCTACAGTGTGAGTGTCCTTTTACGTTTTATCTGTTTTATTCTGTGTTCTATTGTGCCGTCCAAAAGTTATATTGCTCTCGTGAGTACTTCCGCACCATCGATATATATATATATATATATATATATATATATATATATATATATATATATATATATATATATATATATTGATTTCTTCGAAGTAACACGGAAGTGTTGAATAAAAAACTTAGACAGTAACACACAACACGAGAACACATAAAAAGAACACTCACAATAATATCTTGATAATTTCGACGGACTTGAGTTCCGTCTTCTTCGGAAGATAAGATATGACTCTTCAGAGAGAGTCATTCTCAGAGAGACTCTTCAGATAAGAGTCATATCTTATCTTCCGAAGAAGACGGAGCTCAAGTCCGTCGAAATTATCAAGATATTATTGTGAGTGTTCTTTTTATGTGTTCTCGTGCTGTGTGTTACTGTCTAAGTTTTATATATATATATATATATATATATATATATATATATATATATATATATTAGTGAATATGTGTATATGTATATATTTTTTTTCTTAGAGGTTCCCCCCACCTTTCCTCACCTAACCCCCAACCCCCTCAACCCTTACCCTTCCCTCATGGTGCTACACCCCCTTCCACACACTTTTTTGGTGGCTCGCAGGGTATTTATGTAGATGTAGATATCTTAATAGAATATTAAATTAGAGATTACAGGCGTACACTCCTCATAAACATCTCCCCGAGTGGTATATATTAGCAAAACTTTGATTCAACTTTACTTTATCACGATTTCGAAACGGTTTAATTTGATTTTAAAATGGTTATTGTATTTGGCTAATTTACCATGTTTTTATATTATCTCATCTAGTGGGTGGAGCAAACTCCCTCTCTCACCTTTTAGCCGCGGTGAATTCCGCTGGATGTCTGTCGCTCTCATTTCATTGACTCCTTCTTCGTCAGTCTCAGCCAAGCGCCTTCTGTCTTACGGATTTGTCGTGACCTCAATATTCCCTCCACCCACTTGACCTGATGTTTTATCGTCTTCACTTGCCTTTTCTTATCCGATTTAATATACATCAAGGGACGGTGTAGTAATGAACGTAAATAATCATAGAAGAAGGGAGAAGGATGGAAGGATGTGGAAAAAAATGTTTCGTCCATTGAAGGATCACGTGACCGCCTTGGCAGCCGAAAATGGGGCCCCCGACGTCCTTTCTGTCGTCTCCCAATCCCCCATCCCGACGAAAGAAAATGTCAAGAGCGTTAAAGAGGTTCGTTCATGACTGTACGAGTATATACATCTCACCTTAGTTCATGTAAGTATTAATGGCGAGTGATGCAACACCCATTCATGCGAATTTCGTAAACAGATATGTAAATATATACATATATATGTACATATACATATATATGTAAAAATACATATATATAAATAAATATATATTAATTAAATATTATATATATATACAAAAACATATACATAAACATTACATTTTTATGTGTTCTCGTGCTGTATGTTGCTGTCTAAGTTTTTTATCCAACACTTCCGTGTTACTTCGAAGAAATCATCTATATATATATATATATATATTATATTTTTTATATATTATGCTTTTCTAATATATATTGTATACGTGTATGTGTTTATATTCATACCGCTTTCCATCCCAGACCCCATGTTTCTCTCAGAAAACTTTCTGTCTAACCGGAGGAAGGCCTCGGAGTAGGCCGAGAGCTTAAATAATATACAATGTGAGTGTCCTTTTACGTGTTATCTGTTTCATTTTGCGTTCTATTGTGCTCTTGTGAGTGCTTCTATATTATCCATATATATACACATATATATGCATATATATAATACAGTTTTCAAGTACTCATAAAAGGTTTGCATATTGTATTTAAGCTTGAAACGTGCTCTAAAATGTATTTTGGAATAGTTCTCTGGCGAGGATTTGTGAATCGACGCGGTTTCCACTGTTTATATCACATATTAGTTAATATATTTTAAAATGATCAGGGTAGGTGCGTTAGGTTGCGTTTACAAATCTATTAATGTTATAATAAAATTGCGTCCATGATATCACCTTTCGGTAAAAACGAAATTTATTTCTGCGCCAATTAACAATCAATAATTATTCTGGAGGTAGTTCTCTCCACAGACGTAAGAGCACTGATATGAAACTTAGAATTTTCGATGCCAATTTCTATTAAAACTAGCTGGGCTAGTAGGGCTACGGTTTGTCATCATCATTTGGTAGTGTGCACTATGACTGCAAAACTGGGGAAATTTGATCGGAATGGCATATGAGTGACCCCTCGAGGCAACCTCCTTAATGGAGGGGGGGAAGAAAAGTTGAATCTTTCCGTTTTCCCCTTAAATCTCCTTCCAGTCAACCTTTCGGCCACCCTCCTTCACTCGTACCAAAAATGGACTACGGGTCACAAATATGCATGTGTATATATATATGTGTGTATATATATATATATATATATATATATATATATATATATATATATATATATATATATATATATATATATACATACATACATACTGCCTCCTCCATCCTCGTCCCCATCTGTTTCTTTTCCATTCCATTTTTGTATCTGCGTGTGTGCGTGTGTGTGTATATGTATATGTATATGAACGACGCGAGATGAAAAAAAAGCCACAGGGAACGAAAAACAAATGGAAACTCACCTTTCGTTCCATTCTAGTGGCGGACCATAACGAGACCGCAAGAGGACTCCCAAAGCCTTGAGGAACCCTTAAAGAGATTCTGTGTGAAGCGAGGCTAATTTTTTAAAAATTTAATTCCTGGCCCGCCTTCCGTCCCGCTCTCGCCATGAATAAAAGCCCTCTTTATCTTCTGAATCTTCCTCGGCATATGCGTCACTCCTTCCTCTCGAGACTCGCCCTCCTCACCCTCCCCCCCTCTCCAAAACCTCCCTTCCTCTTCTCTCCTCTCCCCCTTCTCCCCCCCCCCCGCGTTCCCGTTTCCCGTCTCTCCTCCTCCTTCTTCCTCCTCCCCATCTGCTCTCTTTCCATTCCAATTCCTGTCCCACTTCCTTTCTCTTCCATCCGCGTTCAATTTCCTTCCATTTTCACCGGTAGCATTTTTCCTTCACACATCCCCCTTTCCCATTCTCGTCGCTATTGCCTCCATAATGCGTCCATTCCATTCAATCCCGTTCGTCGCACGTACAGGCACGATGAATTTCGAGAGATGGGTTTGTGTTATGGATAAGTGAACGAGTCGTCAATGTGCGGGTATCAACGATCGGAAAAAAGTATCCAATTTCCCGGAATGTGGTATTTGAACCAGTTTGTCTCCCTCTCTCTCTTTCTCCCTCCCTAAATTCTTCACGAAATGCTTAAACGAATCAGGGGGCGTGGTTGCTCGCAAGTACCAAGAAGTCTCTCCGCAGTACAGAATGCTGGTTCACCTTGATATTTTCTTTGCAGATGTACTTTTTGAAAGGAAATTCATGAACATTTTATGCTGTATTCCTTACGCTCTTTTGACCGCCTTATTGCCTCAAAACATTCAGATAGTTTTAATTTCAACTTACTTTGACACCTAAACTCAATTAATTTTTTTGAAATTAACACTATTCCCATGAATTTACTCGTAGAAAGTTGGAAAATCTCTAGGAATAATTTGTCTTTTGTTGCATTAATTAATGTTTGATAGTAAACTTCGCCCTGATAGGAATATAAAGTCTGTAAGGAAGAGCGGAAGCAATTCACATCGCTGCAACTAATTTGGAGATGCCCTTAGACACTCCATTAAAACAGAGAGAAGTCAATTCCCTGGGCAATTTTCGCTGTCGTACGTCTTTTTATATTTATCGTTTCCGTAGACATTGCGGTGGGTCTAAAAACGAGAAATTTAAAAAAAATTGGTGATAAAAAGGGGTGGCAATTATTTTTGCAGCGACCTAAAATAATAGCTGAAGAAATATTACGAGCGTAAATTAACGTAATGGAAATGTTAAAGGGACAAAAATTGCTGTGAATGTGTCACTGTATACTAAATGTAGGAATAAGTTTTTCAAAATTAATTCAAAGTTATTCAAATACTTACTGGTACTTCAAGGACTCATTTATTTCGAATTTTATCGATGTAACTGCCTAATATTAATGATGCAGATGTACTTAAATCACCCTTTGTTCTTTAAATGTACCTTTAAGTAAAGTGCGAATTTCAATCTCTTGACAATCTTATATTCCTTAAAAGTCCACTTGAATCATAGGTGCGATATATTACAACATTCAATGCCCATAGGGATCTCCTTGACGTCAACTCGTATTTGGCAATATTGTCTTGGCTCACTAAGAATTAAATTTCCCTTGCATTCATTTAGTAAATTCTAAGAGTGCCAAAAATTGCCTCAGCTATTTTCCTTAAACAAGGTCTGTTTGCAATATTTTCTGTTTTCTTAATTTTTTTATTTTATACTGAAAGAGCTTAATGCAAATTAAATTCTTTTAAAATAAGAACGTAAGACGATCTGGACATCTTTTAAAAATCAACGTTCAAAAATATGAATAAAAAAAAACGTGAACCAACATTTTTTAAAATTAAATTTATCGTCGAAATCTTTATTGGATTAAAAAAATGGTAACCGAATCACCCATTATTATTATTTTCTAACTTTCTAAATAATGCTCAGAACAGTAAAAAAACAATGAAATTTTTTCGGTTTATTTAATTAGCACAAATAAAGAGCAACTACCCCATATTAGTTTCCAATATGTCACTTTTATGTGTTTTCCGAAAGTCGATAATTGGTTAAATCATTCTCTCACAACTAAAGAGATTGGTTAAATTATCTAGCACAACTAAAGAGCAACTAACCCATATTAGTTTCCAACATTTCACTTTTATGTGTTTTCCTAAAGTTGAAAATTGGTTAAGTCATTCTTTTTCGAAAGAAAGTGTTAGTTTAACACAAAATCATCGAAATATTAAGCCAATTTAAAAAATATTTTTACAAAATAAAAAAATATATTGTAGATTAGGATAGGATTAGTATTTATTTTTGGTAATCTGCCAATACATTTTGTTTAACTGGATAAATTTACAATGGTCGGAACGTTTTTTTTACATGGTTTAACCTGACCTAACATTGTCCGAAACGACTTTTAACTCGACACTTAAAAAAGTCTCATTATACTTTTTTTCTTGCCCATTCCATAACGAGAAAATTCGATAAGTCAACCTATGACCAACAGTATGCATATGACGCGAAGGTACGCGAGGTTCGATTTCCTATGAAATATGATTTTATGTGAGATGTTATGAAGGAGAAGATGGTGAAAACACCAAGGTCCTCATGCAAATTTAAAAGCTCTCTTTGAATGGGCAAAACTGAAATGAGAAGATAAAAAAGTAGCTTAGTTGGTGGACGATAACATTAAACCTGATAATAAAAAAAGGCAATGCAATAGATTTGAATTTTTCGTGGCTGCTAAGGCAACGGTCATTAGAATGAATAGAGCGAAATTTGCACCTAGGATGGTAATTTGGGTGGTAGACATCGAGAAAAGGGAAAGAAACAATAGAGGTAGAGATAGTTATGGAGTAAAATGGAGTCCAAAAGGGGTCGTACTTATATCCTGCCGAACGAGGAGGTAAATATTGCCAATGAACCTAAGCTGTATATGGGGTTTTAAAGACTAGGAAATAAGGTAATTTTCAAAGAAAGGACATCAATTTTGACTTACGAGGGAATGAAATTTCTCCCCTAGGTGCAACTATTCAGTTGAATACAGTTGCTGGTATTGAAAGGAAAGCGGTTATGGGTTGGTGACGAAATCATAGAGTCCTGAAAGGAAGTCATTACTGGAGACATGTGCGGAAGGGCGTGTTTGTCGATCGTAATTCGGAGGGAGGAGAGGCCTCGGGTATAGGGGATGAGGGTGTAAAGGGATGTTTCGTTGATGGTGGCCGTTATTGTGATGAACATATGATGGACGGAGCTGGAATTCTCACAAATTCTGCGTCGAAAATTGGTTCTTCCCAGCGGGGAATACCTGGCAATCAGTGTCTTAGAGTTCCAACAGATGGACTAATAACACGGTTGGATGTAGGCTTACTTACCGTACATTCTGAATGCTTTCTCCCCGACAAATAGGTCTCATCACACAACCCTTAAAGACTCTGGAAATCGAACTCATACCCTTATAACGTCACTTATGCGTGGGTGGTATGACAAGTTTCCGACTTAAAAAAATTCAGAAAAAATGTCTTCCATCTTTGTTAGGTCAGAAACTTTTCAGACCACCCTTGTATTCACGAACTTGCCTATTTTGTGTGAATTAAATTAAAAATCTGTGGATTTTCAGAGAAATGGTTCACTAGTAGATGCCATGAGGTATCTTAAGATAAATGAAACTTATTTTTCGGGAACGCTGTCGTCATGCATTAGAAGTGACTCGATAAAATCTTTCAAAGCATCACAATTCTTAAATGACAACTTGAAGTGTAATACGCTTTTCAATACTCTTTTCGTCCTTGCCCTTGCCTCTCTACAATATAATACTCGTTTACTTTTTGTACCACTATATGCTCAGAGTGCGCCGGTGGGCAGTTAGTGCTGTTCCTGCATTTATATTGTACTTGTTTGCAAAAAGCCGTTCCCTGTCGGCTTTCCTTTCTTGTTAGGTTAAGATTTCATAGTTTATTCCTAGTTTTAAGTTTCTTCTTCTCGCAAACCACACTTTCACTTCAGCCATGTTTCTTACTTTAATGCCATGCGTTTCTTATGTACAATGACCGGTAAAGACTTCACTCACCCGGACGGTTTATACTTGTCTGTTAGGGCAGTCAATGAACATTTCCGTTCTGTGGTATCCTTACATTCTATAGTTAATGACATTTTTCAACACAGCATTGCCAAATGAAATGCCGTGCTTCCAATTTTATGGATTTTTATGGACTTTTCGATTTCCCCCAACATCCCTCTCTCTTCCTTCATTTTGCCTCATACTTCTTCACTTATTTTTAGAATGAATGTTGAATTCAAATAATGCAAAATGATTTTTTAAATGGAGAAAATTTACCAAAAATACATTCATTAATAAAAGATATCCCATTCACATTTGTTTAATTCACAATCATACTGTTTTTTTACTCGTTGTTCTTATTTAACCCAAAATTTATTTCGTGTATGAGGTAATTAAAATATGTCCATGAAGAAAAGCATGGGAATATTTTCCTGTGAATTTTGCGAGAGGTATTTGCCCCGAATTATTTTTTGCTAGGATTTTTACATATGTAATTATTTCCAGAAATGTACGTACATAGAGTAGGGGATCTTTGTGTGGTTGCTACCTAGCAAAGGTCAAACTCATTATTAGTGATTTCGTGAGTGCACTAATTTTGAGAACGTGTATCTGGTGGAGGTCTGTCTAAAGTCTTCAAAGGGAACGTGGACTAAGAGTAGGTAGAGCGACCTGCTTTTTTCCACCATTTCCCGTTTCTCAGCAGATAAAGTACTTTGGAGAAATATGACAAAAAAACCTTCACCACCCTTTGACAAAAACGATGTGAATTTTCAGATTTCTAAACTGGAGAAGGTCAAAAGTCCGCAATGCATTCATTTTGGATGCCATGAATATCTGTGGTGGAAGTTTTTATGAATTTCGTCTCATCCGTCACTTGGCTCGCTAAATTAAATGTGGATGTCAGACGTTTTAAATTCTATATTCTGTCTATGAGCTGATTCCTTCAGATTGTTATTTTTACCTCATGTCTTATCGAGGTGGAGCCTGAAATTCTCTCGTATATAATTACAGATTAATACCCTACACGAAATAGCTATATTCCCAAAAAATACCCTGTTTCTAGACCATATTTCTCTTCGTTGAGTTTTTCAAGATATCAGTTTCTAAAAATTTGTTTCGTTCACCTTATTTCTATCTTAAGAATGGACACGAAGTCATAATAAAAATATACATTCAAAACCAAGTTTCATTCAAATTAAATGCTGCAATCGTTCTCCAAAATTCTGGCTGCGACATATGCTTCATTTTATGCGTGATATCTATGGATAATTAAATGATCACTGGGTACATTTTCTTTCTAGTTGATTATTTTTTATAATTCTCTTATGCGTCGTATATTATGTAACAATGTAAGTAGAAAAAACTATGTTCTAGCTTCAAAATTCACCATCCTGAATTTTCAAAACATATCTGCTAAAACAATTGTGGTACTTGGAAAAAGGAATAAGCTAAGGCCGTAAACCCCGGAAAAGAAAGTACTTTGTTATTCCACATATATTTTATTTTGCACGATCTATGTCTCGACTTAAAATTTCATCATTTGGCCATTCTTTGCAAGTCGAAACCTAGGTCGCGCATAATAAAATATATCTGAAAGAACAAAGGATTTTCTTTCCCGATATGAATCGCTCCCACAAAGTGACGCCTCAAACCATTCTATTCATTAAGACCGTAAACTAGATTGGTGCTGGGTTTTTTTAAGAAGATAGGTAATAACCAAGTGACAGGTTACAGGAAAAGTGAAAATCACACACTTAGGTATTTTAGGGGAACACTAATCATCGTGTTACCCAATCACAAACAACAAAAAATGCAAAAATAGGTTAAAGGAAGCAGACTCACAACCACTCGATCATTACGGTGCGTTAAAGAATGATAATGACTCTCGTGAATGGGATTCATACATACTCTCAGGCTTTGCAAGGATTTCTCCTATTCCATGGACCCGTCAACCTAACACAGGAATGAAAATTTCAAAAAGAAAGGACACAAGTTCAGGATCACAGTAACTGAATTTCTCCGGTGTGTTTGGAAACAGTGACCTTTGTGGATCACACTTATTCGCACTTTTTGAGGTTTACAAGGATTTTTCGTAATATTTCGTTGTTCTATTGTCTTACGGCCGTAGGAACGTTCGTTTTTGGTTTAAATTATTATAGTACATGTAGATTATTTCATGCGATTCTAATAATTTCCCACACAGTCTTTTGTTGATTATCTTCCTTTCTTAGAAAAATAAGTTAACGTTTTATTTAGATTATACGTTTACATAATACAAACTTACACTTTTGCGATGGATGGCAGATAAATATACAAAACTAGCTTTTTTTAAACTTGTGCAAAGCATTTTAGTGGTTGATGAGCTAATATGAATTTTCGTAAGATTTTCAGTTTTGTACAATTTTTTTGGTCAAGTAATATACTTTATTTTAAAAATCACCACAACATTTAACCCAGTTACACCACGTTTTTATAGTCGCCATCGAAAAAGTTTAAATGCAATCACGGGATTAACGCCATAAGAATGGGAACTAAACTGTGATACTTATTGTTATTTCATGTTTCAAGTTGGAGTGAAAGGTCGAAATTTGGTGGTTTATAGTATGTATTGCTAAATAAATGAATAGGTTAAGAGGAATAAAAAAAACCGTATCATTCTGTTCTTAAAGGCGTCAAAAGTGTAGACATTAACTTTTCATCCAACAACTCCTTACTCTAGGCATACGTACATACACTCCACTACGCTCAAATTTACATCCTACACTGATCTCAATTTGACGCTAAGGTCTTGGGAGTGTTGCTGAAGACCATCCCCAAAATTCTCATGTTTTTTCTACATCTACGCAATATCTCGCAAGCCGCCGCAAGGGCGTGTGGCGGGGGATGTTAGGTCACCAGCCATTCATGCACAACCCAATCGTGACACCTCTACAGAAATATTTGTTCGTTGATGCACTGCAACCAAGTTAATCACAAAGAAGAAGGTACCTACATGCAGCAATATTCAATAACAGGATAGGTATGTTCAAATCTTGCGGGAGGGGGGTTAAAAAGTTGAGAATTAAAAAAAAGCACGCAGAATATCGATTAAATTTGTACGCTACCAATGACAATTATCTCCCTCTCATTTTTGCGTCGTAGCATCACGTTGGCAGTCCCTTGTCTCTTGTTTTCGGATCAATCGGAAATTAAGTCCTTCGTCAATTCTCACCTTCGGATAGCTATAGGACGTGTTGTCTATGGGAGTATTTTCGAATGGCATTTAATTTTAGAATATATTGGAATACTTTGTCAAAGTTCTTTTAGTTCTGAAGCAGCAACAAAATTTAATGATAAAAATGAGAATTTTTCATTAATTATCAATGTATTGTGGGTGGCGGTGGTCTAGTGGGTAGAGCGTTGGACTACTGACCGGAGGGACCTGGGTTCGATTCCCGGGCAAGTCACTCTGGGCACCTGTAGCTCCGCCCAAGCTATATGATTTTTGGGTACCAGATCTTCCTGGGAAACCATAACCGGCACAGGGAAAGGAACTAGCCCCCATACCCTGATGTGTGAATATTCACACGCCGTCGGGCTTGGTACACGGGTGAACTCTACCATCACCTACTAAACCGACCTTCGGGTTGATTACTGTGTTTTATGGTTTTATGAATGTGTTAATAGAAGTTGATGCGAATGATATGCAGTCGAATTCGAAACTTAAAGTGTGCAATAAGTAATCTTTTATCTCATACAGAGAGGCGGCCTTTCGTGGTGTGTGAAGTTTGAAAGTTGTTCCCTTACTGTTTCTTGAAAAAAACTGATATTTGTATAAAATAATTGGATCTCTTAATAACATCTATTAAAAACCATGAATTGTTATGCTTTTATTTTTTTTTGAGTAGGATAAAACTATACAACTTGTTCCATATATATATAATCTTACGTCTTAGTTTTTTTGCGAAATTCAAATAGTGAAATTTGTATTTTTTGTCTTAATATATTCCCCGAATGGTGATTCTTCAAATAGTTTCCTGGAACGAGTATTTGATTGATTCGTGAATGTAATTTTCTTTGTGAGAAATGGGAAACATGCCACAGACGAAAGAAAAACAAACGAGGAAGTACTTAGGATGGCAGTTGAAGAGAGAAGAGCGTTGGAAAGAATTCAACGTTGGATAGATGGTATTTTTTTTGGATTGGATTGATAGTATTTTGATTAACGATGAGATATTGATGACTCTGATATTGAGGGGAGAATGTATGGTGAAGGTGAGGGATGGTATGGGATGAAATGAATTTTCATATTGGACGGGATTAACGGGACGGGACAGAATCCCGCAAGCGTACTCGAGAAATATTTTAGCGCCCTGTACCTTAAAACTTTCAATGAAAGGTTAGTCTTGGTAATGCTATGCTCGGCAACGATTACCCTGGGTGTCCATTTATAGCTTATGATAACCGTTAGGCCACCATTAGTATAAACTTATTAACTTTATTCTCCTATTTAATTAAGTTTATTGGCTCCTCTTTCGAATGAAATGTGTATTCTCTGTCATACTTTACAGATAAATTTTACAAAAACTCTTCAATATGCTCACGAGCATGATAGAGTAAACATAAAGTGGCCCTCTGTTGACCAATCACATGAACTAATGTGTGGTTAAATTTCAAGGAACTGCGGGAGGTGCCGCAACAGTAACTTTTAACGGAGTCATCCGCTAACATACATTTTAAAGCAACAATTTCAAAGCGTAAAAATCATTCGCCTTGACCAGAATCCCGGTTAAGGCGAATGATTTCTACACTCTGAAATTGTTGCATTGTAATGTGTGGTCATTAAATTTAGCTCCTTTTTCCTTGCTTTGAGGAATGTGGTGTAACCAGATTATAGCAATAATCCTTTGATAATTAGAATAAGTATTCAATTTAGTATCATATTGAATTATACCGTAAAGGCATCTCTTTATGACTTAGTCATATCATAAAGAGATTTATGACGACATATCCATATCCTTCAAGGATACCTGCACTCGTCATAGCCTTATCATATGAAGAGTTCCCTCTGCGTGAGCTTCTAACTATATCATTAAATTTACCGTTATTTTATTTTAAATTCATACTTATTTTACATGTTCCAGAAATTTTTCAGGAAGACCAACGGAGAAATATGTTTAGAAGTTTACTGAGACTAATATTTAAAAAAATGATAGGGATGTTCAACGTCTTCGTGTCAACTGAATTGATTACGTGCACGCAGAGGGACATAGCGTAACCCTGTGTTAGTTTTGAATCCTAATGAATTTAGAAGATTGTACGGTTTTATTCTAAGCCTAAGGAAACATAAATGGGTTATTTTACGTATGATTGTGGTTACATTGTGGTTGGATGAAATTAAGGAAAGTAGGGAGTATACAGTGCTTAAGAATTAGTTCTTTTAATATTGCTTTAAGAATGCTTTGTATCTTGTCAGTTAAGGCTAAGGAGTACATTAATTTGTTAGTAATACGGCGCTTAAAAAATTATCCTAATCTGGTAGCGCACAACTAACAAAATACAATCAAGATTTCTTAGCAGTGTTTTGGGTAAATTTTGATGGGCCGAGGAAATACCACGAGACTCTATATATTCCTGGGGAATCGTTAACATGATAGGTATTATCCTAGACTCTATGATACATTCTAAAATTTCTGTAGCACTATATACTTGCTATCTTCATTAATTTAATCGAAAATGCCCACTCTCCTTAGATTGCCTTGCTTTCTCAACATTCTTCCCTCTATATCACAGTCTTTAACATCTCATAAACATCAGTATCCATTTCCTGCATCCGTTTGTCCTGCCTTCTTCGAATTTCTCGTAGAAACCTTCGCAGTTCCCTCACCGTGCCCAGTACTCGATCGTCGGTTTCCCTTTCCATCTATTTGCTTTGTACCTTTCTTCTCCACATCCACGTATTTAAGGACTCCACAATCTTTTCTCAATCCTCTTATCTCAACAACCAAATCTATTGTGAGCCATACAACGTTCTGCTCCAAATTAAAGTTTTCAATAGTCTTTTCTTTACATATTTCATTAAGTTTCCTGTCGTCAAATACCACCACTTCTTAAACGCTTCTTTACCTAAAGTTTTTCTTCTTTTCATGGCCCCACTACTCTGCCTGGCCTAATCCAAGCATGAAATGTTAGCTAAATTTCAAGAAACTGCGGGAGATGCCGCAAAAATAACTTTTAACGAAGTCAGAGTTTAATAGGGATCGAGAGATATCGGGATCCCTATGAAACTGGTCCCTAGTCCCGGGAATAAAGGGGCTAGATATCGATAAATATCGGTCAAGGTGAATGATTTTCACACTCTGAAATTGTTGCATTGAAATTTTAGACAGATAATTACGCATCTACGCATGAAATACATGGACAATAAAAAAGTTTCCTTGTTTCATTTTTGAGACATTGGAAGAAGCAAACGAATAAATACCAAAAAATATTTTATGCACCACCAAAATGGAAAAAGTATCAAGGCGAATGTTTTTCCATTCCGATTCCCAACGTTCTAATTGTCCTGGAGGTTGATTTCTGAAATAGTAAATGTTCTCCTTCTCTGCAAAAGTCACCGCTGGCCACACTCACTACCCATGCCTACTGCGTGCACGAAACCGTCTGTAGCTCTGCCGCTCCTCCCACCTCGGAGCCAGCAGCAACTTCCTCTCCCTCCCTTCCACTCCGACCATCCCCCAAACCCCCAACTCTTATTGCCATAATCTTCCAACACACTCAAATACCCTTCCCGTCCGCTATAAATAAAACCCCCGTCCCCTTCTTCGCAACTCCCCTGTGTACCTCCCGCGACTCCTTCCCGCTATCCCATTTATATATTTGCCCCTCCCCTCTTTCGCGGTGGATATAAAAAAATGAATGAGTTGAAAAAGACACACGGATACAGGGACGCAGGAACACTCCTCGGAGCGGGGCTATCTTTCTCGTAATGTGGTGAGACTAGTCGAGGATTCAAAGCTTTGGTTGTGACTTTGCACTGCTGCATATAACCTACCTTTCCTTTCCCTCGAGCAATCGAGAAAATGAACCGAGTGTATTGCCGGCGCAAGGATACCCCATTGTATCTCGTTCAGGTGTCAATATACGAGAATTGTCGCGGATTCAATTTCGGATGAAAATGGCACCCGCTTCTGATTTCGTGTTATTTTTCTTACTCCTACCGAGTCGAGGAAAGAAGAATATCCTTCTCATAGTTGTCTTGAATGTAACCGCGTGGAAGTTTATCTTTATCGTTTTATGGTGTCAGTATTGTTTCTAGAAATTCAGTATTTTTCGGCGGTAGTCCAGAGGCAGCTTTGAGCTTTGGACCACTTACCGGAGGGCCCGGGTTCAATTCCCGGGCAAGCCTCTCTGGGCACCTGCTGCTCCAACTCTATGTGATTTTTCGGATAGCAAATCTTCCTGGGAAACCATAACCGTCACAGGGAAAGGAACTGGCTCCCCACACTGATGTGTGAATTTCACAAAAATGGATGTGTGTTTGTGTGTATTATTATATACATCTACATATATACCCCATAATCTACCGAAAAGGTGTGTGGTAGAGGGTGCAAGCACTAAATCGAAAGGGTATGTAATAAGAGAAGATATGGGAGAGAAGCGGAAAGGGAAAAAAATATTCCATAACAACGGTCAAATAATGTGCTAATTTGTATTCATTCTGGACAAAGACTTAATTCAAAACAAGAGTTAATGCCCTAATGAATTAGTTATTTGCTATGCTAAAAAAGGGACTAAAAGTGAAGCACAACCATTTAATACGAAAAACCTCCACTATTACAAGACAGGTAATATAAAACTGAAAAGTAAGAAGGGGAAATTCTATTATTTCATGGACATAAAACTAAACTAAATACACACACACACATATATATATATACATACATATAAATAAATAAAAATATAAAAATAAATATATGCATATATATATATATACACACACAAACACACACACACACACCATCCGTGACCTACTTCAAGCTGGCGCCGCGCGCATTTATAGCCGCGCTCTTCCCATTTTCCCGCCGCGAAAACGTTTGCTTATTTGTTTTTCTTTCTTTTTTCCATCCCCTCCCTTTTCCTTCTTCCCTCTTTCCTTCTCGCTCCCTCCTTCTCTCTCAACGTCTGGAGACAACCGACTCCCTACATCGCGAGGGACGCGTCGCCTCGCCTACGTCCCCATGTGTTTCCCATGCTCTCCTTCCTCGATGCCAAATGATCAGCTCTTTTAATTGCAGTCGGGGGACCAAAAGCACGCTTGTCATTTTAAAATAAAACCTTATCGATGTCTCAATTTTAGTGAGCAGCTGTCTCTCCTCCCGAGGGAGTTCAGGACCGGGGCACGCAGCCGTCTGCATCCGATTTTTCGGTGGGAAAGGGATTTTTTAAGGGTAAAAATAAGAAAAAAACGTTCCCTTTCTCTTCAATATAATTTTCACTGTTAATTCGATAGTTTTCCGGAGGGGATATTTTTTCGTGGTGAGTGTGGTGAACTAGTCTCCCGTGAGGAAATTTAAAGGGTGCAAATAAAACTTTCCATAATTAGGATCCTCAAATACGATCCTTGTGACTTAAGTGTTTGGATTTGGCCCTATAGAGGCTTTTACACATTGCTGTAAATACATAAGAATCCGATACCGTTTTGATCGTCAGGATAATATCGATGAAGTTTTATGTAAGTTGGGAAGCCATTTGTGTTTGATCACTCAGTCTTACCTCCTGTAAAGTTCATTGTCCTTCTCGTAAAATTTTTCAATCCAACCTAGAAAATACGAGAAAATCGAAATTTTTGGAACTTATTTCGCCAAAATGTCTACGAGGAATTTTATACATCCTATCATGTAATTAATAAATTACCATCTTTTACGCCTTTTCGTGAAGACAAAGTAAAAAAATAAGCCTGATTTAAGAATATTTCGGGGATCTTACAATATTTTCAAAATTAATTCCATATCGCCTCAATCCTTGAGTACAGATTTACTTCGTTTCAGTCGTGGTCATGCATGTTTTTTCTATTTGCGCTACAAAATTGGCATTCGACACTTCAAATGGTCCTCGTTGATGGTACGAATGGAATCGAGTCCATTCTCACGATAAAGTTATTTATGTGTTGAGAAAATTTTCTTAATATATGGATAAGCTATACATACATACGTGAAAATACACTTACACAGAGATGAAGTGAAGTAAGTTAATTAGTTTCCTGTTCGAAAAAGAATGGGATATGTGGTTACTTGTCAGTAATGTGAGAAATGTGGTAATTTTTTTATTTTGATTAATGTATTGATAGAGTTTATTATCATTTAACAAACTATTAAATTACATGAAATTATCAACCATCCAAGAGAAAAATTAACTTTGGCAAATATCTAAAGTGCTCACAACTTAATTCCCATGTAAATAATACTTACTGCTAAAAATCCTCCATTTAGAAACGTAATCAGTGTAATACAATATAATTCTTATGTCCTTATCATTTTCTTCAGCACTCCGTTTTAATCGTTTTGCTTTCATAGCTATAAAGTTTATTAAGTTATTTAGTATTAAAAAGAATGTAATATTTATTCTGTCTAATCTAAGAAAAGAAAATTACACCACCCTTTCACCAGTGCACTTAACAAATGATGAATAAATCCGCATCAAGTGAGTTCTATTCGTAGTTTCCTCTTTTTTTAAGTTGGGTATTTAAAAGTAAAACAATAGTTAAAGGTACATTTCCTTACATTTTTAAACAAATATGTTGATGAAAAGGTTATGCGATTTTCCAGAAAGAAAAAGGCTCAGCTAAATATTAAAATAGGCGGGGAAAGAATAGAGCAGGTAGAGCAGTTTACATATCTCGGAAGTGTTTTGGACCAATACGGTCAAAGTGGTAGGGACGTAAGGAGAAGAATTGCACTAGGCAAGGAGGCTTTCTCAAGGAGGAGGGAGTTGATGACGGGGACGTTGAGTAGGGATGTTAAGACAAGACTCGTAAAAACTCTGATATGGAGCGTAGCTATGTACGGCGCGGAAACGTGGTCGCTGAAGCAGGAGGATAGAAGTAAATTGGAGGCTGTGGAGAAGAATGGAGAAGGTGAAATGGACCGAAAGGAAAACAAATGAGGAAGTACTAGAAATGGTGGGGGAGGAGAGGGGTTTGTTGAGAGAAATCCTATGGAGGCAGGAAAAATGGATGAAAGGCGTATTGAGCGGTAGTGGAATGTTGAAGAGGGTAATAGAGGGGAGAATGTTGGGCAAGCGTGGTAAGGGTAGGAACAGGATAGGGATGTTGGACGGGATGAAGGGAGGAAAGAAGTACACCGAGATGAAGAGGGACCTGATATAGATTAGTTTGCTAGGTGGGGAGTCACAAAATATTTATTTGATAGTTGTGTCCATCCAAAAACCTACCTTGACCGGTAGATTACCTAATAATATAATGTTGATGAATAAGAGTAAAATGCATTTCTAGATGACGACGTAATATTGCATGGAACTAAACATTGCAAATCAAACGTGATTTAGCGTACAATTATTTTTACTCATTTCTTCTCTCATCTCTTCTTCCGATGCAAAAACGTAATGCTTTATTTCCTTGGCAAAGAGAATGTGGTTGCATAACGATGACAGACAGAATGGGTAGATAACGTGGATAAAAACTGAATTTATCCTAATTGCTTGGGGAAAGTTGACTAAAATCTATCTTGGAGTAGTTTTACATATTACCTGATGATGAAGATGGAGATTTTGGAGAATATTTTAGGAAAAATAGTCTCGAACGATAAACCAATTTATGACCAACATCAATTAGTATGTGAACATCACCAACGCAGTTCACTATCCAGTACACGGCTACATGTATTTCCAGAAGGTTTTCAAATATCTCCTTTTCTCCACTCGAGTTATCTGCACTCTGGCATAATGTATCGGGTATCTTACAAATTATCCACATGCTGGAAGTTAATTCTTCTACGGTTAGGAGGAGCTCGCGGCATTTTTTTTTAGAAAGAAAACGGAATGGCCTTGCGATGCATTAATACTATAAATACGAAGGAAGTACGTTTTGAGAAACTTGACTTTAGGGTCTTCGTAGATGGCCCGTAAAATAAGCGACTCTGCTCGCCTAATTGGCATGAAGTGGCGTGGCGCGGGAATTGGCGTGGCCTTTTAAGTGGCCAGTTTGCATAAAAGACTCGCATTGGGCACCTAATAATCGAAGACACCAAAATTACCAAACGTCGCCGAGGAAAAAAAATTGGAACACAATATTACTGCCACCACCGTTTAATCAGTTGACCGGCGCTAAATTTATCGCGTTCTTTTACTTTTTGTTGAACGCGATTCTTCTAGGCTCAATATAGTTCATTTCGTCTCTAATTGATAATTTGTATTCACGATGTAAAAATGTTACTGTGAAGTACCGGACATAGTGGAGGGGTATGGTGAAGCGGGGTCTTAACCCTGGGTGCCGAAGCAAATTGATGTTCAATCCGATTTTATGAATTTGAGTGATAATAAAACAATATCAAAGTATAAAAATCGTTTGCCTTTACCGAGATTCAAACCCGGATCCCTCGATTTCCATCCGAGTTCCGTAGCCAGTTAAGATATCGAGGGGTCCCCTGAGACTCCGAAATTTCAAGACAAATGATTTTCACTCTCTGAAATTGTTGCATTATAATGCATAGTTAGCTAATGACTCCGTGAAAAGTTACTTTCGCGACATATCCCGTAGTTTCTTGGAGTTTGAATGATGTTTTGAATGCGATGTTTTTACTTTTCCGACTTGACCAAGGTGAGCGTGAGGTGTTAGACAATAAATGAAGAATGGACAGTGGGTCAAAGACTCCTCTGCTAATACCCTTGATTCATTCTGGTAGAAACGTTTTTCCGGTCAATAAATCTTTATCCCAGGAACAATCAATATTATTTAGCCAATTGCTAATTTATTTAAACAGTAATACTGGGTCAACGATGTAGTACAGTAAAGATAGTGGAGATGTGATATCTTTGGAAAAAATAAGGATTATAAATAAATTGGAAACTCCAATGGAAATTAATTCATCGAGAACTTTCCCAATTGGTGGAGTAATATCACAAACGATATATACGAAACATAAACGTGGTCTGTCCTGAGAGGATCCAGCTATGCCATATTTTGAAAAAAAAATGGTCTACCTAGAACAATGAGGGCTTAGTCCCCTTCGAAGTACTCCCCTTTGGACTTCACACACTTATCCCAGTGTTTCTTTCAATTATCAAAACAGTCGGCAAAGTCCTTTTTGGTAATGGTCATCAGCTGCCTCGTCGCTTTCTCTTGTATCTAGTCAACCCCTGTGAAGCCTGGGATTTTGTGTTAGGGTCATAGTCGTAGATCCATCACTTATCTCTGGTTACAAACTTTTTAGAAAACCTGGGTTTTGCGGCTTTGAGCAAGTCCCCTTCAACTGCAATACGAAATTATAGAGGTTAATGAGAATGTGACGAGGTTGCTGATGTCCATTTCGAAAAAGGACTTTGCCATTTGTTTTGAATTGTGAAAGAGACACTGCGATAAGTGTGTGAGATCCCAAGGGCAGTACTTCAAAGAGACTAATGCCTAATTACGCCAGATAGTCTACTTTTTCAATACACAAAGCATGGCTGGATCCTCTCTGGACAGACTTCTTATAGTTCTTTCGAAAATCCATTTATTAGCTAACTATTTTCGTCCATTACTTTACCGTTATTGACTAAAATCGTCATGAATAGTTTTTATTGTAGAAACATAACTCTTTTAGAAAAATTAAAAGTTTTCTCTCCCACAAATAGGGTTAGTGAAAACAATATTTGAGAGGGATATCAAATCAGGATTATTCGGTTTTGCAATGATTTCAAAACTAATTTAAAATTAAATGAAAGTATAATTTCTTCTATAATTTTTCTTTGTTGGTTTCTATGCAGGCTAATACAGTAAGTAACTAACAAATTCCATGAGAAAAGAAACACTAGTTTCCGAGCCACCTTTCTCAAGGAAGAGAAGGAAAACGCCGAAAATTAGTAAAAGTTTGTCTTTTAAAGAATTATTTAAATAAGCTTACGAATTCTCGATTTCCAACTCCTAGTTTTAATGTGATTTGTATGGTGGAGTTTTGTTCCCTATTAAGTATCACCAATTTTGTGAAGATCTTTGGCTTATTTCAAACGTGTTGCATTGAATTGCACAATAGATAACTTCCCTTTGTGTTTCTTCAAGAAACTGTAGCAGTAACTTTAACGGGGTCACCCGCTATGTGTGCATTATAATGCAACAATTTCAGAGAGTAAAAAATCATTCGCCTTGACCGGGATTCGAACCCGGATCCCTCGATATCCGGCCGAGTGCTTTAACCAATTAAGCTACGTCTCGGTAGCTTAACTGGTTAAAGCACTCGGCCGGATATCGAGGGGCCCGGGTTCGAATCCCGGTCGAGGCGAATGATTTTTTACTCTCTGAAATTGTTGCATTATAATAGTCTTTATGTTATGAGGTGGCGCGAATGATTTGATTTCTATACTACAGTAGTTTTCTGTTCAATAATATTCAGTAATAGTTTTTAATGGGTAAGATCGACTCTAAGTGATTTGACGCAGTGGAGTTCAACCAAATAAATTACTGTATCCCCTAATTGTATATGATTAATTTTATCATTCAGAATATCCGCAAACATTTTTGATCCTTACAGATGTAGCCGATTTTTTGGATTTATGGGTAGAAGTTAGTCAAAGGCATAAAACATTGACAAGCATTTTATATTTGTCGAGGAGTATTTTTGGCTTATTTGAACATGAGGCTAACTGCGGCTTCATCCGATCCCTTGTCCAGTTTTTATGATACGGATTTCGGGATATTCACTCGTGATAAAAATATAAAAGCTATTAAAGTTATATCTTGAAAAAGTGTTCTTAAAAAAATACTTTAATGATACCATACTCTTTCAGTATATATTTTTCACATTCATTCAGTCTTGGATTATTTGCAGCTCTCATCAAATTATCGTGAGATTGTATCAAATCGATTGTTTATGAAATTCATTGTTTTGTCATCTACAAGAACGTGAATGAAAAGGAAAAGGAACTATAAAAAAATCCTATATTATTCTACTGGTGGAGATAAAACTCCTAAACTGGGGAAACTAAGATGAATGATTTCATCTTTATCCTGACTCCAAATATCGAGATATTTTCTTGGAATTGAAGCTCTCCTGATGAAACAAGTAATGAAATAATACAGTAAAAGTTCTAGTTTCTTTGGTTTTAGCTTCTTTAACACGGTCAAATGAATTATATGAAGACTTTCCGGGTTTATTTTGTATGTTTATCGTTTGGAAGTCTTTCATTCTTATCCTCATTTCGTTTAATCATCAAGTGGATTCAGAACGCCGGGCTGGAACAATATTAAACAATTACAAAAAGCTTGATTTCACGGAAAGGAAAGAATTGTAAAGGACTTTCCCTCTTCTGCAGATCAGTATTCTCAAGCTCTGGAGAAAGATGTATGCATAAATCTTACCGGTGATTATTTTTTATTTTCTGTGTTGAATATGGGCAGAAATTTATTTAGTTCTGTAATGGAAGAATTGAGATGCCTTCTTTGAAAGAATTCGGCATTATGTGAAGAGTATCTTTTACAAAACGAGAGATCTGAGATTTATCACTCAATGGCAACGTTTAATTAATTCTTTTCTTAATTAACAGCAGTAAGTTTCAGCGAAGGGAGACATGAAGAATTCAGAATGATACATACGTTTCTTTGTGATTGCTCCGTATCCAATACACTTAAAAGGCAAAAGGATGCCTACAATTCTCTTTGGCTGCTCCATATTCAAATTTGTAGAGACATCATTGCTGGCCATGGATCATTCATTATTCGGAGCGAATTAAGCAAAGAAATTAAAAAAAACTTGAAGGATGAAGGGCGTGTATTTAAGTGGTTAAAAATTCTCCATCTTCATCAGCATCGCTGTTTGTTTTCACGTTCGTCCTACTTTGCTTCGTGCATCTCGAGAAGGTGCTTTCTAGGTAACTCATCTCTCTAACTTTGTCTTCTACAAACGTCTAACTGAACGAGCACGATGTTTCCGATAGGCTTACAACAACTTCTTTTAATATTTTCCTGTGACTTCTCTCTTTTCCTTCTCTGTAGAACTCCTCCATTAGCGTCTGTCCTTTTCCCTTTGATCACTCTTCTATAATACTTCAACTCTTCTCATTTCTCTTGATTACTGCTGCCGCATATTTTCCGAGATTGCAGGAAGTACTATGTACACATATAATGAGGCACTGTTTCAGGATTCTCTCCAATCTCGAGACCTATTTTTTGTGACGAGTTAATGATTTGTGGTCTTTATGGAAGGTCCGATTGTTCTAGGTTGGTTCAAGTACTTCGATCTCCTAATTTTTTCTGACACTGCTACTTTCAACCAGAAAGTTGAACGCAGAAAGTCTGCTACTTATCAAAATAATCTCCCTGTAGGGGCGAACATTTTTCACATCGTCAACACCATGCTTTCTTGGTCACCGAGAATGAGGTAGTGTAGTATCCGTTTATCTTTCCCCACTGTAAAAACCGGCTTGCCCGTGCCTTAGGATTCTTGGGTTTGTTGCCACGTTACGACGCTTGGCCTACATATAACTGTCGCAATGTACGAACGGACAACTTATAATTCACGCCCGTAACCTAATCACCGCCACCAAAGATCTCTCACTCAATTGACGGTGTTGAATTTCGATTGACATACCAAATCACTAGGGTGGAGTAAAACGGATGATTACACCTTATTCTTGAGCATTATGCGACGCCATTTTACGTAATGACATCCCTTCTCATTCTGGGATCAGTCAGACGAAACGTATTCACTGTATGGACCTGTCATCTATGTATTATAACACATGCGAGGGATGTTACGACAGTTACGTCAGTGGAGTCATCCGCTAGCGTGAGTGGAAACTCAGGAAATCCCCAGCATAAATCTCATTACCCTTGACCTAAATTCGAACCCGGTTCACTTGATTTCCGGCCGAGTACTGTCACCAATACTAGATGGTTTAATTCTCAATTAAAATTCCCCTAACCAATTATCGGGAATAATAATTGAGTAACTTTATAACCTGAACGCATCTCGTTGTTTCTGCTGTCAGCTCAATATTTTTTATCAATAATGTGGAATGGCAGTGAGCAGATTAGTGTACAGAGTTGTTACAAACAAATCCTCAGATCAATATCCCTTTATAATGATGATAATCATGTTTTCCTCAGAACCATCCTCTTCGCTTAAGTAATTTGTTTTCCCTCTTTTTTTATGTATGTAGCCCTATACCTTTCAGCCGCTTGCCGTTATTTTCTTTTTTTCATCACATCACCATTTATTCTAAACCAATAGATTTCCTTTCAAATACATTTTTTGTTTGTCAATATTCATCGTATTATCTCCCAAGCATAACGTGCATTTGCGCCGAAAGTTTTTCTCAGTACTTAAAAATAACTGACAATACTTATGCAGGTACCTTTCCAAATGACTTGATTTTATTATAAAGCTCTGGATTAAATTAATTTTTGTCACATAAATTATTGCTTTGGATAGGAAGTTAAAATAAATTATTGCTTGCCGTGATGGAAAAAATGTTTGATGTGCTTTATAACGTGTTGACTGTTAAACCATAATGTTCGTTGAAACATTCCCAGAAATGAAGGATCTCGGGTTTTCCCGGCGTATGGTATTCAGGAATTTTTCTCGGGTTTCCCACCGGGTCAGGTTGATGAAGTGCACCGACGTTTCGAAGGCTGACTCTGCCATCGTCTTCAGGGTGAAGTGAAATACCCTTCACCCTGAAGACGATGGCAGAGTCAGCCTTCGAAACGTCGGTGCACTTCATCAACCTGACCCGGTGGGAAACCCGAGAAAAATTCCTGCATTACCAGAAACTTTGCCTTTGTTTTCCTGACAGGTCCAGTCTTAAACAAATCACGAGGAAAAAAATCCGTAAAGAAGTGTGTAATTAGCATGATACATTTCTCATGCCATTATGTTAAAATTTTACACGTACCCCCATTGCCCGAAATTCCTATTGGTTTTATACTGTTAAAACTATCGGTATGCATACCCCAATCGACCTATTGACTATGCTTTCATGGTGGTAGAGACTTTGGTGAGTCATGTTGCTTAACAAATATGTAAATGCATTTACCACACGCTAAAGTCTTTTTTTATATCCTTCTTACTCTCTTATGGGAGTAGGACACTTCATTACCATCGGGTCCGCTTCTTGGCTGCCGATAGCTTCGATTGATGTTGGTCAAAAGTCTTTTCTCCCAAGTTGCTGCTGTTGGCATGCTGTTTACTTGCTAAAGTCGTTGCAATATTGTATGTTGGAGTTGTTCATTAAGAAGAGGCTTCATTTGTGTTTTGCAATGATTTTGTTGGCACTTTTTTCGCTGTCAAATTTAAAAATTTAAAAGCGTGAAACTATTTGACCATAATGTGATAAAAGTTATTACCGTAAAATGTATCAGAGTAGCTCTATTCCTCCCTGTGACCCTTTTTAACATTAGTACATTTTTTAGTATTCATAATACCCGGCAAGCCACTGCTAGGGTGTGATTACTCACCAGATTAATTCTTAAATGAATACTTTTTGCTCCCAGCGCGGTCGAAGAATGCTATTCTGATCCCTTATGTCTCGTGGGAAAAATCATATCTTAAGTCTGTCTCTTCTACACTTATATAATTTCTATAATCTAATTAACATCATCTCGCCTTTTGAGTTTGATGGGGCTAATAATACATTTTCAATATCTTTTCTAAAGAGACATCCTTACAATTGATGCAAGAGATTTATTCTGCAATTTAATCTTCGCTCCTTGAGTAATTCCCAGCCTAGTTCAATAATATTATTAAAGCTACAGCAGTTATCTACCCATATAAAACACACTGTTTTTTTTGAAACCACGATTTTATGAATATTTAACGTATGCCCTTAGTTTTATGAGTTTCGAGTGCTAAACGAAAGCAGAGTAATCAACCAACCTACAATTTTTGGAACGAATACCTTATTTCTATCTGTAGTTTTTTCCGGCGTCCAAGAGATAATTATTTTCCCACCATTACGCAACTGTTGTCACAATTCTTTGCCTGCTCGCAAGCTATTAAATGGGTAGGGGAAACATTTTTACGTCGGCAGTGTAGGAAAACCACAATGCTGGAATGAACCCATTCGACGGAGAAGATTTCTGTCTATGAAGATGGGAGGAAAAGAAGATTTAACCAGAGGTTAACCGTCTTACTTAGCAGGGGGAGTTGTTCTCGGGGTGGGAGGTTATGGAGTGGGGATGAAAGGGGCTTTCTTCCTCCTCCCTATCTATTTTCCCTAATCTCACTTTCTCTTTCCGTGAGAATCGGGGTCAGGTGAGGCGAGTTCCGACGGGCGCGCGGTTTATATTTTAATACACGCGTCCTCAAGGGAGACGGACACGAACACTAAGACGGCCTGGTCTTCCGCATAAGGATGAGTCTGGAGGAAGGTGGGGAGTGCGATGAGAGAGGGTTTGCTGCTCTGCACATGGGCGTATTAATCAAATGAAGGAGGACCATCAGGCGCTCCCGTGACCTCAAAAAGCTTGCTGTGACACTCCTAGATCATGCTTTTCAACCGACATAATGGCGATAATTGATTGATTAAAAGCTGTTCTTTTTACGGCCGAAGACTTTGAAATGTGGAGGTGAATTATCAAAAGTATAAAATGAACTGAACGAAAGAGAAATAAAGAAATCTAGTCAAGTGAGGGGAAGAGAGAAGATTTTATAGAGGAATTTAAAGGATGCAGGAGAAAGAGTGGCGGTATTGAGAAGCAATGGTAGTATATTGTGAACCGTGTAATAAAAAATAATATTGGATAAGCGAGATAAAAGAATAAAAAATGTAGGCACGTCGAACGATGTTAAGGGAAGAAAAGAGTAAATACATGGAGTTGGAAAATATATCATTTTAGCTTGTTTTATGGTAAATAATGTTGTTCTGTGCGGTGTTTAGAGATAAAGCAGTGTTTAGTCCTTCAGCTCATCAAAAACCTATCTTGACCATCAGAATACTGTAGAGAATGCAACAGAGGGAAGAATCTCCAGTGATATCAGTGCAATATTGTGAGCATAACTTAATTAACGTAAAGATTCTTTCTTCTGTTTCATTTACGTATCCATTATACCTCCCAAAACATTTATGTCAATTGTAGTGTACGATAATTCACTAAAAGGTAAGAAAGTCGGATCGTGATGAAAAGCAATGCGACACTCACTCGTTCGTAGCTCGTGAATAGAAATGTGGTGACGGTAAAGAGAATATACCCTAAAATAGTTTCTGAATTAGTTTTGAAACGCGCTCTATGAAACGTATTTTGGCATTAATATTTATGATGCGCCATTTTTTTAAACTGCACGATTTCAACTGTTTTCATCGCAAAAATTAGTTGATATAAGTTAAAGAAAGGCTTGTAGATGCTGTTATGTTAAAATCATTACAAAATGTATGCAGTTGTGCAGATGACATCAATTTTTTAATAGAACAACATGTATTTCTGGACCATTCGTTAATATAATTCCTAATTCTGTTATCAATACTACATGGGCAAAAAACTATGCGTAAAATATTTAATATACGATGATAATTTGCATGAAAACTAACCAGAGAATGGAGACTACCCTGTTTTTTTCAGCGCCACATAATATAGTGCACTTAGTGACCACAAATTCAGAACATTTCAATCAAACTGACATGTAATTTACATTTCGATGCATGGCTACGGGCCCCACAGGCAGAAGGTGTGGTGATGTAAGGATGGAGGTGAGGGGAGTGGAAGGGGTTTTGGAGTAGGACGGGGTTTCTTTCAGGAGAGAGGGGGCGTGGTGTGGACGAAACGGGAGGGAAGTATTTAAAATTGGAATGAACAGGTGGGGCGAGGACGTGGGCGGGGCAGGAGTATGGGAGCGAGCGTGGATTTCTGGGTGGATCGAGAGGAGGGTGGGAAGAAAGGGAGAGGAGGTAGAAAGGAAGCAAGGGAGTGTGGGGGAGGGTGGCTATTGTGGGGGAAGGGAAAGGGGGCGCGCACCACGCCTGCGACCGCTGAGGTCACTTGGGCCATTTGGGGTTTGCGGGCAATTATGGCGAGTGGGGCATTGGAGGGGGTTGGGGAGGGTGGGAAGAGTGTGGTGAATATTTGGCAGAGGGATCCCAGGGGAGGTTTTAAGGGAGCCACAGAATTGATCCTGGGGGAACAAGGGTCGCGGGCCGGTCTCGAACGAAAGTGTCGGAGAGTTCACTTACCCCCGTCATTTTTCCTACCACGATCACGAAAGCGGTCCTTCGTCACAAATCTCGTGGATTAAGTACTAAGGCGGGTCGGACTTAGCCACCATTCGAGTGGATTAGAACCGGTGGACTCCTTAAGAGATAATATAGTCATTACTTCTTTTGTTGAAATTATTGCCACTCTTATTATTCTTATTACGACAATTGTATAAGTTAATACCCAAAACGTACAATATTTTTGGTGCCAGGATCCCTCGGGAGCAGGGAAAGCGTTGTGTGTAACAAACACGAACAATTATACTTCTCTTTTACGTAGTTTATTCTTCTCGTGGTTCTCTAAATGAAACGAAATCAATGGTCAATATGTTCGCGGTTCAATTAAGGAGAGATTGGATTATGTAAAGTCAGAGAACGGTTGAATTAAAAGAGATTACACTAAGTAAATATCAACATGAACATGAGATTTGAGATCAGAAGTATATTTTTGATCATAAGAAGAAAGTATTTACGTGATAGAAAATTAATTATTTTCTTTTAATGAATCAGCTGTATTTTGAATTATGTAGCCTTGGTTTTATTATTGTGCATATTCTCTTAAATATAGGCCTATAAAATCCTCATATTTAACTTTTGGATATTGTTGGGTATTTAAGAGGAACAATGAATGGATATTATCCACTCTATAACCTAATGCACATCTTCATCTACAATGCCACAAGTTGTTCCTTTCCTTTTTGAAGTTTTTTTCAATGTTTCTTCAAAAGCCTTCTCTACATTTTTATGTGTGCGCGTAATTAATGTGGACATTGCATGAAGAGTATATACGAGTTTGTGTACGTTGATTGGTATGAATTTGTGGGTTTGGCATACGGTTTTATTCTTAGTTACGGGTGGTGACCTAACACCCCCCGCCACACGCTCTTGTGGTGGCTTGCGTGTTGTATTATGTGGATATAGATGTGTGCCCCACTTCCGTATTTAGCTGTACGTCATGTTTCGCGGTCTTCGCCCCCTCCCTCCCCCTACTGCCACGCCCCCTTGTTCGTTTGCGTCGGATTCGCACCATTTGCGGAAGAACTTCCATCCGGTCGACATTTCTCTCCACCCATGCTCTTCACCATAGAAACCCATCTACCCCTTTCCACTCTCTAATAACCCTGGTTTATATGAATTTCCTCTCTATGCTACCAATTACATCTTGATTTTTTTGTACATCCCCTCTATTAATTTCCCTGGATGAACTCTCCGCGTTACACACGAACGAGTTGCTTCGGAGAGAGACAAAAAAGGGATTATTTTCGGACGTTGCGTGTGTAAGGACCCCCTGAGAAGGGGGATGTGAGAGGTTTGGTTTGGGAAGAAGGGGACGTGAAGAAACGATGTTGTGTGTGTGTGTGTGTGTGAGTGAGAGAGAGAGGGTGGGAGTGGAGAGGGGACGGTGGGGTGTGGGACGGAGCGGGACATTTCGAGGGTCCTCCTGTGTCTGGCCAAATATATTGTAAACAAGCTCTCACTCCGGAATATGGGCCCTTCCACGGGAGATTATACTTAGCACACTATTTTTAAAAGCTAAGGGAAGATTTGTTTACGGGCTTTGGCCGAGGCTGTCTTGAATGGAATAAATTCATCCCGACGATTTATTAACTGTCGCCTGGTGCTGTTACTGTTTCATTTCGCATCTCTCAACGCAACTCGATTGAATTAACATCTCGGGTTCTCGCTCTGCATAATTGACGGAGGACGTATCTATGAAATAAAAGGGATTTGTATCTGTGTGTGTGTGTGTGTGAAATATCAATGAATGTGCCCAACTGAATGCAAGACCAAGCGAAATGAGATGCTGAGAAAATGGCCGAAGTAATCAAATATTTGACTTGATAATGGGTGCATCAATGGAGGAAGATATTATAACACAGAGAAATGCTATGGGATAATATTTTGAAGTTGCAAATGCATGGGGATCGGAATGATGCGGAGGCTTACGTACAGACTTCCCACCGCAAAGGTCCTGGTTCAAACCCTGGAGAAAACGAATGTTTTTCGTATAACGAATATTATAACGTACTGGCTTTCCACCGAGAGGGAAGAGTTCGAATCCTGTAGACGGGAGTTATTTTTCAATGGTATCCCGATCCCTACTTGAGGCGCTTTGTGGAGAGCACTTTGAGTGAGTACGACGTCCGTCGGATGGGATGTTAAACTGTGGACCCCTTGGCGCCTCTCAACAAAAGTAGGTTGATACCGACGCCAGGTTTCTCTCCTCCTTCCCTTTCCCACCCATCCCTAATGGCGCCAATGACCTCAGCTGTCGGTCGCCACCCCAATAAAACTAAAACTAACTTGTAATTGTGTATATCAGTTGTTAATTCACATGAAAATAGGTTAACTTTGACGTATACTGTTTGTATTTTCTGTATATATTTCACAACTTACTTCTGCAGCCAGTTGTGCTTTCATCTGGTAGATCCCGATGAACTACGTTTATATTTAGATTGCATGTTTTTTTAATCCTTCCATCGTGAAGACTAAACCTATCAATGCTATAAAAATCAATGTCATGAAGACATGCTCACTGATTGATTAAACATTAAGCCGGGACGAACTTAACTACTGCTTCCATTTTTTTTCAAAATTCATCTTTTGATGCACGAATTCTATTTTACGTAAGAGTTCATTTCTCTCGTACTGTATTGCATTACTTTTGAATCACTTCAGTTAGTATCTGCATATGTCGTGCCATACTAATTCCTCAGGCTCGAATTCGTATTTTCCGTAACTATAATTGGTTTTCCATTCGAGTTCACGGAAATATAAAATTGAGACGCAGTCTACTCGCCTTTAACCTTTAGTAAGCGGTCGGAGGAGAATGCGAGGATCATTTTTTTTAGCAGTCACATGGGATTTATCGAACAACTGCCCTCAGTGACAGTCCGAGAATATTTTAATTGGTCGTCGCATCCAGGCTAATTTCCGCGCCGTGGATACCGGGCAAACAATGAGAGGTATTTTTAGGCGCCCTAAGGGTGATGAGGTACCGACACTTCGGGAAGTTGTGAGAAGATTTATATTCATTAGGGGAGGATACCAGTTGGCGGGCCGAAGGGGTGTGTTTGGGTGCCGTTTACGGCGGTGAGTGGGAGAGGGTTTCGGTGTCGTAACCATCACGTTGAGTGGAGTGAATGGGAGATAGGGTGGTGGTTGGTTTTTGGTGACTGGTGAAGACATGCTTCTAGTGAGGTTTGCGAGGCGTCACCAGACGACCATTTCCGCACAAAATTTGTCGGACGTAGAGAGAAATAAAAAAACAATAACCCTTTAAAGAGTAATGGTACGTATCACGTGAATGCTTCCGGAGCACTTCCTTCACGAGGGTCTCATACTTCCCCGAGGACTCGCTTTCGCCGTCTGTTCTTTTTGTGTACAATTACGTACCCTTTCTCCGAAAAAAAACCCTATGCGTATTTTTTAAGGCACTTGAATAACGCCAGGATTCCCTCCCCGAGCAGCTGATTTCCTTCCTCTTTTACCTGATTCGAGTCCGTGACATCTAAAATCACTCAAGAAAAAGCATTATTCGGAAACATTGCCGCTGACGCTGTTTTAATTTCTACACCGCTCGTTGTTAATTTGTTTATTTACTCCCTCGGGCCAACTAACTGCCAAAATGTTCATCTAAATCTATATAATACCCCGTAAGCCGCCGCAAGGGCGTGTGGCGGGGGGTGTTAGGTCACCACCCAAGAAAGGGAAAAAAGAAAAACCGCGTACAAAACCAACACATACGTGCAAACCCAAATCCACAGTGGTGCATACATTCATAGAAACATCCTATCATTTTACAAGCATAAAAATACATATATATCTTTTTTCATTTTACACGCATGCAATTATACATGCTAAAATCCAAAACATACTAGCACCATAGGATGCAGTGAGAAATTTATCCAATAATGTGCAAGTCTAGATTTTGTTAAGTAGCAAGGCGAAATTCCCCATCCCAACAACAGTTCGAGGTCACAACAAATGTTCGAGGTCAAAGACGCTTGAAATTAATTCAAAATTTTTTAATATTTTGACGCAAATATTTTGGCAAATATTTCTCTTGGCAGAATTTGAATGAAAAACTTATATCTTTTCGACCACTGTCTTCAAAATAAGCACTTGAGAAACCATCAAACCACCCTTTTGATTTAGAAATTGTGAAGATTGAAAAAATAAATTAATGCTAAATACTCTATGATTTATACTCTTATAATTTAGTTCATGCGAGGAAAATATACGGTTTATTAATTGTCATGAAATCCACGATTAGCAGTTGTCGTCCACATCGATTAAATTTGCCAAATTGGTGTCACCTGGACCGTTTTTGACAGTGCCAAATTGATTTTGGAGAGTCAGTCTGGCATTTAAAATTTTAAATTATTTGCGTTTTCTTTAATTATTTTAGACTTCAAAGAGCTTTTTACACTCTCATGTTATTTGCCTCATAAAACGTAAGCTAAATATTTTAGAACATTCTCTAAACTTATGACTTAAGATGGTTACTAAGGGCTGGTTGTTCTTCCTTCAACAATAAAATACGATAGCGCTAAGATCATTGAAGAAAATCTATGTTTGTTTTCAAAGTGATAAGTTACATTTAAATTAACAAAAGCATGTATGACTTTGTAAACAAAAAAATTGCCGAGACCTTAAACTTGACGTTAGGTAGCACAATGTCTGACTTTACGTACAATCTCTCTTCCCTTGTGTTCCTATACCCGAAACATTAAAGTTCCTTCAAGATTGGCTCTCATTCTATACAGGGTTCGTCCGGAAAATAAGTGTACTGAGCTCAGGAAAAAAAAATTATTACCCTTTTACATATCTTAAGCTAATATTCCTCAAAATAGAACCCTTGTGAGTCGATACACTTGTTCCAGCGGCGTTCCCATTCCTGGAACGCTCCCGCAAAGGCATCATCGGGAACCTCTCGAAGACACGTCGTCACGGCATCTTTGACGGCGTCCCAAGTCCCGTATCGCGTTCCTTTCAAACTCCTCTTTATCTTCGGGAACAGAAAGAAGTCCGGTGGTGCCAAGTCCGGGCTATAGGGCGAGTGCGGCAGCGTTGCCACGCCGTGCTTGGCCAAGAAGTCCGCCACGACAAGCGCGGTGTGAGACGGCGCATTGCCGTGATGCAGCCGCCAGATGTTTTTGATCGCTGGCCGGACGCGGGCGACTCGTTTTCGAAGCCTGTCGAGCACTTTGACGTAAAATGCAGCATTTACAGTTTGTCGTTCAGGTACAAATTCGTAGTGGATGACTCCCCTTTGTCAAAAAAGACAATGAGCTTATTACACTTATTTTCCGGACGAACCCTGTATATCAAGTTTAGAGTCTCGGATTTTTTTTGTTTACATTGATTCACGACCGTAGCTACGTTCTTTGTATATTTAAAATGTATGACTTTGTCTACAATATACTCTCTAGACTGCATACAAACTCTATCGTACTAACCAGAAACATTAAGAATATTAATATTAATCCAATGTTTATTGGCGCATTCAAACATCGAGATGAAATAAGAGGGATGGAGACCGTTACCGAAGGATATCTGTTGGAATATCTGTCTGTCAGACTTACGCTCTATCCTCACGCACACATAAAAACACACAAACATAAACAAATCTATGAAAAGCATCGAAATATATGTACGAGTCGTACTTGGACAGGAAGGTTAATTATTTAGTCACTTGCTACGTGACGTAGGCATATATGGGTATGAGTGGCTTTGTACTTCATCCCCTTCCTCCGAAGTCTACTTAGTTCACTTAGTTCACCACCTTCTTGACCAATCTTTGTTCTCATCATCAGTTTTCAAACCTAAAATTGGTTTTATTCCGTTAACGATTCTTCTATACTGTGCGGATTCCCCTCACCTCTAATAGCTTTTCTGGTCGGTTTTGAAAGGAGAGAGACTATACTATGGCATAACAATACTTTTAATCCCCTTTTCTAACAAAAACCAAAACCTGACATGGGAAACTACAGTAGATCCTCCTTCAATTCCACATACCTCCTCCGTCCCTTCAATCCATTCAACATCTCTATCCTATTCCTCCATAACTGCCTCACTTTCCTAACGTTCTACCCTCTATTACAGTCTTCAGCCTCCCAAAATAGATTTTGTTTTTTAAATTCATTCAACTTTCTTCCCTTCTTTGGATTTGCCCCAACAATCCTCCCTTCCTCCCCACACTCCTTCGTTTGCTCTCTTTTCTGACTACGTTGCTATCTTTTCCAACCTTCTCCACGTCCACGTCTCAGAAGCCTCAAATCTACGCTTGTCACTTTGCTTCCGTAACCATGTTTCCACACCGTACATAACCACTCTCCATATAAAAGTTTTGACGAGCCTTTTTTTAACATCCTTACTCAATGCCACTGTTATCCATGCCTCTCTGTCAAACACAATTCTTCTCCTTACGTCTCTACTAATTTGGCCATTTTGGTCCAAAAACTTCTAAGATACGTAAACTGTTCCACCTTCTCTAATTGTCACATTCAAATGCATGTGTGAACTGACGATTGTGAACGTAGGTGAATGACTGGCGTCCTAACATAACCCCCGCTACAAACCCTAGTTGCCTACCAATGTGGGCATGAATTCCTTCGTTATGATTAAATTCGATATTTTTGGAAAGGTATCAGTCATGTTCGGTTGATGGCTGTTTTTTTTACATTACATGAGGATTAAAAATCCACGATTAGCACCGAGAATTCTTTCAAGAAGGTTGTCTCTGTTTCAATTTCTCCGAGGTAATGAATTGAGAAAAATAATTGCCAACTTGTAGGTTTTAAGCTAGCATCTACATATAGTTCAGAAAACGATACCTGTCTGTTGATAAATACTCTGTACATTAGTATGGGCATGTACCATTGGTAAAGTTTAGGTACCAAAAAATTACATGGATACATATCTTATTTCTTTAAGAATTTTAATGATATCTTAATAGAGAAACAGATTCAATTTTCATTACATTCAGGATATGCTCCTCACTCATCTCCTCCATACTTGTAGGTATTTCATTTCTATAGGATCGTTTTACTCGGTAAATTTATTCGTATTCACCATGTTCTGTTTTCCGAACCGGTATATTTTGCTTGAACGTGTTTCTTTGTGATGTCATGTCAATGAGAGCCTCTGCGGCACCCCGTCGAAGTAATTACAGATCTTGAACTTTTTTTTTACCATTCCGTCTTCCTATTTGGCATCAACGTGCGCTGCAGGAGGAAAGGACGGAAATGAAACGTGGAGATTTGGAAGAGTATCAGAGCGCTTGCTATATTATGCGAGTTCCGTCCGTTTCGTCCTCGTCGAGAGGCAGGTTCATTTCCTCGATGGTAGGCATATGGACGAATCTGAGGCACCTGTAAAGATTAAATCTCAATTACATTTGAGGGCGTGGACTTCAATTTTGGGTGGGTCTTGGATGACATATATTCGAATACATCCGGGGAATCAGTGGCGCATTGAGGAAGAAGAACCTGCTTCCAGAAGTACTGGATTCATAAGAATAATTATTTAGATGGCAATCAGTGTATTTGAAATTTTTATTACATTTCCAAGTCAATTAATGCATTACAAGTGCTATATTAGGTATTGCACGTAGTACATGAAAATGTATGTTAAATAGAAGGTTGGCTACCTTTCAGCAAGTAGCAGTTATGTCGATTCAAATAACATTCTTGCTGAAATTAAATATTAAGAGCCGATGAACATATTTTAATGATTTTACTGTTTAAAGCACATTGAAAAGATGTTCAACGTCTATATTTATAATGATACCATTTCTGAGAGTGAATTGGAAATTTAGAACTGTTGATATTGAATGAGAATAAAGGTAAATAAAACAAAGGTTATGCGGTTTTCCAAAATGAGAAAGGTTAAGTTAAACGTTAAAATAGGAGCGTAAAAACTAAACCAGGTAGAACAGTTCATATATCTCGGAAATGCTTTTGACCAAAATAGCCAAAGTAGTTGGGGCATAAGAAGAAGAATTGCTTTAGGCAAAAAAGCTTTTATAAGGAGGAGAGAATTGATGACAGGAAAGTTGAGTAAGGATGCTAAGAAAATGCTCGTTAAAACTTTGATATGGAACGTAGTCATGTACGGCGCGGAAACATGGCCATTGAAACAGGATGATCGGCGTAGATTTGAGGCTTTTGAGTGTGGTGAAGGATGAAAAAGGTGACGTGGACTGTAAGGAAAACAAATGAGCAGCATGGTGAGCGAGGAGAGGAAAATTGTTGGGAAAAATGCTAAGGAGACAGAACCAATGGATAGAAAGCATTTTATTGGAAGTGGGATATTGAAGACTGATGGAGAGTAAAATGTTAGGTAAACGAGGAAAGGGCAGGAATAGGATAGGGATGTTGGATGGGATGAAGGAAGGAAGGAAATACACAGAGATGAAGAGGGACCTGATGTAGATTAGGCTGCTGGATTGTGTTTTTTTGGGAGAATCGAGAATTATTTGGTAATTTGTGTCCATCCAAAATCTACCTTAACCGGTAGATTATGTAAAATAATGAGAAAGTCGCGAGTTCTCACCTCTATGTTGGTGGCTGAATCGGGTAGGGATTCTAGAACTGTTAGGGAAAAGCATTCGTCAAATGATAGGTTGTGTGAACTTGCGTGTAAAGGGATAGGAAGAGAAGAGAGTGAAGCAGAATTACATGAGGTGAGAGGTGAGAACTCGCGAATCCGCATACATCCTATATTTCCGATCCTTTAAAATTCCCACCCTTAACCGCCATCTTTAATTTCTTTCCCAACAGTTCCTAAACCTTCCGCCCCCCCTCCCCTCCCCAGGCACTCTTCCCTCAAAACCTCTCAGTCTGACCTGAAGAAGACCTCGGAGTGGGCCGAAAGCTTAAATCATCTACAGTGTGAGTGTCCTTTTACGTGTTCTGTTTTATTCTGTGTTCTATTGTGCCGTCCAAAAGTTATATTGCTCTCGTGAGTACTTCCGCATCATCTATATATATATATATATATATATATATATATATATATATATATATATATATATAAATCCTTTAATTTGAATTTAGGTTTAGATAAAATGCAATGTACGCGTGAAATAATAAGTCGGGGGACAAAACATAATTTTGACGAATGTTTGATGAACATCTGTTCATGTCATAACCTCGAATTCAAAAGTGCTCTTACATATACGTAGGCTTATGGTTTGACCTACTCTTCCTTGTGAGAACACATTGGTATATTTTAATCATCCATTATAGCCAAAGCTAACACTCCCAGCTCTAATTATCATTTGTATGATGTTATGAATCCTTCAAGTTGGAGGCACTAGGTAACAGATCTCGAATATAATTTTATTGAGACTTTCGCTATTTAATTTCACTGTTCTCCATTGTTTCATAAATCTAGTGCATCACTGTGATTACTAAGTCCATAGATGTTTCACCCAAGTTAAACTCAAATATGATGGTGACGACTTGGATTATTTACGATTTACGTATGCTTCGTGCTGTTGAAATATTTTTGGTTCGTAAGCTTAAGGTTTGTTCGTCTTTAAGGAGGGCATTACCGTTCATTTTTTAGTTTTAAATCCATACGGTTAATTGTGTGTCTCAATCGCTTGATCGAATTCCAGAATGGAGGCTGACTTCGAGAAACGTTTCGGCGCAACACGTTTCTCGCATTCAGTTTCCCCCCTCCCACTTGGTTTTAAGTTTGCAGCGTACCTATTTGCTACCCCATTTCGCCGGGCTGTTAATTGCTCGCCACGAAACACTTCTCCATGGGATACATTTACTTACCACCGCACTCATAGCCTTTAGTGTCTGCCTTTTAAGAAAACAAGCGCACGTTCACGCCGAGAACGTATGCATCTGGGTCACTGAAATCTCCGCACGCCCTCCCACTCGCCTTGTCTCGTACAATTAAGATGTCGAGCCCTCTCTCTCTCTTTTTATCCCTTTACTACCCTCCACCAACTTCCATCCTACCTCCTCCTCCGACCACTTGAGCGCTCGCCTCCGATTTCCCTCAACTCAGTTTTTTTCTTCGACGAAACTATTTAATTGCCAAATTATTCGGACAGAGTGAAGATTTTTGGAAGTAAAATTATTTGCATATTTTACATAAATATTAGTGATTACTTTATAAAGTTTACAATGTCATTTATATGCAACTTCATTCTGTCATACTTTGTAGACATCAATACTGCATCAGTGAGGAAAGTTTCCAGAGAGTTCATCGTGGGAGTCCACTTAAATGGCCAATACATTATGCTATAAATGACCTTCTGTTACACTCTGATTTAAAAAAAAATAATTTTTCTTTTACTCTTGTGTCGTCTATTTCTCCTTTGGTGGGTGAAACAGCTCCCTAACGCCATCTCTTGGTCAAAAGATCGGGACACTTGGTTACATAAATGACCCGCAGATCACAGTGGCATCACGTTTCCTCGATAGCTGCTCCGTTTTTTCTTAACCTTTCCACTTGGGGCTTGTACCCCAGGCTGCACACCGTTAGGGTGGGTCATAGGTTATTAGTCTGGATGTACGTCATTCGTATATTCGGGAGTTCTATCTAGAAATGCAATAATTGGGTATACAATATTTTAAGGTTAATAGCGAAGAAGTGAACATGCTGATTTGCAAATGGCATCGCATCAATAACAGAAATGTAATAAGACTTGCAGGTACATATGGACATAGTACTCAAGGAATATGATATGGACTCCAATCAGAAGGAAAGCAAAATCCCTGAGTGTAGAATAGAGAAGCGGAGTGGAGATATGACAATTGGTGGAATAGAAGTCTCTTGTATACCCGAACAGGGGTATAATTTGGGATGGAAGAAGTTCGCCCGACATCAAATCGAGAAAGGTGAAGCTTAGAAGATGCTCATGAAACAGAAGCAACTAATATGTCTAAAGAATCGCATTCTCCGGATCAGATATATGGAGTATTGGAAAAGTAAATCAGTGAACAAAAGGAACCTTGGAAAAACGGCGTGGGAGAAGAAAGCGGAAGGTTTGATTGACAGACAAAGTGAGGAACGATGATGTGAATAAAAGAACAGAAGAGGAAATCTTCGCATGATGAATTAAGTTGGAGTACTATTATTTAGTTAGTTACGTCCTATTATTTTTAAATGACCAAATAATAGCATGTTTTTTTCAAGATAGAAAATAATACGCTTAAAGCATTCGTTGTACCGCATAATCTTAAATACAAAACATTAAATGTAGAAACTAGATGTTCTTCTGGTCAAAACTTGAAGATGATTTAGTAAATCGACACTTGGTCAGTAATATGTTTATCTAGTAGAAATCTCATCTGAAACTACGAATTCGACCTTTGCTGAAATTATATTTATGTTTATTTATGGTGCCTAAGAAAAAAATATTTTGCTTAGTATTTTTTACATTTTTTCATATTATTTTTAATGTCTCTCCAGCCTAATGGCTGTGCTAAAAAATGTCTCTAAATAAATATATATATATAATTATAAAAATATATATTTTAAAAAAATGTGGGTCGCATGGTCCAGTGGGTAGAGCGTTCGACTAGTGACCGGAGGGTCCCGGGTTCGATTTCGGTTCGATTCGGTCTGGGTACCTGCAGCTCCACCCAAGCTAGTTGATTTTTTGAGTACCAGATCTTCCTGGGAAACCATAACCGGCACAGGGAAAGGAACTGGCCCCCCAACCCTGATGTGTGAATATTCACACGCCGTCGGGATTAGTACATGGTCTTACACAGCTCTACCATCACCTACTAAACCGACCTTCGGGTTGATTACTGTGTTTATGGATATATATATATATATCTCGTACACGTTATATATATATATATATATATATATATATATATATATATATATATATATATATATATATATATATATATATATATATATATATATACATATATATATAATACGGTCAAAGTTGTAGGGACGAAAGGAGAAGAATTGCGCTAGGCAAGGAGACTTTCTCAAGGAGGAGGGAGTTGATGACGGGGACGTTGAGTAGGGATATTAAGACAAGACTCGTAAAAACTCTGATATGGAGCGTAGCTATGTACGGCGCGGAAACGTGGTCACTGAAGCAGGAGGATAGACGTAGATTGGAGGCTTTTGAAATGTGGGTGTGGAGAAGAATGGAGAAGGTGAAATGGACCGAAAGGAAAGCAAATGAGGAAGTACTGGAGATGGTGGGTGAGGAGAGGGGTTTGTTGAGAGAAATCCTATAGAGGTAGGAAAAATGGATGAAAGGCGTATTGAGCGGTAGTGGAATGTTGAAGAGGGTAATAGAGGGGAGAATGTTGGGCAAGCGAGGTAAGGGCAGGAACAGGATAGGGATGCTGGACGGGATGAAGGGAGGAAAGAAGTACACCGAGATGAAGAGGGACCTGATATAGATTAGTTGGATAGGTGGGGGGTCACAAAATGTTTATTTGATAGTTGTGTCCATCCAAAAACCTACCTTAAACGGTAGATTACCTAATAATAATATATATATATATATATATATATATATATATATATATATATATATATATATATATATATATATATATATATATACAATAACGTGTACGAGTACATACACTCCATGGAAGAAATTGCACTCTAACGTCGTTAAATTTAGAGTAAATTTAAAATAGGAATACTTTGCTAAACATATATTAAATGCAAAGCATTCGCTTATGAAGGTGACTGGCACTGCCAAAATATCAAGCCAAAAGGTTTTTTTTGCAAATTAGATTTGCAATAAATAGAAGCAATAAAGAAGAAGAAGAAGATTTGAAGTAATGCATTTAAAAAAATCGAGAGTATTGATTTGCTAAATAATTCACATCCTCACATTTTGACAATCATGGTACGTTTAGTAATGATCGTAAGTTGTGAGCTGTGCAGAATGCCGTCGGTCCGATCCAAAAGTCATTTCACAACTTACTTTCCTTTCTACTGTGATGGTTAAAAACAGCTTTCGCAATGTTTCGCTCATTAGCTCACCAGAAGGCAGCACTGACTTCCCGCTAGCTGCAGAACCCAGTCTTGCTCGTTGGAAAGGAGGAAGTGGGAATTTGGGGGGAGAGAGAGATAGAGATTGAAGGAGGGAAGAGGGAAAACTACTTCTACTTCCTCCTACAGCATAACCCCCTTCACCACAGCCTCGTAATGAAGTGCAAAAAATGTTTCTGCCCAGCAGTGTGTTGTCTGCGGCGGCGAAAAATTTTTTTCATGGAAGGGGAGGGAGAAGTGCTATATTCACGTTTCCGCGGACGTTTTGCTCATCTCAGTCGTCGTGAAGAGAGCTAAATGGTCACGGATTGGTGGTCCGCGTGGGTCGGCAGTAGACCGACCACAACTCCCCTGCCTGCAACACGGAAAAAACAGTTGGCACTCCGAAATGGAATTCACGCACGTTCATAAAGTTCGCAGTGTCAAAACTTACGTGCGTGTGATGATAGCATGCGAAGGAAATTAGTGTTCATCAACTCGCATTGTAACCTTACAAGAGCGTTGCGGGATGAGATGAGGTCGAGAAACATTCCCATGGACTTACAGTCAGGAAATATGTGGAGGAGCGTTGGTAATCTGGCTGAGCTGAAAAGTTGCAATAACTTAATGAATAATAGATGGTCGCACTTGTTAGAATTCATTTTACAACCGGGTTTAGATGTGTTACATCATTATAAGGTCCTGATGATGATGTAATATATAGAAACCCGGTCGTAAAATAAATTCTATCAAATGGAAAAGTCCTACCATCTACAAGGGTGGTCCGAAAAGTTTCAGACCTAACAAAGATACGACACATTTTTTCTGAAATTTTTTAGGTCGGAGACTTTTCAGAGCATCCACGTATTATTATTCGATTATGTTCGAATTCCACCACACATTTCACGCCTGAAGCTACTCAATTTGTTACAATGACTTGTTTTTTACGATCAATTAAGAAAAAAATCCTTCATATTTGCTAATTTAAATAAATGTTTAATTCATCACCTATGTTTTTTGAAAGAGATATGTTTATTCTGAAAACAATAATGATCACAAAGGAGAAAAACGTACATGTTTCTTTCTTTCATCCACGGTTGAAACTATTAAATTACAAAAATTGTGTATTTCAGTGATAGTGCTCTAGGGGCGATATTAGTCTCTTTTTCAACCTTACGGACAAATGTTGGACAAAGCTAGGCCCACGTAGGTGACGATGAGGAGCTATATTATTCCATTAAACAGCTAACCACGGTATTAAAATTCATTATTGAACTTTCACGACTCGATGAGGTTGCGGACTGCGGCGATTATTGGTTGATTTGACGTGACGAAAATTCGCAGGGCCAATGTTCAATTAGGGGACCATTAATGAGGCAATAAAACGACTATTGAATTTTAAACTAAGTGATTGAAGATTGATGTTATAAAAATACCTATTTCCCGTTCGATTTTGCGAGACTAATTTATGACACGCGGCGAAAATAAGGTAAATTGGTTTCCAGATGTACAATGTTTAGCATGAATATGGAGCGTAATCGCTGCATTGTAGCATTCAAGTAAAGAATTGAAATAGCAATGAAAATGTATTGCTAGTTTAATGTTGGAGATAGCATGACAGTAATATAGATGATGTGTAGAACAGATAGGTTTTAGATTTCAAGAAACTGTGGGAGATGCCGCAACAGTAACTTATAACGGAGTCATCCGATAATATGCGTTTCAATGCAACAATTTCACAGTGTAAAAATCATTCGCCTTGAGCGGGATCCCGGTCAAGGCGAATGATTTTTACGCTCAGAAATTGTTGCATTGATAGGTTTAAGATGCTTTTTTTCCCACGAACGATAAGGTTTCAGAATAACAGCACTAGCTAGTTACTGACCCCGCCAGTCAGAGGGGGTATTTTCTGTTTTCACTGTAAGTACGTAACCTAATGTGTTGTATTAATTTCGTTTAACATTAGTTTATTGTCGTACTTGTTACCGACAGCTCGTTTCTTGCATGTATGTGTAGAGAAGTATTTCATGTTGTATCCTGAAAGGATCCGCTAGGATGTGTGGCAGGGTATGATTCAACAAAAGGAATGCACCAACAAAAAAATAGTTTTTCTTAATTTTTAATTACAATTAGCATAAAAATAATTCAAATACTTTGTCTAATGCTGCTTCTATATTGTAAGCTGTAAGTCACCGCTAGGGTGTATGGAAGGGAATGATTCAACACCAGGTAGGTAGCACAGAAAATTAATAATTTCTTAATTTTTAGTATCAGTAAGCATTGACATTTGAAAATTTAAAAAATTGCCTCTTCTACTTAAAATTTTTTATTATCAGGACCTAGATTTCGTTAAGGGACATCATCAGTTACATAATAAACTGTTTTGTTTAATAGTAAGCATGCTAAATAATTTAAATAATTTTGTACCGGGAATATACAGGCACATGAACGACGGAAACAGAGTATGATTTATGGTGAAGTTTTCTCGGGTCTTCCACCAGGTCAGGGGTTCCATGTTGGCCGACGTTTCGATGCCCAACTCGTGCATCGTCCTGAGGACTGAGTCATCATCCCTGAGGACGACTCACGAGTCGGGCATCGAAACGTCGGCAAACATGGAAACCCTGACCCGGTGGAAGACCCGAGAAAACTTCACCAAGCAAATACGCCGGGAAAGCACCAGATCTTACTTCAGAGTATGATATACATTTTCACGCAGATGGAACGAGCTGTTAATAACAAGTAGGAAAAACTAAGGTTTGCAGAAATAACATTAAAGAAATGAAAGACTTGTTTTGATTTTCTTGGGTCCCAAAATTTATTGTTTCCGTTCTTTTCTTCGCCAAGAAAAAGGTATCATAGAATGAATGTTAGCCAAAGTTTTCCACCAGGAAGACACGCGAACTTTTTTCCGCGGACGACCTTTTGAAAAGATAAATAATTAGGTCAAAAGGGATCTACGGAGAAGAAGATATAACAAACCGTGCGTCCACATGGCTATAGCGTGCAGTGCGTTTCGATATCGTGGGGGAGACGAAAGAATCGCGATTTGAATTTGGCAGAGTGTGGTTGGGGGTGTGGGGTTAGATATAGGGTGGGAAAGAGGGATTTCAATGGAATCTCTTTGCATGGAGGCTCTTTAGGGCCAGGAAGAGACGTAGGAGGGACACACGGTGGGGGGTTTGGTGGATTTAAACAAAGCTTTACGCTGTGTTTCTAGTCGAGAACGGCTCATGAAGTAGCGGGCGGGAAGACAGGAAATTTGAAGTCGCGAAGACGGGGTTGATCTTGTGGTGATTTGGGGGGGGAGGAAAGTGAAAGGGGTGGAGTTGGAGGGGAAGGGAATGAATTGCGAGAATAATTGCGTACCCCTTTCTTTCCACCACCCTCTTTCACCCCACCCCTTCTCCCTTCCCCCTTCATCCCTCGGGAATCTCAACTAACAACTCTAACGAGGCAACCATGTATTTTTTTCTTAAGAGATACCATCTTCTGCATTTTTTCGATTTTATCTCGGAAATGTCTGGAGAGAGGAAGAGGGAGAGAGTCTTTTCTGTTTCCTCCTGAGAAATGATCTTTGGGAAATAAAGATATACGACATGGAAAATAAAATGTGATTGGCTGTTGGTTTTTTATCAAACAATTTTTTTTGTTTGCATCTACATAAATAAAAATCGTGGTCCACCAAAAAGGTGTGTGGCAGAGGGTACGATCACGTAGTTTTGGATGGGTAAGGTATAAGGGAGAAGAAGGCTGGTCAAAGGGTATAGAAATGGGAAAAGGCATTCATTAAAAAGGTCGTGCATATGAATGCTAGGGGAAAACTTATTTTCAAACGAGTGTTAATTTTCCCCGCCGTAAAAATGCTTTTTTGTGCGAAAAAGGAGGAAATAAAAATTAGCAAAAACGTACGCGAGATACCTCCACCAAATCAAGACAGGTCAGCAGAACTGGAAAGTAAGAAGGGGAATATTTTATCAATCCATGGCCATGTATCGTATTGTCCCCAAACCTAATGCCGAGTTTTTGCTAGTATCACGGAATTGTTGAACTGAGATCAGGCTATGTAGAAATTTCGTTCTACCATAATTCAAACACGATAAGACGACACTTGTGGGAATAATACCCTTGTGGCAAGAGGCGAAATTGGGAAGGATGGGTGACTAGAAAGTATACATGATAAATATCTGGGGAGTTCCAATTAATTACTGCACAAATCATGTTTTCCGCAGACTTCACCGAGCCATGTTGGCCGAAAACGAAGGTGACTCTCAGGCAGACTTATAACGGGTGACTTCTGTGGAAATCTTTGCGGAAAGAAAAACTGAATTTCGTAATTTCGGCTACCCGGTATTCTTTTCGGGAATATTATGTCCTTAGTCGTGCAATGCCAGAATCTTCCTACCTTATCAGTTTGAGAATCGTTTTGGATATTTAATATTTATTAGCAAAATTTCCATTCTGTCGTAATTTGGGTCAGCATATTTTTTCTATATTTGTACGTCATTAGCGTAAGCGTACGGTAAGTTTCGTAAGCTTAAAGTACAGTGAAAATGTAGAATATATTATGTTGCTTGTATTTTAGCATCTCTGGACACCCTCAGTTCCAACCAAAGCTGTGTCATTTTTCGGGCAGCAGATCTTCCTGGAAAACCATAACCGGCACAGGAAAAGGAACTGGCCCCCCCTGCCCTGATGTGTGAATTTCATACGCCATATTACGGGCTTAGTAATGGGTGAACTCTACCATCACATACCAAATCGACCTTCGGGGTGATTAATGTGATTTTTTTTATCATTGAAAGTTATATATTTTGGGACTATGAAACTTCTTCGGTACTGTGAATCATATTTCCACGCGACCATTTGGTTCACAAAATATTTTGGAAGCTGCATAGAAGATTTCTTTTTTTATTTTTGATGTGGTAAACTTTTTAAAAAATAAAATGTGTGACTTCTACAAATGCTCACACTAATAATTCAGAAACCCCTAGTGGTATTTTTACCTGATGTTATACATTTAAATATTCTCATGAATTACATTGCATTATATGCCGATTAGGAGTTGCGAAATGCAAAAATTGCATGGCCATTGAGGCAAGATAAAAGGCTTAGGTTGATGGGTTTAAAAAATGGCTTGTGGAGAAAGAGGGGAAAAGGAAAAATTGACAGAAATGAGAAGAAACGAGAATGTGCTGTGCATGGAATGGGGGGTGATGTTGGGAGAAATCCAAAGGTGGCAGGAAAGGTGGACAGGTTATTAATTGACGAGGTAATGTTGCGAGCAGCGATATAGAGGGTAAAACGTTAGGAGGTCAAGATATGAGGAGAATAGGATACGCATTTAATGAAATGAAAAGAGATAGGAAATATGCGGCATTTGATAGATGATTATTTTAGGTAATGTCGTATCTATAGGGTGTGTTTGGTTAGGATATAATTGTAACGTCTTTTAACACGTTTTAACGGTTATGTATCATATTATATCATTCTCGGTCTCTATCCATTTAAATTCTACTTTCACCGGTAAAATCCCGATGCTAATAAGAGTTATTGCGTAAATATAAATATCCGTGATCTCATCCTAGACTGACGTCCCTGTCGAGAGCAGTCACAGCTCAATGACTCTTCGTGCGTGACGAATGACGTCCTTTATAATTCGTCCCCACGTCATTACTGGGCGCCTCGAGCAGTGATAGGATGTGTAACTTCGGTATTCTCACGGAGCTTTTAGTAAACACCTAAGTGACAAGCTCGAGAATGAGTATAAAACAACTTATATCGTAGGTGGGAGCAGTCAGAAGCACTCATTCCGCCATGAATGTATTTATAACGATTAAAGTTTAACTTTTGGAGAGAAGTTAGTGAGCCAAATCACCTAGGTATCCACGTATATTTCTCTTTAGAGTGTTTTCGGGCCATAACAAAAATGGATAAATAAATTAATATTTGTAGATTCTCTAATTATGTATGCATATAAACAT